>OU612045.1:75685895-75850895 GCA_914767935.1 Coremacera marginata
AAAATAGGTCACACTAGAGAGGTGAATAAGGTTTTTGTTATATAGGGATCATTAAACTCTGTTGCCCATCGTTTAATAAAACCTAAAGTACTATTTGCTCGATTTATAATTTTATTAATATGAATAATTTTGAAAACGAAGTTTAGTATCCATAGTTACTCCAAGATCATGAAAGTCATCTAAAGACTCGAATTTATGGTCACAAATTTTATAAATATATGTGACAGGAGATTTTTGAGTGAAGGTCATGTGCCTGCATTTCATGTTAAGATTCTTACAATTCACGTTGCACCAGCTATAAAGATGGTATATGTCAGCTTGCAAGAGAACGGCTTCATTATTATTGTTATTATTATATTAGCATTTTTGAAAGGAAGAAATAGTTTCATGTCGTCTGCGTACATTAAAATACTCGAATGCTTTATGACAGATGGTAAATCATTTATAAACAGTAAAAAAGAAGAGGCCCGAGGTGGCTTCCTTGAGGTACACCAAAATTGACAGGAAACTCATGAGATTTCACAAGTTTAAAAATAACACGTTGTGTTCTATTGCATAAATAAGATTCAATCCATCTTACAAGTGTTGTGGGAAATCCAGCAAGAGATAGCTTTAAGACTAAGAATTTATGATTAACAACATCAAAAGCCTTACTAAAATCTGTGTATATAACATCAGTCTGTAAACCTTTTTCAAAATTCTCAATGGTTTTGGAAGTAAATTCAAGTAGGTTTGTAACTGTAGATTTTCCAGAAACGAATCCATGTTGAGTGGAGACAATAATGATTTAACACTATGTGATAATTGTGAAGTAATGATTGCCTCAAAAAGCTTCGGCAAAGCGCTTCATTTTGCAATTCCACGATAGTTATCGATTAAAGACCTGTTACCAGACTTGTGCAACGGAATAATAAAAGACGACTTCCAGGCAACTGGAAAATAGCAAGATTTTAATGAAGAAGAAAAAGCAAAGTGATTGGAGTTACTAATTCATCACAGCAATATTTTAATATAAATGACGGTATATTGTCGGGACCACTTTTATATGACGTTTTAAGAGCTTTTAATGATAAAACCGTGTTAGTATGAATTATTGGGAGACTAATATTCCCAGATTGAACGCTTAATGGATAGCTTAAATTATCATAGGATGAAGATGAAAAGGTCGCTTTGGAAAAGTCAGCGAAAAAATTACAAATGCTATTCTCGCTATCCAATTCAACAGTTTTATATTTCATGAAAGAAGGATAGGAATCAATCTTGCGTTTTGTGTTGACAAAGTTCCAGAATGATTTAGCATCAGATTTGATGTCTAATTTTACTTTTATTAAATAAATATCGTAAGATTGCTTGCATAACACAGTCCAACATTTTTGAACACATAATTTTAGGACTCAATTCTGACAACTGCACGTGAAAGTATGCCCAAAATGATGAACTTGTGCATCATTCGTTTTGTCTTCTTGCTTGCCAAAATATTTTTGATATCGATTTGAAGTTAGTAACTATCGTATAGGGGAATTTTTCACGTTTTAGGCTCTTTTGTTTGACATAACTCGAGAACCACTAGTCCGATTTAGCTGAAACAAATTTAAAAAAATTAAGAATTACAATTCCTCTAATCTGTTTTTTATCGTTTTCCTATGTGTGCAACACTGTCGAAGTTAAAAATGAATGTATGAAGGGAAAAAAGTATTTTTTGCCTAAAAATTAAAATTTTTTTTTTTTAAAATTCATACAAAATCCAAAATGGAAAAAAGTGTCAAATCTAATTACTTTCACGTAAAGTCACATAACCTATGAGCAAAATATGGCATAGATCATGAAAATCGATGCACGCGTTTCTCCCTTATTCACAATTAAGTAAATGTATAAATAAAGCCACGCAACCTGTGAGTAAAGTGAGACATTTTTTGAGAAAATCGATGAATAAATTTATTTCAATTCCAATAATGTTATGAATGAATATACACACAACTAAAAATAAAAATTCCGATTTTTATTGCAGCTATTCTTACACAGAAAATATGGAATTTATGGAATCTATGCATACAAACAAAATTTAGAACATTTTCAATTATAATTATAATTATTGTCAATATCCATTCTCGTTGAAGTTGACGCTTGTGGTTCTGATGATCTTCTTTTTTCTTCGTAGGTTGTTGATATTCGTGGTCTGAGTTTGCGTCGTCATCCGACGAATCCATAATATCAGCTTGGCATTGTATGTATGATGTTGCGCTGACATTTTGCTGTGTGAGTATTCTGCTCTTCAAAAATGATGTCAACCATTGGGAGTTTTGTTGTGATAGTCCCAGCTTGGCCACAACGTAATCCATTTCGATTTCTGTTATCGGTTGTGGTGCATTATTTTCAATATTGGGTGTCCAATTTGCATCATTCACATTGGTCGGACTGGTGAAAACGGTTTCGGCTTGCAGGGACACAGTATTCATACTCGGAGGTTTAGCTGCATCGATATCAGCAGGGCGGTTAACTGGAAGTGTGGCAGTAAATGCAGCAGTGTATACTTTTGTTTTCAATTGTTGTCTGTTTAATCCAGGACGAAAATTTATGCATGCGTAGCACCTGGATTCATCATGTCCAGTTGTGTCTTCCACCCAAATTACTGGCTTCATAAAAGACAACGTTGCACCTCTTCCATGTATCCAATTTACAAGGGTATTATAACACATTTTGCACACAGTATTCGGCGTAAAATTTGAACCTCTTAAATCAACTTCATCAAAAATATTACAATACGCTTTTTTGAGTTCCTCAGTAAGCAAATTTTTTCGATAGTGTTTGTTTTTTTTTAGGACGATATGACCACAAACGTAACAAAAATTATCCAATTTTGGGCACTTGTTATTTTCCATATTTATACATTTTAGGTTTTGTTGTTATTCACTTTTAAAAAATTGGAGAAAAATCACTTTTACTGTTCGCGTTCGTCGGCACTGGCTGAATGACAAAAGATCGATCAATGCACACATATAAATACTATGTATTTTTCAATATTTTACTGGCAGGTCTTATAAATGGGCTCATATTTTAAGGGTGCCTGGCTATATACCGTATTCACTATTTGTACGTTTCAAATTGTGCCAAACTTTCCAAATAATGACCACCCTTAAATGTGGATGTAATTTCTGTAAAAAAATCATACAGGTATTTATCATACAGTTATTAGCGTTTATTGCTTCGCAATCATAAAAATCAAATAACCTTTTATTTATTCCTTTTTTTTTTAATTCTCAGAATCATAAAAAAGGTGTGAATGTTTTCTCCAAATAATGGTGTGCATATCTCGAGCAAATTTTTTAAATTTATACATTTACTTAATTGTGAATAAATGAGAAACGCGTGCATCGATTTTTATGACCTATGCCTTATTTTGCTCACAGGTTATGTGACTTTACGTGAAAGTAATTAGATTTCACACTTTTTTCCAATTTGGATCTTTTATGAATTTTTAAAAAAAAAAATTTTAATTTTTAGGCAAAAAATAATTATTTCCCTTCATACATTCATTTTTAACTTCGAAAGTGTTGCACACATGGGAAAACGGTATAAGAACAGATTAGAGGAATTGTAATTTTTAATTTGTTTCAGCTAAATCGTACTAGTGGTTCTCGACTTATGTCAAACAAAAGAGCCTAACACGTGAAAAATTCCCCTATACGATAGTTACTAACTTCAAATCGATATTAAAAATATTTTGGCAGGCAAGAAGACAAAACGAATGATGCACAAGTTCTTTATTTTGGGCCTACTTTCACGTGCAATTGTCAGAATTGAGTCCTAAAATTATGTGTTGTACTGTGTAATTGACGATACTTGTACTTAATAGAGGTATAAGAACCAAAATCTGTAATGCTATGAGTGTTTTGAGATTTCTTATAATGAATGGACTTTAAGTTTCTTAATTTTCTCAGATCTTCAATAAACCATACAGGACCAGATGCTAAACGGGCTCTTCTCTGGGGTACTGATGATAGAAAACAATCATTGAGAGTTCTGTGAAAAGCAGAGACAGCCGAATCAAGGTTTTCTGGCGATGTTTTTGTATTAACGATATTTAGTACGGATATCCAGCTTAAATTAGATAAATAGTTTTTTAACAAAACAAAATTGGTTCTTTTAAAATTTAACTCAGCTGGAGGTTGAGCAATACGATTCTTTACAGATTGTTTAGGAAAATTAAGAGCAATTTCTAAAGTTGGATGGTACGGATCTTCAGGGAGCACGAGTGGATCTGTCCTTGAAACTGGAATACTATTGCTGTCGTCAAAATATAAAAGATCTAACAAACGGCTATTCTTGTTAAAGTGGCTGTTTAATTAAAAAAAGTCCTTGACTTGAAAGCTCATTTAAAAATGAATTAGCAGATGAGCATTCAAGCAAAGCCAATAATATTGCATGGTTTTCGGTTCAGCAGTTCCAAGCGACACTTGGAAGATTAAAGTCACCCGTTATTAGAATGTGATCATGAGGCTGAAGTTTTAAACACACTTTATTTATCAAAACCAAATGTTTCAAATATACTTCTACGTTGGAAACAGGAAGAATATATGAACATGTTACATAAAGATTTACCGCACCATGCTTTACAAGAACGCAACAAACTTCAATAGCAGATGCCTCAGGAATTATTATTTCTTGTGAGAAATAAGAAGATTTAACGGCAATTAAAACTCCACCGCCATTAAAAGAATTACCAACAATAGCGTTTCTATCTTTACGGCAAATATTGAAATTATTAGATAGAATTTCAGTATTTAGAGTGTTAGGCTTAAGCCAAGTTTCACTGAAAACAATTATGTCAAAAAATAGGTTGTGGCTTAAAATATGTAAATATTTTAACTTTGTATTTAATCCTCGAACATTTTGGCATAAGATAAGGAATGCAAGGCAACTATCTAGATTGTTTGTTTAGTAGTACGAACAGGTAAAGTAGCCAGTAAAGTTTTAGGTTGCGATCTAGGAATATATTCGTGGATCAACGTATTTTCAGGCCAAAAACCTTGGTCTAATACCGTATTAAAGAGATCCCCAGGCAAATTTATTTTAAAAGAAGATACAGTACGCTCATATGAAAACTTGAATTTGTAAACCGAAATATTCTTGTTAACAAGATTCAATTCAGAGTTTATATGACGCAAAACGTCTTTTTCGGATTTATAAAAAGCAAAACGAGATACAAATATAGATATAGAAGGCTGGACAACCACAAGTTCCTTACAAGACGGCAGATTAATGCTTTTTTTCAATATTTGTTTTGGAATAGCACCAGTTAAAACCGAGCTCATAACGGAAGTTGAAGGAATAGTATTAGTAGCAGTACATGCTTCAGCATAAGTGTTTTTCTTACCAGAATTACCCGGACAATCATCACATACGACTATAGCTGGTACTACTTCAGAAGACTCAACCGGATGTAAATTCAGATGAGCTGATGCAGCCTCATTAGTAGGGGCAATATATTCAGCATTTTGATCTTTATTTACAGACTCAGTTGATTGCGCTTTGGAAGGTGAGTTCAAAACAGGTGAAAGTGAAGTTAAATTATTATTATTAACAGACGGAGGCATGGATATAGCACCAGGCTTTGCAGATTTAGTAGAACTTCGAAGAATCATGGGTGGTCATTTAGGCTTATGGGAAACAGAAGCTTCATCCATGATTTTAACATTTTTAAAGAAATCTTCAAAATCAGCCAATCTGGCTTGAGCCGCCATCAAGTCCTTAGACATCTCTAAAAAGCCTCTTCGAGATTGCCTGCAGATCTGCAGTCTGTACAAGACCAACGAAGTCCTTTACTTTCATTGAGTGCATCAAAAATTCTCGCATTCAATGCTGCACACTTAACGTGAAGAAAAGCATCACATAACCAGCAATTAACCAGCTGGTCATATTCATCTTTAACAGTGCAGTTGCGAAAATTCCAGAATATTTTTAATGAAAGTAATAAAATTTATAAAAGTGTAATAAAAAGCGCAATAAAAGTACTATGGCAACTCTAAACAAACAAATCAAACAAATTATTTGTCAAACTGTTTGAGAAGCAGCAGCGACAAGATAGTGAGCTAGCGTCAAAATGCAACTGAAACTCATGATACAATAATAAGGTAGGCCCGCTGCGCTGAGTGCTCTCACCCGTCAACGAAGAGTGGATAATGAGAAGCAACATTAATGTCAAAACGACGAATTTCGTAGAAATTGCAAATGAAGAAAATATTTTATGTTTCCAAGTTGCAAACAGTGCGGTCGCGGGTGTTAAATTTGTGCTAATTTGAGTGAAAATATTATATAAAAAGTGTAATAAAAACTATAATTGTGAAAGAAGTCTTAAAATTGCAAAAAAAACCTGTAACAGTTTTAACCTTAAAACAACTGCGAAACGTGAGCATAAAGAAATTCGCGATGAACAGCTGATTTTGACATCAATGTAGCTTTATTCTGCTTTCTACTCCATTCCTCTCCGTGATGACCTTACCTTATAATTCTGCCATGCTGAAACTAAAAACCAAGTTTCGCTCTTGCTTCAACAAGCTAAACATAAAATTGTTGTTGCTAGATAAGAAACAAACTGAAATAAAAAAGATATATATATATATATAGTATGAAAGCAACTATTTTGAAAAGGCTTTTCAGCGTTTTAAGCGATGAAAAACAGGAACACTAAAGATGAAGATCCTCAGCAATGCTTAGCAAACCGACTCGAAGTATTCTATGCTTAATAATTTTACGGAAATTAACAATTTTAAATTTATTTAATGAGCACGAATAAAAAACACAACTTAGGTAAACAGTGTTGCCAGTGCTTGGACTGGGATTACTGGAAGTCCGGTATAAAATAACGTTAAAAAAGAGAATCATAACATTTTCGGAAACACAACTAAACATTTTTTTCATAAAATTTTTTATGTCTTCAAAAATCACGCTCTGGCATATTTGCGAACAATATTGTCAAATATATGTGTGCAAAATTTCGAATTGATTGATTAAAATATGTGTGAGTTATGATGCACGCCATTTATAAAAATGCAGTTTTGAGAAAAACATGTTCAAAGTTCTGAAGAAGAAAAATTTTAGGTTTTTTTGAAACTTGTCAACTCCGTTACTTAATCTGCAATTTTAGCGCCATATAGCTTCATTATAATTCTGCCATGCACAAACCTTAATATATACATCCTTAGCAATAGATTAAGTAAACAGCTAGAGAGAAAGAAGATGTATACGAAAATAAGTGTACAAAAACCCCCAGTGCGCTACCAACCGTTCGACGGCTTTAACTTTCAAACGTAATCAGGTATTCAAGAGAGAATTTTTTGAGGTTATTATTTTCTTTCGGACCCACTTCCTTTCCCCCCAGAATCAAAAACTGTCTACGCCACTGCGCATAATAATACATAAAATTAGGAATATAAAAAAAATTGTATGGAATGATCTTCTATTGGGTAGAATTTAAAATAATCCGGCGCACAAAGCTCCGTCAGTGGACCAAAATCAAAAAGTTAGTTACGCTGAATTCAACAATACTGGCCTCATTTTAAAGGTAAAAGTCCAAATAAGAAGGAACTGCAACTTTTTTTGTATATATATATATATATATATATATATATTTTTTCTTTTTTTTTGGTACAGCTGTTCAAAGTTGACGAATATGATATTGAAACAATTAAACATGAATTAAGCGCTCGTAAGTGTTTTTAAGATAATTAGGCAAAATTACATTTTTGGTTTTAACTATGTAATGTAGAACGTTTTAAATTAAGAAATAACTCAGTTAAATGAAATTTTAGAGTTTTTTTTTAATTTATGAAATTGTTTAAGTTTTAGGAGATGGCAAACATCTTTTTCATTTTGGAAAAATATGAAAATTGAGCAATTCAAGAGTCCGGGGAAAATTAGTTCCTGAAAGTCCGTGAAATTTTATTGCTGTTTCTTTAACAATAAACCTTAATTTATCCGGAAAAACCAAAAACTCTTCAGACTTTTTTCGATTCTTAATAATATTACATTTTTTCTTAGCTTCCAAAGCGCAGGTTTTTTCCTAATATTGCATTTTTAGTAGTGCACGCAAATCAAAATAAGTAGAATTGTTATTGAAAATTTTTATATTTGCTTGCATATATTTCTTTTTGTTTATATTGTTATGCCCCACCCAATTTTCGTTCATTTCGCCATCAAAAATTACGTACAAAATCTTAGACTCCCACGTGTGGGGCATTTAGCAGCTAGTGAGGCCATCTGTCTTTTTACTCGTTTAACTTACCGTTTGATTTTACAAAAACAAAACTTACAAGAGTAGCCTAACTTCGGTTAGCAAGCGCGATTAAAGAACTTATAATTAAAAAGAAAATAATGTCTTTTAAAAAAACTTATCCGATGAATTCATGTTTATTATTGCATTTGTGCCACTTGAGTAAATATTGACATAGTTTTTATGATTACGATTACGTAATTATGGTGTTTACTATGGTGTTTTTTTTTTTTTTTTTTTTGTTTTAGATATACAAACATATATTTGTTTACTAGCTATATTTGTTTAATTCATTCGTTCACTAAGAAGGAAGTGTGGGTGAATAAAACGCCGGCATCTACACTATTTTGTAGAGTTGTGAAATTTATCCATACCAAGGAAAACAAGGACTTGGTTCTTAATGAATATCAAGCAATGAAGAAAAAAATAAGCGATTTGAAATGTTATGTATTTCAAACCAATGGTGAAGTTGCCGAAGTTCATATGAAATGCACTGTACCATGATTGATGGTTCTGTAGCAACTGTTTTGTCAAATACGAGCTCCGCCAGCATATGCTTCATATGCAAAGCTATTCCGACTGAAATGAATCAAATTGTGCAAGGAGCAAGCGGCAACTCTGAGTACTTTAAGTTTGGCTTATCAATTTTTCATTGCTATATTCGATTTTTTCAATGCCTGATTCATATAGTATATCGTCTCCCATTTAAAGCCTGGCAAGTACGACATGTAAATAGAGCTGCATTTTTAGAAAGTAAAACCCGAATTTAGAGGGAATTTAGGGAAAAAACTGGCTTAATAGTTGACCAAATAAAACAAGGCTTTGGAACAACAAATGACGGGAATACTGCACACAGGTTTTTTGTCTGAAGTGGACGTAGCAGCAGATATCACAAAAATCAACAAGGACCTCATTTATAACTTCTCAGTTATATTACGGGTGTTATCTAGCGGTAAGTCTATAAAAACCCACGAGCTCGGTGAACTCTTGGAAGCAACGAGAGATTTCTATCTGCAAAATTATAGCTGGTCCTACATGCTTAGCTCGGTACATAAAGTACTGATGCACGGATGCCACGTTATCAAGTTTTTTGACTTGCCAATTGGTTAATTTAATATTGAAATCAATCATATATCTCATTGTTTAAATCTAACTTTATTGTAGGAAGTTTCTCGGAGGAAGCACTAGAATCAACCCATCAAAGCGTTCGCAAAAATCGTTTAGAGCACACTAGAAAAACGGGACGAGAAGATACGAACAAAGACCTTTTACGGCACCTTCTTCTGTCGTCGGATCCTTTAATTGCCAGTAAAAGAAATATTACAAGCAAAAAAAAAGAAATCCGACGACAAATTAATCGATTATTATGTTTTGAAACCAGGAACTCAGGTTGAAGCTAATGAGGTTGTATTCCGAAAGCGAAAATTAAAATTAAAAAATTTTTGTGATCAATTTATTTTAATTAGTGAATAATTAAATGGAATAAAAAGAGAATAATTTTATAAATTCACTGGAAATTTCAGTCTAAAAATAAAGAAAACTGCCATTGGCTAACATTTGGCCAGTATTTGGAGATTCATAATTTTAAACTTTCTCCATTTTTTGCATTTTTCATATATGATTTGACCTCAGGCGTATTAAGAATTAAAGATTTATGCAAAATTTGCTGAATTTTTTAGCCTACATGCAAAATTTTCTCATACCAATCATATGAACCCCAAACTCCTGTAAAACCGTTACAAAATGCTAATTTTTTAAGAAACTATGATATTCACAAAAAAACTGACTTCATTTTTGAAATAACCGTACTTATTTTAATTTAAAAACTAAGTTTCATTACAATCGGAACACTATTCTATTTTTGCCCATCATTTGTATGGAGACGAAGTACTGTGCGGCGGCCCGTATTTAAGTATATCCGAATTATTTAACTATCTAAAAATGTGTAATCTTCAATTAATAATAATTAAATAATTTAATCACAGCTTATGTACAAAGTACCAACTCACTACATTAGTTTTTGTGACGTTTACAGTGAAGAAAAACGTACAACAAAAAAAAGCAACTATTTTTAAAGAATTTTTTTTAGATACAAGGAGTTATTTTTTTCAAATTTATGCAGCTCATTGTACATAAAAGTACTTTATAAAAATAAGTTTTTTTTATTAAATAATTTTTAGGCTTCTACGTTAGGGTGGGGCGATTAGTATGGAAGGAAAAAAATCTTAATGGGCGCTTCGCGTTTCTGATTTTTGGGATTGTAATGAGCAAAAAAGTCCACTAGACCATACGTCTACGGCGAAAATCAAACCTTCCAGATTTTGACTTGCAGTTTTTTCTCAGACTTTTGTCACTTTTTTTTTTAATATTTTGGCCTATAACAGCCAAACCATTGAGATTTTCGATCCAATACTAAGACAATTGTAGCCAAGACAATAGTTAAGAACTCTGTAGTCCATCGCAAAAGCATTGGAACGCTCCTTCAGGCAGTTTTGGCCTTGTGATAGTGCAAATTTTTTTGTGAAAATATTGATAAATTACCATTTTCAGTTGTTCATAGCGCAAAATCATAAAAATGTTCTATTTCTTATTTTTATTCTATTTTTTTATTTTATTCTATTTATTTTATTTTTTATTCTTCTAATTAAACGATCACAGCATCAAATATACATAAAATTAAATACGCATTTTAAAATATCTGCCGCAAATGTAAGTATTAGAAATAATTGTTTCGTGTATAAACTGTGCAGTGCTAATAAAAAACATTTTTTAATTTAAGATATAAAAAATATGGATAATCCAGTCGATTCTGATAATACAGAGAATGTGAAGATGGAGACGCAGCCAGAATCATCAGTGTCATCGCCAAATCTAGAACATATGCCTTCGCAAAACGTATTGGCATTCGGTTTAGAGGCTGAATTAGACGATATTTTGCTCCCAACTACGAGCGACATTTTGAAACATTATTTTTTCTTGGCCGCTCGTTGCAAAAACGCAAATAAAATGTTTTCATACGGCACATTCACCCCACACGTTTGCGACAAATTGATACAAATTTGGAACAAATTCAATATTGAGGTTATTGAAAAAAAAATATTATTAAGAAATTGGGCAGATTATTGAAAAAGTACCGTGAAGCTTGTAAAAGACAAACAAAAAATGATGCTAAATTCAGAGAATTTGTTGACAGCACAACGAAAATATTTTACATCGGAAAATGTAAATGCCAGCTCAAAACAGCTCGATGTAATTGTGGCGAAATTCCTGACCGACTCCATGAATTCATGTTGGATCAGCATAACGAACGCAGACTTACAACACCTGAATATTTGCCAGTCGAAATATCGACAGAAATATCGACTGTGTTACCATCTTTACATTCAGGTGCATCATCTGATCCAATATTTCAACCAACCGCATCAGATGTGCATGAATTGGAAGACTATGAACCTCCTGGTTCGGAAATCCATACACCAACCGTGCGAAGAATGTATACTCCACGATATAGTACACCACGGTTTGCAATGATGTGCGATCGCTTTGGGGTATCCGATCGATTAGCATCTGTTTTGGCTTCAGCTTTATTCGCTGACATACAGTTTAAGGATTAGCGAGGTGAAACCATTATTATGGATAAAAGAAAAGTGAGCCGAGAGCGTGAAAAATCGAGACTCGATATTTTACGAGCAAATCACGATGGTGAATCATTGATCGCTTTTTCGTTTGATGGTCGCAAAAATGACTCATTAACTCGGGAGAAAATTAATGAAGTATATCACACTACAATGCGAAAAGAACCACACCTAGTAGTAATTCGTGAACCACATTCGTCACTAATTGGCTATGTGAATTTAGAAGGCAAAGGCGAAACCTCCAAAGCGAAACAAGCCAAATTGATTGCATTTTTCAAATCTAAAAATCTATCACTTGAAAATGTAATTGCCGTCTGTAGTGACGGTGAGGTGGCAAACACTGGCACATCTGGAGGTGCATTGCGTCTCATCGAACGATATCTAGATAGACCAATACATTGGTTTATCTGTTTACTTCATTACAACGAATTGCCGTTCCGACATCTGTACAACGCTGTCGAAAAATCGGCCACAACTGGACCGACAAAAAGCACTGGATCGTTAGCTCAATGGATGGATATTTGCAATACATTACAAGTAAATGTCAAAACCTAATGTACTTCTTTCTCTATACGATATAGTTTTGTAATTTTTTTATTGAAATAATCTAAACATTTTTGATATTTTCTCGAAAATTTTCAACTTATTCCACTTGAACACATTTCTCCAATGAGTACAGATGCTGAAAATCAACTTTCCACGGACGTTAAATATCTATACCGAATTGCCCAAGCCGTTTCAAATTGTAGTTGCTCAATTAATCTTGCAAACATCAAACCTGGACCGGTAGGACATTCGAGATGGATGGACATTCGAGATGGATTGGCAAGGTACGTCATGAAAGTGTATGTTCCCATGTATTTCAACGTCAAATACTACAATTCGGCTGTATACGGTAGTGCTCTGCTTGGAAAGTTCATCCAGTGGAAGCAATATTTACCAGACAACTTACGTAGCATCGTAAATCCCGTAATACAGAATAATTCCTATTTCGCACACAGTGAAAATGTTTTGTTGAGCATGTTATTCGATGATTGTAAATTCGTAAATTGGCACTCAAAAAAAAATTGTATATTCGCGACAACGTTTGCGATTTAACTGAGCTTCGCGAATATGTAAAACCAAACATCAATTTTGATTGTACGGATTACGTTCACATGATCGATTTAGAGAACAAAGCATTGTTATTTGAACCGCCATTTACCAGGAAAATTCCGTATGAGCATTTACAACAATACCTCGAATGTGTAGATGATGAAGATCCACCATTTCCAGACCCACTAATACCTTGTCATATTCAAGGTACGGAGCGTCATGTCCAGCTACTAGCTAGTGTTGCTAATCGCTCAATCGACAAAAACCGTGAAGGTATAATGGCATCTGTATCTGAAGGCCGAAAGAAAACGCCTCGTTTGGAATCTCAAAAAGATTTGGAAGGCAATCTTTGAATGAAAAATACACTGAATTGGAATTTTTGATGTGAAATCGTTTAAAACAATAATTGCTTTCTTTTTGATTCATACCTTGTCTCTACCAATACCAATACAATTACTTTGTACTTTAAATGAATTTCTCAAAATTTTTAAAATAAATATTGAACAAAACAAAGAAAAGACATTATATTTTTGAATAAAAAAAGTGGGAAAAAATTAGAAATAGAACATTTTTATGATTTTGAGCTATGAACAACTGAAAATGGTAATTTATCAATATTTTCACGAAAAATTTGCACTTTCACAAGGCCAAAACTGCCTGAAGGAGCGTTCCAATGCTTTTGCGATGTACTAGAGAGTTCTTAACTATTGTCTTGGCTACTAATTTTTGTCCAAGTATTGGCTCGAAAATCTCAATGGTTTGGCTGTTATAGGCCAAAATATCCAAAAAAACGTGACAAAAAGTGGTAAATTTTCTACATTTTCGACTTTTTGACCATGAAAACGACGTTTTTTCTAAGTAATATGTTCAGAGAAATTGTAGCCCAAGACAATAGCTACAAAATTTCAAATAGTTTACGAAATATGAGCCCAAGAAAATTTGCAAATTTTCCAAAAAAATAAAGTCTGAAAAAAAACTGCAAGTCAAAATCTGGAAGCTCGATTTTCACCGTAGACGCATGGTCTAGTGGACTTTTTTGCTCAGTACAATCCCAAGAATCAGAAACGCGAAGCGCCCATTAAGATGTTCAAATCGCCCACCCTATTCTACATAGAGGGCGCTGAAAATGACATTAAAAAAAGACATCTAAAACGCTTCGATGGATATCGCCTTTCCCATGTATCTGAAACAAAAAAATCAAATATCATTTTAAAGACCACTAATTCGGCATCCTCCCTGCTCACAACCTACGGGCGGTTTCTTCAAATTAACAAAACATAAAAGTATATGTTTAAAAATTTTCGGACCGAACCGAAAAAAATGTAAACAAAATAGAATCCTGTGAGCACTCTATTGCCAAATCTATAAACAACTCAGCGTCATCTGCTCATCATAGCTATTTTTTTCTATATTTCCACAATGCTGGTGGTACTCGTACTAAAACTAATCAATTGTTTTCAGCAGCAGCAGCTCATAATTTCGACGTGATAGCTCTTGTGAAAGCTTGGTTAACGTCACATTTTTGTTTTGAGGAATTATTTGACGCGGATTATGAAGTATACAGTAGAGACCGCATACTTTACCCAGGTGTCTCGAGAGGAGGCGGTGTATTAATAGCAGTTTCATCAAAATATGCAAGCAGAGAAATTCGTTTACCTCGCGAGCGTGGTAATATTGAACGAACTTGTATTGCAGTTAAATTTGCCAATGTTCCTGCAATCAGCATCAATGAAATTGTTTTTATTCTAAGTTATATTCCACAAAATAGCGTTTATAATTATTATATCAAGACCATATTTGCAATATTTCCAATATTGTATCGTCTTTAAGCCTTCAGCAAACTCCTTGTGTTTTAGGAGATTTCAATTTAAGCAGCATTGAGTGGAGATATAGTAGTGATGACAAAATATTAATGCCTTTTAACGTTAAAAAGGTGTCGAGTTGTTACTATGTGACTCACTTTATTCCTTAGATATGTTTCAGATTTAGTTTTTATTAGCAATGATCCTAAATACTTCATGAATATGAATCATATGCCGCTTACTTGCGAGTGAATTCTTCACAAAACACTCGAGTTGACATTTAGTTTTTATAAACCAAATAATATTTTAGATAATTCTTCCAGATTATCTTATAATTTCAAGAATGCCAAATAATTATTTTGACTCTATAAATTGGAAAATTGTTTTCAATTCTATGGATGTATATCCTATGTATTTCACATTCAAAAAAATAGGAAGAAGGCTCATATTTATATGTACTAATCAAAAAATTTTATCGGCAATTTTACTTACCCTGGTATAATTCTCCCTGATCTGCACCTAAAAAATTTAAGAAATAAAGCGCATAAAAAGTTTAAGAGAACAAATACTGATGTTGATAAATCAAATTTTGTTTTACGTCGATAGGAATTTAACTTTCTTTTTAACTTCTTATATAAAAACTATTTGAATTCTATCGAATCTAGAATTAAATCAGACCCAAAATCTTTCTGGGTGTTTATTGATTCCAAACGTAAATCTCACTTACTCCCAAATTCTATGGAGTTCAAAAAGAAATCTTCAAATACTTCACAAGAATCTTGCGAATTGTTTGCAGACTTTTTTGGGACTGTTTTCAACAATGCTTCATTGCCAAATAATTATGATGATTTCTCAAACATTAACTAAATTGTAAATTTGTCAAGTATGACAATTTCTTACGAAGAAATTTTTGAAGTTTTGCGAGATTCGGTCACTAATAAAGTCGCTGGATTTGAAAGCAATGCGTTTTGGCACTTTTTATTGCTTTAACGCTTATATTTAATAAGTCACTCTCAACTGGCATACTCTTAGATGAATGGAAAACTGCATTTATATATCCAATTTTTAGATTTGGTCAAAAATTTTTAATAGAAAACTATACACCGATTGTTAAGCTATCAGTTATTCCTAATATCTTAGATAAGATTGTCAATATGCGACTGTTTTCTGAGATAAAGTATTATATTGTAACGCAACAACATGGTTTTTCCGTAGGTAGACCAACGTGCACAAATCTAACAATTTTTACAAACTTTTGTATCAATTTATCGATAATGGCTTGAAAGTTGACGTACTCTATACCGACTGTGTTGAAGTATTTGATAGTTTGGTTCATTTGAGTTTATTGCTATAACTTGAAAAATTGGGGTTTCATTCCGAATTTTTTAAATGGATTTCTTCCTATTTATCGAATCGACAATTAGTTGTTAAAGTGGATAACCATTATTCAAAGCCCATTGTCGTTAATTTAGGCGTGCCTCAAGGTAGTCACTTAGGTCCCCTTTTTTTAACTTGTTCATAAATGATATCCTACAAATTTCTCAGTTCAGCAAATGCTTGTTATATGCGAATTTCTGATTGCTTCAATTTGCAAAAAGACATAAGATCATTTCTCTTATGGTACAATAAAAATGGAATGTGTTTAAATTATTCTAAATGCAAAGCTCTGACTTACTCCCATAAGAATTTTCCAATTTAATAAAATTATTCTTATGGAAATAATAACGTTTTCTTAAGAGATAGAATTGCAAAAGATTAAGGTTTATACCTTATTATGAATGTGAGATCAGTCGTATTGAACGAATTCAAAAAAATTTACAAGTTTCGCTCTGCGCCGTAGGTTTTCATTAAAGAATAGGCCATCTTATGATGCGCGTTGCAACTGATTAGGCTTGCAAAACTTGTCGCAAAGAAGGCATGCACAGAGCGTTTTATTTATTTAGCTCATTTTTGATAGCAATATTAATTGTCCGGAACTACTTACTTTAATTCTGTTCTATGCTCCGTTACGACCATTAAGGGAGAGTGCTTTGTTTTAAGTTCAATTTCATAGAACTAATTACACTGTGTGAAGAAATCGACCAAAGAAAAAAAAAAGCACAACCAAACTTTATAGAAATTCTCAAAGAGGGATGTGGTAAGACTCCATCGCACCTGGTCTGACTTCTCAATCTCGTCACAATTTTTTTTTATTAATTTTTAAAGTTAAAGTGTTCAAATTTTGTTGTGTCGACGTTCATTGAATTTTTATGGCCATTTGATTTGTTGGAAATAAAAAACAAAATCTACTTTTTTCGGTAGAATTTTACCTAAAATAAGGCTATATTAAAATAAATCCTATGATAAAAGTTAACGACCCAAACATTTCTACGGAAAATATTAATATTTTCCGCAACATTTCCTAAGTACGCAATTTCGCAATAGCTGAATTGTTCATTTATTTAAATAAAACATGTCTTCATTGCGTGCTTTCGCAACAGCCAAAGTGTCAACAACCCGCTGACACACATATGTTGCCCGAGTCAAGCGATTGCAGCAATAACTGCAAGTCGCTATGACGTAATATGCTAAGCTTGCATTACTTTGGTTCTCTTCTAAAAGATTCTTTCGTACGCTGATATTAAGTTAGTTTTTAAGCCAGTTATAAGCTCACATTAAAACCGAGCAGACGCTCGATGTAATAATAAAGGTTATGAAAAAAATATACTGGCGCCCAACGGAAAATTAACGCCCTCAAGTAGTGCTTTAGAATAACAAAATGCTTTACTAAAGAAGTAAAATTTATCCAAAAACATTAACGCCCTCAAGTAGTGCGTTAGAATAACAAACAACCACTCAAGAAGTACAACGTTCATCTAGCAGTAAACTTCAGTTGAAGATAACCGCGACGTAGCACAAAAGCATCGAGTTGAGGCCTGAGTCATCGATCTAAACTACAAAAAAAAGGAACTATCTCACCATGCTGTTACGATTCATCATTTTATTGTAAGTCATGTGAATATAACTAAATTAAAATAATACTACATCAGTCTTTAGAAGTTTATTGAAGAAAATTTTAAATTAATTGAATAAGCTATCTAAATATGTAGCAGCGCTTAACTTTGAAACTTATCTCTTTATAAAAATATTATAAAAATTTCATAAAAAAGAAAAAAAAGTATTTCTAATTAATTACGAAATAAATGTGAATTAAAGTGAAAATCTAGTTAAAATGTAATCTAATTGATGAATCAATTGATGAAGGGCAAATCTAGCTCTTTATAGGAAAAAATAAAAAGTAAACTAAACTAATTGAAATTAATTTGAATTTGAAATTTAAAACAGAAAAAAGTAAACGAAATTAATTTAATTTTGAAACTAATTGAAAATATAAATTACGGAAAAGTATCAAGGATTATGAGATAAGTAAAAATTTAATTAAAGTTAAGTTGAAACAAATTGAACAAAGAAACTATAGAATTTTTTATTTATTAATTTTTGTAAAATTAATAGTAAATACATATTATAAATTAAAAAAATAATAAAGATTATTGAAATTACATAAAGATTGAAATTCAAATGTAATTGTATTTTTTTTTTCTCCTAAACTGTTTTGAAAAATAAGAGATATAACCAAAACAAATAATTTTGCAAGGAAAATTATCAAAAATAACAAATAAACGTAAGGAAAGTTTAAGATCAAACCCACTTTCCAAAACATCATTCAAGTTGTTTAAATTGTTCATATAAATTTTTAAGTTGAATTTTGGGTTAGGAATCCGCAAATCTGTTTAATTGTCTTTGCTCTTCGACAAAACCTTCGGTAATCATGAATCCAAACAATTTAATAAGACCACCGGTGATTAACCAACCCCTTAATGCAACTGATAACCCAAGAACACTTAATCCAGAAATGGAAGCTGCTATTAGTCAAGCTGTGCATAGGCTCTGCATTAGAAAATGTGCTTCAATAATACCAACATTAGTAAATCCAACAACAATTATTCCGACAGATCAGGGAATAGATCAGGCTCATAGAGACAATTTAACAGAACTCGACAAGATTCCAGACGTAGTCAGATGCATTAGAGAATTTTCAGGAGACCCCAAAGAATTTTCATCATGGAAAAAAAGCGTGGACCGCATCTTGAACATATATGATGTTCATAAAGGAACCCCAAAATATTTTGGAATTCTGAATGTCGTGCGAAATAAAATAATAGGAAATGCGGACACCGCACTGGAGTCCTACCATACTCCTCTTAATTGGGAAGCCATTTCAGCATGTCTTACTACCCACTATGCTGACGAAAGAGACATAGGAACGCTAGAATATCAAATGTCTATCCTCATCCAGGGTAACAATTCAGTTCAACAGTTTTATCAGGAAGTTTACTCACTTTTAACTTTCATATTGAATAAAATCGCTTGTAAATATGAATGTAGGCACAGAAGCTCTTCAACTTTTAACAAAAACTTACCGTGACAAGGCATTAGATACCTTTGTCAGAGGCCTTAGAGGCGACTTGGCAGGACTCTTAGGAATGCGTGAGCCAACTGATCTTTCGCAAGCTCTTTATTTGTGTCTGAAAATGGAAAATCAAAATTTTCGTACACAACAAGCATTCAATTCCAACAAATTTGCAGTACCACCCATACACCGCCCCCTAGACAATATAATTTTAATAATTTAACTCCAGCAAAACAACAAACTTTTAGGCCATCATATAACAATAATAGACATGCAATAATAACAATAGAGTTCAGCTACTACAGCTATATCGCACTTCCTCAGCATTAACCCATCTAAAGCCACTACCCAGTAATCATTGAAAATATCAATGTTATGGATACCCGTGACCACAAACAAGTTAATGTGGGAAAAATTTACCCACCAATAAATGGGTTGGGCTCAGGGACAACACAAGACATAACAACTAACCATGCGTATACATAGATCTATTTACACAACTAATTTTAATCTACTTTTGAGTTGACCTTTTGACAAATTAACATCAAAAACGCTACAATTGTTAACAAAGGAACTCATGCGACTTAAAGGAGCAGTAGCCATATAATTTGTTCTACTAAATGGCAAATAAATTAAGTTGTTAGCGTTTCTACTGCTTCTACGGTTAGTGTTTAAATTTATGTGAGAAAGAAGTTCTGGAGAATCGAATACACCTGTTATGAGCTGGTGTAAATATACGATATCTGCCGATTTCCTTCGATCACCTAAAGACTGCATTTTTAATAGTTTTAAACGATCCACTTAAGCCCCTTAGAGCAAACTGAACAAAACGTTTTTGGATTCTTTCTATTCGATCAACATGCACATTGTAACTTGGGGACCACACTTGACTTGCATACTCTAAGTGAGGACGCACGATTGCATAATACAACGTTGTAGTTGTAATCATGCTATTAAATTCTTTGGCCCAGCGTTTTACAAAACCAAGCATTGAAGATGCTTTTTTACAAATATTATCAATATGAATGTTAAACGATAGCTTAGAATCCATGCATATACCTAGGTCTTTGACGGTGTCTACACGACTCAAGGCAGTATCTTTAATCTTATAATCAAAAATAAAATTATTCCTTTTTCGCGAAAAGGTCATAGTTTGGCATTTATCTGGATTTAAAAACATATTATTTTTAGAACACCAAACTTCAAAGGATTTTAGATCAGACTGGAGTAGATCTGAATTATCTCTAGAATTAATCGTTCTGTATATTTTCATATCATCGGCATAAATAAGCAGATGAGAGTGTTCAATGACGTGAGTTACATCATTGATAGCTAAAATAAACAGAAGAGGACCAAGGTGACTACCCTGAGGAACACCTGATCCAGCAATAAATTCAGAAGACAATGCGCCTCGGAAACGTATTTGATCGTTTCCCATTAACTCAAGTTTAAATAAGATTAGATTGTGTGGTAGCTTATCAAATGCCTTACTAAAGTCAGTGTAAACACAATCGACCTGGTTACCAGAATCAAGCAGAATGTTGTAAAATCGAGAAGACACAGTGGATCTGCCATTCACAAAACCATGCTGACGAGTTGTTATGACTTTGCCACAGTGAATTTTCACCCGATCGTACACCATCCGCTCAAAAAGTTTTGGAATCGATGAGAGCTTAGCGATAGGCCTATAGTTACTGACTTCGTTCCTGCAACCCTTTTTAAAAATGGGACTTATAAATGATTTTTTCCAAAAAAGTGGAAAATAACTTTCGTTAATAGATTTATTGAATAATAAAGACAGTGGTTGACTCAAAACGGAACCGCATTGTGTTAACACTGTGGCAGGAACACCGTCAGGTCCAGCACCAAACTCCTCATCGATCGATCTAATATACATTAAAATATCCTCTGGAGTGAAGGATATATGTTCCAAAGATACTCTGGGTTCGGAATTCATATATTCAAAGTACTCTCCATCAGGATTAAAAGAATCTGAACAGAATGATTCTTTAAAGTAAATCCCTCAGGAGTTCTAAATGAAGAAGGAAATCCATCAGATTTCTTCTTTGTGTTTACGAATCCCCAAAATTTATTTGGATCTGTCAATATTCTCAGCTTAACATTATCTAAATATTCGTGATATAATGTAGCTGAGCGATTTTCAAATTCCAGAAACAAACGTTTGTAAGTTTCTAGGTCGTTTGAGCCTAAGCTACAGATGTATTTCTTCCATGCCCTATTCCTGTTGTTGCGAAGAGTCTTTAAATCCTTTGTGTACCAAGGGTACGTAGAATTCCTCGCAAATTTGAGACTATAAGGTACGGATTGAGAAAACACAGCAAAGAGTTCCATATAAAAAAAATGTATGGAGTCATCAAGGCAATTTCCATTTATATATTCTAAAATTGCATTAAGTTTGCCATTAAGCAACTGATTCAACTTCAAAAAGTCAGCATTTTTAAAATTGAATTCATAAAGCTTATCTGCTGAATTAGAATTTACTATATTTGCTCTGTCGGATTTGTACCAAATACTCAATGGTGGATGATATTCATCAACAGTAGTTAGAGCATGAAAGGCCCTCTTAACAACAACATTGTTACTGTCTGTAGTTAAGACCAGTTCAAGAAGTCTTTCAAGACTATTATAAATACAACTCACTTGTTGTAAGTCTGAACATATATTATCAACAAATATATGTTCTTGGCGGGTCTTCGAATTAGATGCACAATAGTACGTATCATCGTCAGAAGAATGCCATTTTAAATCAGGTAGATTAAAATCGCCCAATAATAAAATGTCGTCATTAACGTCAAGTAAATCAATTATGTAATCTATGCACTCCGCAAGGCTTGCATAGACCTCTACACTACTCTTAGGAGGAACATACGCTTTAATAACATATACATTAGAGTTACAATGTATAACTTTAACGCAAATTAGTTCAATATTAGAAGAGCAGGGAATGTCAACAATAAAACTGACAAAGCAGTTCCTTACAGCCAAAAGGACACCACCACCGACAGAAGAAATATTGTCAGTGTATCTGTCTTTTCTAAAAACTTGAAAACTATTGTCAAACAATTCCAAATCAGTAATGCTTCCGTTCAGCCACGTTTCTGTTAACGCGATAATATCCTCAGAGCAATTTTGAGTTGATAGAAATAAGCTCAGCGTCTTAGAACGTAGTCCCCTTACATTTTGATAGTAAAGGGACAGCCTATTTAGTTTTTTTGAGCCTGGCGGGCGGCTTGAGTCACCCTTTTAGGCCTTCAAAAGCATTGCTGAGAAGGTCAATAGAGAAAAAAAAACGATATTAAACGGACAGAGAAGCCAGCATGGATGTATCTCATCCCTCAACCTAAGCTAAGAGTCAAGAAAAGGTGTTACTTGAGTTACGGATTCGGTGGGTGTGCACATCTAGCGAAGCACTAGCTAGCTCGTCGAAAAAAGTCGGGGTTCTTCCTACTCCCTAACTCAAAACAGCATTACGACAATAGAATTATGTGCACTTTGATATAAACAAAAAAAAACATTAATTTAAAATCAGAAACTATATATTGAAAAACCCGACAAACCAACACTGTTCAGCCTTCTTACCATCATCTTATCTGAAATGGAGGAACCACCGATGTTATTTGGTCCTCATTCTATACCCACCCTACCTTGGCAATAAATGAATTATATATATTGCCCCTAATCTAAGAAAACTTTAAAGTTTAAGCTCGATAAACTAGCATGACGGTTGATGACGGACTTAAGCGATTTAAATTAACAAAACATTTTGTTTTTCATAAAGAGAGATAAAATTAAATTTTTATTGTTAAATCCATAGCTTATATGAACAAATTTCATTCTTTGAAAGTAATGTATTAATTAAAAATTTAAGTACAAAAAAAAAACCAAAGATGTTATTAACATTTCGTTCATTTTATATATGTATAACTAGCTTATACCCGGCGCGCTTCGCTGCGCTCAGCGCTTATCCCCTAAAAGAGGGTGTAGCTTTAGTGAAGCCATACTTTTATTGTAAGTTCGTACCGAGTTTAATTGATGTGTGACTTATTTCGAAAACTATACCGAATATATGGGGTGCTGAAAAAGTGCCACGCCCTTCGTCCAACGCCCATAAAATGTTACCAGTGGAACGGCATGTGTAAATTGAGGTAGAATATTGAATTCCGAGGCTGTGCGACCTACAAAAAAAGACTAAAACTGTTCGATATCGAAAATTTTAGGTGTATTTAAGGTGCCTTTTACGATCGGCACCAGACTTCATAGGAACCCTCCCAAGGCTTTGGTGTAAAAACTGGCTTAGCGGTTTCGGAGTCTTTACGTGATGTACACATATACCCACATACGTATATACATTAAGTCGCCTCACGTTCCTTAGAAAAAAAAGTTGCTTAGTCTGGTTCTTCAAAATAATCCATGGCTTATGTTACGATGATCCCCAAAAAATTTCGACTAAAAATATTGCCTGGTATGGTAGTTAAAAAAAAAAACCAAACGGTCAGAAATAAGAGTAATAAAAAGTTCTTTTGCATCAAAAAATCTTAATTTTGTTCCGTTGCACCAAAGAGAGTGCGGATTTTTATGGATTGTTTTAATTTTTTTCATATTATTTTCACTAAAATTGAATTTAATTTTTTCCCATACTACTTTTACTCAAATAAATTGTAAAATGTAAAAAATGTGTACATTTTTTTGTAATTTCATTTACTTTAATTCTTCACTTTACACTATATTTTATCATCAATAGATAATTTATTTGACCAAAAGTAACATGGCAAGAAAGAAAAAAATTTTAATTTGAATTTCAGTGAAAATAATATAAAAAGAAAGTTAAAAAATTAATGAAAATCCGCATTACCTCTGATCCGACTGAAAAAATTAAAAACTGATTGGTGCAGATAACTATTAAGTCTGACCGTTTGTTATTAAGAACATAAGAAGATCGGTCAATGTCCTTTCAAGGGCCGAAATGACCATTTCGTTTTTGTTTTTTATTTTTATTTCAAACTATCAAACTATGTGAGGAGCCTTAGTATACAAACATACATATTTTACTGATAGATAGATGAGCAGAAAAGGAAGGCATGGCAACATTTATATATATAATGACCGCCACTTGGTCCCATTGCACCTACATATCAAGTTTCACTATCAAAACATGTACAGCTCAGAAATTACAATGATTTCTAAAAAGTCGGCGTAGATAAAATGCGACACGCCCATTTTTTTAAGGATTCTGACAGTAACCATATGAACTAATCTACCAAATTTTATTCTTTTACTGTAAATTTTGATTTATATACTTTTACGGATTTTTGGGTGTGACACTTTTACGTTCACATCTCAGGAATTAAAATTATTTCTAACCGATAGCCCTGCCAGCTAGTGCTTACTTAGTTATAATTTTTAAATTGTATACATAAATAAATAAATAAATTAAATAAAATTATTGCTGAAGAGTGGGCACAGATATAGTGCTAACATGCACATTTTTTGCAAAGCTGTCGAGAGTAAGCGTATGAACTTAATTACCAAATCTTAGTATTTAACGATGAGAATCCTGATTTATAGAAGTTCTATTGATTTGTGGGTAAAAAAGTGGCGGCCGTGGAGTAGTGGGTAGAGTGTGTGGTCCATATGGGAGAGAGCCCTGGTTCGAATTCCACCTGACACAGAAAGTTTTTTCAATTGAATTAATTTTTCTGTTCGGCCGTCACCTATCTGCTGACAATGGCAAACCTCAGAGAGTAAAAACTGCCATGAAAAGCTTCTTGAGAACATAAGCCGTTCGGAGTCGGCATAAAACTTGTAGGTTTAGTTCTCGATCATTTGTGTTCAAACATTCCACAACACGCACAACACATTCATCATAAGAAGCTCGGTCAAAGCCCTTTCAAGGGCTGAAATTGGCCATTTCGCGTTGTTTTTTTATTTATTTGCGGGTGGTACAAGTTGGCGTGGCAAATTTTATATATATATATATACTGACCGCCACTTAGAGCACCTGCATATGAAGTGTTACTATCAAAACGCGTACAACGCAGGAAAAAGCATGATTTCGAAAAAGTGGGCGTAGATATGGTGCGCCCACGCCCATTTTTTAACAGTTGCCGACAGTTACCTTATGTACAAAATTACCAATTCTTAGTCTTCTACGGTAAAAGCCGTCTAATATAAAGCATTTTTACTGATTTGTGTGCGTTAAAAGTGGACGGGACAACATTTGTATATACATATATGTATAGTGATTGTCACTTGGATCCATAGCACCTGCATACTAAGATTCCCTAACAAAATCGTGTACAACTCAGGAATAAGCATGATTTCGAGAAAGTAGGCGTAGATATAGTGCGGCCATGCCCATTTTTTGTGCATTGGCAGACAGTAATCAAATAAACTAAATTAACAAATCCTAGTCTTCTACAGCAAAATCCATCTGATATAAAGCGTTTTTACTGATTTGTGGGCGTTTAAAGTAGGCGTGACAATATTTATATATACATAGTGACTGCCACTTGGATCCATAGTACCTGCACACTAAGATTCACTGTCAAAACGTGTACAGCTCAGAAATTAGCATGATTTCGATAAAGTGGGCGTATATATAGTGCGGCCATGCCCATTTTTTGTACACTTGGCTGACAGTAATCATTTAAACTAAATTACCAAATCTTAGTCTTCTAGGGCAAAAGCCGTCTGATATAAAGCATTTTTTCTGATTTGTGGGCGTTAAAAGTGGGCGTGACAATATTTATATTTACATAGTGACTGCTACTTGGACCCATAGCACCTGCATACCAAGATTAACTATCAAAACGTGTACAACTCAGGAATAAGCAAGATTTAGATAAAGTGGGCGTAGATATAGAGCGGCCATGCCCATTTTATCTACATTGGCCGACAGTCACCATACGAACTAAATTACCAAATCTTAGGCTTCTACGGCAAAAGCCGTCTGATACTAAATTATCAAATCTTAGTCTTCTACGGCAAAATCTATCTGATATAAAGCATTTTTACTGATTTGTGGGCGGTAAAAGTGGGCGTGACAACGTTTATATTTACATAGTGACTGCCACTTGTATCCATAGCACCTTCGTACCAAGATTCACTATCAAAACTTGAACATCTCAGGAATTAAAATGATTGCTGAAAAATGGGCGTAGATATAGTGTGACCACGCCCATTTTTTGTACAGTCACCGAAAGTAACTATCTGAACCAAATTACCAAATCTTAGTTTTATATGATTAAAACCGTCTGATATATAGCATTTTTTTTTTTGGTTTGTGGGCGATAGAGCCAATTTGGGTTGTACGGGAGGTACCACGCCCCCTTGTCCAATCAACACCAAACTTCACAGGAACACGTCCCGAATGTTGCTTCAGTATCCCTAAAAATTTCATAAAGTTTGGTTCGGTGGTTTTGGAGTCTATACGTGATATACACACATATCCACATACCCACATACCCACATACCCACATACCCACATACCCACATACCCACATACCCACATACCCACATACATACATTCATTTTTATATGTATAGAAGATTGTATATGAAAAGATAAAAAATCTTTACTGGTTTATTAGATATATACTACTAATTATTATTAAATAGCTTGCAATAACTTGATATAAATTAAAAACTATGAAAGAGAGTCGCTTTTAATACTAAAACATATTATGGTTTAGAAGTAGGCAAAAAAAAGTAACAACGGCAACATTGTTAAATGAACACGAGAGAGAGAATCTGCACTTTTACTTATTTACCATATTGCGTTATAGAAAAAAAAAAAACAGAAAAATGCAAACTAAAATTATTGAGCAAAACTAAATCGTGAGCGCGGAAGATATTTTTCTTTTTTTTGTAGTTTTATATAATTACATACCTATTATTTAATTTTCAGAATATATATATATATGTATTGATGTGACTTACTTTGCAATTTTCTCCATCGATGCGACGTTAGGCCTAGCGACGACGATGTTGCTGCGCTGATAAATGTTCTTGTTGTATTTTTTTTTTTCTTATTATTAATATTTATAAAAGAAATATAAGTATGCAACTAAAAAGGTACGCACGCGTCTTCTACCATGCCTTCCTTCAATATATTGAAGGTATATTTGAAAGAAATTAAGATGTTTCTAATTAAGCTTTTACCGTATTCCGTAAACGAATTTGGTCTTCAATGAAGAAGAATTTAAGACGGTTAAAAATTTTAAGCTTGCACGAATCTTTACATTTTAATCAAGAATTATTTATAAATTTTAAGAGCAAAATCGTAACAGCAAAATCTTAACATTCTAAAATTATTATCGGAACTACATTAGCTTAGATTTTTATTTTTAGAATTAATTTAATTATGGAATTTTAAATAATTTCCATTAGAGATGAGGAAAAGAGAATTTTTTAGTGATTTCCACTAAAATAAGAAGCTTGAGTGAAGCTCGTTTCTGGTTTAATTTAATTTGGAGCTTTTTGACCTTAACAAGGTTACAGGTAGCTAATTATGAATTTTATCACGATTCTTACGCAAAAATTAAAGAAGAACGTTTTAAGCTGTTTTTTTTTTCTTTTATGTTACCGGAACGCTGCGCGAACTCCGAAACCTGTTGCATGTCAATTTTCAACCGTTTTGTGTCTCGCGAACGCTTACGCGATCGTGACAGGCGGTAATGCTCAGGTAGTTCCGGTAGTAGGTGACTTTGGCGTTATTGGTGGACGTGATTAAGGGTATCATACACGCGAGGCTCGATGCTTTGGGGCGATTTTGAAAGTCGGTGATTGTTATGCTATCTGCCTTCGGGTGTATTGTATCCTTAGCGTATTTTCCGACTTAGGTTATCCTAGGCGCGTGTTTCAATGCTTCCGGGCTACACGGTCACTTGTGAGCCTCTTGAAGGGACTCCTATTGTTTAGTGATCCTGCACGGCCTGACACTTGGGTTGAGTAGCGTAAGCCCAGAATCTTGGGAATTTAATCACAAATAAGCAAAAATAATTCGAAAAAATTTTAACACCATGCACAATTACCGTTTCTTATACTTGATTTAAGTAATTATATCTGATTTAATAACTAGAACTTTCCGTCTGTATTCGCGACTACTTGATGAACTGCGTAAAACTTTACTTAGAAAAGACGGTTGCATGGGCCGCTATGGCTTTTATACCACCGTTTGAGCTAAGCTTTGCGAATCAGGTAGATAAAAAAAAATAAAATTATATGAACGGTAGCTCTCATTCTGGGACAACGTGTTGAAAAGGGATCGGTCGTACCAATCTTAAGGCACGCTACGTTTTATTTTATGTTATGTCATAAGGCGATTTTTATAAAATATCTGATTTTATAATGTATTTATTTATCTGTAATTTACATATACATATTTATATATATTACATAGAATATATTTATATTTTTCCATTGTCTGTCAAGCTATTTAGTGCACGAAATAAGCACTAAGCAATGATTTTTTTTAATATAGAAAAAATCACAATGATGCATATATAAATGGGAGCAATCTGTATTGCCACTTATTTTTTTGCAACCTTTGTAGCGCCTCAAAGCTCTATGACTTATAAAGAAAACATATTGAGTATCCATAGTGTTGGGTAACAACCAGTAGGATAGCAAAGCAATCAGCGGTGGGCAACTACGAAAGCGGGCAAATACTGTGATAAATGTAAAATATTTAAATTGAATTTTTTTCCTCTTTGAATTTAAATGGAACCGATAAATTGGCCATTACACATCAAAGTGAATATACGACAACAAACCTCTCAATCCGTAAACCAATTAGAAATACGAACAAGTCATTTATCAGGTTCACATGCAGAACAACTTCAGACATTATGCAGAAAATATTCAAATTTATTTATAGAACCAGATGAGAAGCTCACCTATACAACCACAATTAAAGCAGATATAAAAACAAAAATAGATAACCCAATATATTTAAGATATTATCCTTACCCAGAAATAATGAGAAACAGATAAAAACCTTACTTAGCCAAGGAGTTATCAGACATTTAGAATCGCCATACGACTCACCAATATGGGTTGTCCCAAAAAAAAGTAATGCTTCCAACGAAGAGAAGTTCTGTATGGTAGTGGACTATAGAAAACTTAATTCAGTGACCACAGCGGATAAATACCCGATTCCTGAGATAAACAAAGTTTTAGCCCAAATGCGAAGTCAAAAATTTTTTACAATTCTAGACCTTAAGAGTGGGTTTTATCAGATCCCACTCAATGAAAAAGATATCCCTAAAACCGCATTCTCTGTAAACAACGGCAAGTATGAATTTACTCGACTCCCGTTCGGATTGAAAACGCTCCAGCAATCTTCCAGAGAACTTTGGATAATATTCTAAGGGACCTTATAGGAAAATGTTGCTACGTTTACATAGACGACATAATTATCTTCGGGGAAGATGAGGAATTTCATTTGCAAAACATTGAAAAAGTGTTTGAGACATTAGAAAAGGCTAATATGAAAGTCCAACTGGATAAGTGCGACTTTCTTAAACATGAAGTTGATGAATATTTAGGATTTATTGTGACCTCAAAAGGAATTAAAACAAATCCGAAGAAAGTAGAAGCAATCCAGAAATTTCCTTATCCAAAATTTCTTAAGGATTTAAGATCATTTCTAGGTATGTCCGGGTTTTATAGAAGATTTATAAGAGATTATGTAAAACTGGCAAAATCACTCACATCCCTTTTAAAAGGGGAATGGGAACGAATGTCCAAATACTTGTCGACGAAAACCCAAATTACCCTTAGCTCTGAAGCTACCGAAGCCTTTGATAAAATAAAAAATTCACTCACATCGAATGAAGTCATGTTGCAATATCCAGATTACAAAACAGATTTTTACCTTACAACTGATGCGTCAAATTACGCCATAGGTGCCGTTTTGGAACAGGACAAAAAACCAATAATCTTCATCTCTAGGACTTTAAATAAAGCAGAAGAGCAATATGCTACTAACGAGAAAGAAATGCTCGCTATAGTATGGGCTCTAAAGTCACTGAGAAATTACCTCTATGGATCAGCATCCATTAAAATTTACACGAATCATCAGCCACTTACATACGCGCTGAGCAATAAGAGCACGAATAGCAAACTCAAGAGATGGAAAGCCATACTCGAAGAGTATAATCATGAAATAAAGTAAAGGGTGATTTTTTAAGAGCTTGATAACTTTTTTTTTAAAAAAAACGCATAAAATTTGCAAAATCTCATCGGTTCTTTATTTGAAACGTTAGATTGGTCCATGACATTTACTTTTTGAAGATAATTTCATTTAAATGTTGACCGCGGCTGCGTCTTAGGTGGTCCATTCGGAAAGTCCAATTTTGGGCAACTTTTTCGAGCATTTCGGCCGGAATAGCCCGAATTTCTTCGGAAATGTTGTCTTCCGAAGCTGGAATAGTTGCTGGCTTATTTCTGTAGACTTTAGACTTGACGTAGCCCCACAAAAAATAGTCTAAAGGCGTCAAATCGCATGATCTTGGTGGCCAACTTACCGGTCCATTTCTTGAGATTAATTGTTCTCCGAAGTTTTCCCTCAAAATGGCCATAGAATCGCGAGCTGTGTGGCATGTAGCGCCATCTTGTTGAAACCACATGTCAACCAAGTTCAGTTCTTCCATTTTTGGCAACAAAAAAAATGCTCGAAAAAGTTGCCCAAAATTGGACTTTCCGAATGGACCACCTAAGACGCAGCCGCGGTCAACATTTAAATGAAATTATCTTCAAAAAGTAAATGTCATGGACCAATCTAACGTTTCAAATAAAGAACCGATGAGATTTTGCAAATTTTATGCGTTTTTTTTAAAAAAAAAGTTATCAAGCTCTTAAAAAATCACCCTTTACAAACCAGGAAGCTCGAACGTAGTTGCGGACGCTTTATCTAGACCAGTACAAGACATCCAAGTTAACTCTATGACCGCCACACAACATAGCAATAAAAGTTCATCCCAAAACCTGATAGCCTTTACGGATGCCCCCATTAATGCCTTTAAAAATCAATTAGTTATAACAAAAGGAGAACGTGCCTCCTATGAATTCAGTACACCATTCCCCACATATCATCGTTATCAAATTATAGAAACCGAATACATAACAATAACTTCGTAAGCATTTTAAAAAATACGTAAATCCTTCAGTTATAAGTGCTTTACAAACCGAGGATAGCATACTCGGTAAAATTCTCGAATTATACTCCCTCCATTTCTCTCAATATAAAGTGCGTTATACGCGCAAAATGGTAAAAGATCTAACAAATGAAACTGATCAAGAAAACGAGATTCTCAACCAACACAATCGTGCTCATAGAAACACTCGAGAAACAAAGCCCAATTATTGGAAAGTTTTTATTTCCACAAATGAGTGCAAAAATCACCAAAATAGTAAAACAATGCAAGATATGTAAAATCAATAAGTGTCAAAGACACCCAAAGAGAACTGTATTCAAAGCTACACCTATTGCCATGTACCCAGGCCATATCGTTCATATCGATATTTACCACACAAATAAAAAGGTAATTTTAACTGCAATCGACAAGTTCTCAAAGTACGCATTAGCAAGGATTGTTAAGTCAAGAGCAACACAGGACATTAAAGATCCACTGCGTGAGATGCTGATGTGTTTCAGTACTCCTGAAAAAATAGTGCTAGATAACGAAAAATCTCTAAATTCCACCCTATTAACCCACATGTTACAGAACCAATACAATATAGAAGTGTTTAGAGCGCCACCATACATGAGTACGTTAAACGGACAAGTGGAACGTTTCCACTCGACATTATCGGAAATCATTCGTTGCGTTAAAGCGGAAAAAATTCACGATTCATTTGACGATTTACTAGATAGATCTATTTTTAAGTACAATTATTCGGTTCACTCAACCATAAACAGGAAACCTGTAGAAATCTTTTTTGGTAGAACAGTAACTACTGATCCAATGCAACTGGATCGCGATAGATTAGAAATTCTAAGAAATATAAAAGAAAACCAAGAAAAGGACTTAAAATTTCATAATCAATACAGAAGGGTTTTAAAAAATTTCAAGAAGGAGACACTGTTTACGTAAAAATAAACAAAAGACTTGGAAACAAGTTATCACCCCGATATCAGAAAGAGATAGTCAAAGAGGTTCAGGGAAATACAGTACTAACTAAAACTAAAAGAATAGTTCATAAAAGCCATATAAAATCTTAAAACTTCCTTTCCAGAATTCTTGCCTCCCTTTGTCATGGCGAAGTACAGATATTGGACTACACTAACGCTCAGATAGTCACCATTGAAACTGGAATAGCTAAACTGCAGAACTCAACCTTCTAGATAATTCACGTAATCACTCTGTAGGAAAATCAACTAATTTAAAAGTAGTTGAAAATTTTGTTTTTTGTCAACCACAACTAGTTGAAATTCTGACTTTTTTCCATAGAACTAACTAACATATTTTGTATGGTGATGTCCGCTAAATAAGTCAATTGACTTTCGTCTGCATATATTTTCAACTACTTGTTAAATTAGTTAAATTTAAATTATTTTTTTAATTACTTAAAAATAACCAATTGAAAACTAATTAATATTCCACTTACTGAATATGAATTTAAAAGCATAAACATTTTAAATTTCTATACATCAAAGAGATCATATATTTGACTGTTTTGAAAAATACATAAATACATAAATCATGCCAAAAAATCATGCCTGGTCGACACAAATAAATTCTGAAATATAAAATCTGAAAGCAAAATGTAAACAAAGTTAAAATTGATCAGAGTTTTTTAATGGAAAATTGTGAAATGCCGTTTTTTGTGCTGTTTTAATTGATTTTAAAATAATTCAAAAGTGATTCATGCCAAACTTCACTGCCAGTTAATTCAAAAAAGGACTAGTAATTACATTCAAGGAGCGCTACAGAAGTACGCTGCGAGGGTAGATATAATTTCATTATTCCTTTCTTCATTGGACTATTTCTGCTTCCAACAGGTGATAGTTTCAGAAGCTGAAGGAACTCTGCGCTTATATGTGAGCATGCGTACCACGGAAGCAGAAGGGCACGCTACCGCCCCGGTACATGAGCGAAGGTGCCGATCCAATTGATCAAAATTGTGTGGATACTGCGCATGTTATTAAACACGAGACAGCTTTTTCATGCTTCATTTCAAAATATGAGCTAAACAAGAGTGTCAGCGGGGTTTTTCACGCCTTGCAACCATCAATCATGGTCGATGGACACACCGATATTTTGCTTAGTGCTTCTTTTAAGTGTCAATCGCAATGAAGTGATGAAACAGACGCTACGTAGGGAAAGGCGTGCGTCTTTACTACTGAAATGATAAGGTGTTTGCTGAATGGTTAAGCAATCAATTTCCGCACAGTATCCAAATTGTGCAATGTTTGCTAAATACTACCAGTTTCTAATTTGAATATCTTAAATAATAAAGAATTTTTAATCGTTTCACAGGTTTTTGAGGCAGTTTATCAGTTTTAAAGTGTGTTTAACACGTCTGTCTTGCAGCTCAATGTCGTAAATAAAAAAATATGTCTTTTTGAAACAAAATTTTAGTGAAGCCTAAAGTTAATAATATTTAATGAAATTACATGGTTAAATATATATAAACTTGTAATCTAATAAGAATTTGCAATTAAAACATGTCAAAATCAGAGTAGTTTCCGCCTTAATATAATTCAAAGTAGTTTATCAACCACTTGTTTTTAAGTAGTATTTCAATTACTTCATATATAATGCAATAAAAACTATTTAGAACTGAAGTGGATGCCGCCTCAATATAATTCAAAGTACTTCATATACTAGTTTATTTTTAATTAGTTGTTTTTAAAAACAAGTTAGTTTGTTCCTATAGGGCAATTAAAAACAATATGAACCAATACTGGACGAAATAAAAAGAACATTAACGGAAGACGTTACAAAAGAAGACGACAACTATCCATTCCTGACTCAAGAAATTCAACAAATAGAAAGCATCCTATATAGATTAAATCCGGTAAGAAGTAAAAGATCAATTAACGCGTTGGGTACCGTATTTAAATGGATTACTGGTACCCCAGATCATGACGATTTCAAAATTGTTTCAGACAAAATGAATGATGTTCTGGAAAACAACAATAAACAAGTTGTTATAAATATATTAATGGAGAAAAGAATCAATGAATTAATCAGTAGAACTAATACAGTAGTGAATGTTGTTAAATCAATCGACCAAGTTAGGATAGATGTAACAACTTTATTAAAAATTAAGCTTAAAGTTGTTAAAGAAGAACTTATGAAAGTAGATTATGCTATTCAGTGGTCGAAAGCAGGAATTATTAATTTATTTATACTATCGGACTTAGAGTTAAGAATAACTAAAGAATTTTTTGAAAAAGAAAACATGCCTTATGTAAATTTAATTGAAGCTATGGAATACGGAGAAGTAAAAATAGCTTCAAATAAAAAAACTTACTTACTTACTTAGGTGGCCGTGACAACCCGTGTCCGGATTTCGACCGACCTCATCAGCTCTCGCCAGGCGCCTCTGCTTTGCGCGCGCCTTCTCCAATCGGATACACCAAGTGCGGTTAGGGCTTCCTCAGCCTGGTCCATCCATCGGAGGCATGGTCTCCCTCGTCGTCGTTGACCAGCGACCCTCGCCTCGAGCACCTTTTTCGCTGGAGCTTCGTCGTCCATACGATGGACATGCGATGGCCAGCGTAGTCGCTGCACAGTTATACGCCGAACTACGTCAATGTCTCCGTAGAGCTCATACAGCTCGTGGTTCATTCGGATGCGATAGTCATCGCCGACTCGAACAGGACCGAAGATTTTGCGAAGAACTTTTCTCTCGAACACCCCCAGAGCGGCTGCGTCAGTTTGCGAAACTACCCATGCCTCAGCGCCATAAAGCAGCACAGGTAGAACGAGCGTCTTGTAGAGTGTTAGTTTTGTCGATCGAGAGAGGGCTCTGGAACTTAGTTGCTTACTGAGCCCGTAGTAGCACCTATTAGCAATTATTGTTCTTCGCTTTATCTCCAGGCTGATTTCGTTGTTAGTATTAATGGCGGTGCCAAGGTATACAAACTCCTTGACTACTTCAAAGTTATAGCTGCCGGATGAAACGTGGGAGTCTAAACGCCGCGCTCCCTTGTTTGTAGACAGCATATACTTTGTTTTACCCTCATTTATCGTCAAACCCACTTTGGCTGATTCCTTTTCGATAGCGGCGAAAGCAGCGGTAACATCTCTCTTGGTTCTGCCAACAATATCAATATCATCAGCGTAAGCAAGGAGCTGGACACCTTTATAGAAAATGGTGCCATTACGATGCACACCGGCCTTTCGTACGATCCCCTCCATGATGATGTTGAAGAGATCGCAAGACAGTGGATCGCCTTGCCTGAAACCTCTTTCGGTATTGAAGGTTTCGGAGAGGTCATTTCCTACCTTGACGGAGCTGCGTGTGTTGCTCAACGTCATTCTGCAAAGTCTAATCAACTTTGCAGGTATACCGAACTCAGACATTGTTGCGTATAGGCAATCCCTTCTCGGGCTATCGAACGCAGCTTTAAAGTCGACAAAGAGATGGTGTGTGTCAATTTGATTTTCGTGGGTTTTCTCCAGGATTTGTCGTAGCGTGAAAATCTGGTCTATGGTGGACTTACCAGGTCGAAAGCCACACTGATAAGGTCCAATCAGTGTTTTTGTAATCGACTTTAATCTTTCACACAGTACGCTTGAGAGAACCTTATATGCGATGGAAATAAGACTGATACCTCTATAACTTGCGCAGATTGTTGGGTCTCCTTTATTAAGTATAGGGCACAGTACGCTGAGGTTCCAATCGTCGGGCATGCTTTCTGCTAGCCATATTTTGCTGATGAGCTGATGCATGCGCCTTATCAATTCATCGCCGCCGGTTTTAAACAATTCAGCTGACAGGCCGTCAGCACCTGCTGCTTTATTGTTTTTGAGTCGTTGGATAGCAACTCGAACCTCTTCATGGCTAGGTGGTGATACTTACACTCCGTCATCGTCGATTGATGGCACTGCACTGTGCTCTCGATGGGCGGCATTGGTGGAATCGTCGCCATTAAGTAAATTGGAGAAGTGCTGTCTCCACAATCTAAGCACACACTGTGTATCCGTATTCAGATCTCCATTTTCATCTCTACAAGTGGATGCTCCGGGCTTGAAACCTTGGGTTAGACGCTTAACCTGTTGATAGAATTTTCGTGCATCCTTCTTGCCCTGGTATACCTCTAGTTCCTCACGCTCACGCTTTTCCTGCTCTCTTTTCTTGCGTCTGAAAAGGCGCCTCTCTTCCTTCCTCTTTTCGCGGTAGTTTTCTCGCACGGCTCGCGTTGCAGCTGACTGCAGCGTTTTTCTATAAGCGGCGTTTTTTACTGCAGTCGCAATGCGACACTCCTGATCATACCACTGGTTCCGAGGTTGCGGGCGCCGGAAACCAATGACTTCTTCAGCGGCAGCGCGCATGGAGTGGGATATATGCGCCCAAAGTCCGCCGGCGTCGTCGAGTCCAGAGGTTGGTTGGTTGAGCTTAACCGAGAGTTGAGCGGAGTAAGCTTCGGCAGTCCGTTGTAATTGCAGCTTAGCGACATCTAGCTTTCGTTGCATTCCTGTGCGTATGTTCTTGGCATTGCATAATCGCATGCGGATCTTGGCTGCAACAAGATAATGGTCGGAGTCAATGTTGACCCCCCGAAATGTACGCACATCTAGAACACTAGAGGCATGCCTTCCGTCGATTACAACATGATCAATTTGGTTTCGCGTTTTTTGATCCGGGGACAGCCAGGTGGCCTTGTGGATGTCGAGGTGCTTAAATCTGGTGCTACTAACTACCATGTTTTGTGCCGCGGCGAAGTCGATCAGTCTTAGACCGTTGTTTGTGGAGGTCTCGTGAAGACTGAACTGACCGACAGTGGGGCCAAAGATGCCTTCCCTTCCGACTTTCGCATTAAAATCGCCGAGGACTATTTTCACGTCATGGACCGGAAGGTGGTCATATACGTCCTCAAGACTAGCGTAGAAAGCGTCCTTGACGGCTTCGTCCTTTTCCTCCGTCGGGGCGTGCGCGCAAATAAGGCTTATGTAGAAAAATTTTGCCTTGATGCGGATCGTGGCCAATCTTTCGTTCACAGGTGTGAACCGGGAAACAAGGTGGCGTAGTTTCCGGCTAACGACGAATCCACATCCGAATTCGCTCTTCTCCGCATGGCAGCTGTAGTAGATATCGCAGTGTGCTTGTTTAGAGCAGCCTTGCCCTTTCCATCGCATTTCCTGGATGGCGGTGATGTCAGATTGTATTGTTTTGAGGGCTTCCGCCAGTTGGATAATGGCACCTTCCCTATAAAGGGTCCGGACATTCCAGGTGCATATCCGTAAATCATTGTCCGTTTTTCGTTTGCGGTGGTCGTCAACGTAATTGGGGTTCTTATCCGAGGCTGGTTTAGTTTTCATTGGGCAGTAGTAATGTGGCGGGACCCAAACCCTGCGCACATTCCATGTTTAAGGTCTATGGAGTGACCCGCCGCTCAAATTAGCCGTCAAACTGACGGATGCCAGTTTGCCGTTGCCCAGGGAACACCACTTGGAGGTTTGAGTCGACTTGCTGACGAGTTGTTATGACTTTGCCACAGTGAATTTTCACCCGATCGTACACCATCCGCTCAAAAAGTTTTGGAATCGATGAGAGCTTAGCGATAGGCCTATAGTTACTGACTTCGTTCCTGCAACCCTTTTTAAAAATGGGACTTATAAATGATTTTTTCCAAAAAAGTGGAAAATAACTTTCGTTAATAGATTTATTGAATAATAAAGACAGTGGTTGACTCAAAACGGAACCGCATTGTGTTAACACTGTGGCAGGAACACCGTCAGGTCCAGCACCAAACTCCTCATCGATCGATCTAATATACATTAAAATATCCTCTGGAGTGAAGGATATATGTTCCAAAGATACTCTGGGTTCGGAATTCATATATTCAAAGTACTCTCCATCAGGATTAAAAGAATCTGAACAGAATGATTCTTTAAAGTAAATCCCTCAGGAGTTCTAAATGAAGAAGGAAATCCATCAGATTTCTTCTTTGTGTTTACGAATCCCCAAAATTTATTTGGATCTGTCAATATTCTCAGCTTAACATTATCTAAATATTCGTGATATAATGTAGCTGAGCGATTTTCAAATTCCAGAAACAAACGTTTGTAAGTTTCTAGGTCGTTTGAGCCTAAGCTACAGATGTATTTCTTCCATGCCCTATTCCTGTTGTTGCGAAGAGTCTTTAAATCCTTTGTGTACCAAGGGTACGTAGAATTCCTCGCAAATTTGAGACTATAAGGTACGGATTGAGAAAACACAGCAAAGAGTTCCATATAAAAAAAATGTATGGAGTCATCAAGGCAATTTCCATTTATATATTCTAAAATTGCATTAAGTTTGCCATTAAGCAACTGATTCAACTTCAAAAAGTCAGCATTTTTAAAATTGAATTCATAAAGCTTATCTGCTGAATTAGAATTTACTATATTTGCTCTGTCGGATTTGTACCAAATACTCAATGGTGGATGATATTCATCAACAGTAGTTAGAGCATGAAAGGCCCTCTTAACAACAACATTGTTACTGTCTGTAGTTAAGACCAGTTCAAGAAGTCTTTCAAGACTATTATAAATACAACTCACTTGTTGTAAGTCTGAACATATATTATCAACAAATATATGTTCTTGGCGGGTCTTCGAATTAGATGCACAATAGTACGTATCATCGTCAGAAGAATGCCATTTTAAATCAGGTAGATTAAAATCGCCCAATAATAAAATGTCGTCATTAACGTCAAGTAAATCAATTATGTAATCTATGCACTCCGCAAGGCTTGCATAGACCTCTACACTACTCTTAGGAGGAACATACGCTTTAATAACATATACATTAGAGTTACAATGTATAACTTTAACGCAAATTAGTTCAATATTAGAAGAGCAGGGAATGTCAACAATAAAACTGACAAAGCAGTTCCTTACAGCCAAAAGGACACCACCACCGACAGAAGAAATATTGTCAGTGTATCTGTCTTTCTAAAAACTTGAAAACTATTGTCAAACAATTCCAAATCAGTAATGCTTCCGTTCAGCCACGTTTCTGTTAACGCGATAATATCCTCAGAGCAATTTTGAGTTGATAGAAATAAGCTCAGCGTCTTAGAACGTAGTCCCCTTACATTTTGATAGTAAAGGGACAGCCTATTTAGTTTTTTTGAGCCTGGCGGGCGGCTTGAGTCACCCTTTTAGGCCTTCAAAAGCATTGCTGAGAAGGTCAATAGAGAAAAAAAAACGATATTAAACGGACAGAGAAGCCAGCATGGATGTATCTCATCCCTCAACCTAAGCTAAGAGTCAAGAAAAGGTGTTACTTGAGTTACGGATTCGGTGGGTGTGCACATCTAGCGAAGCACTAGCTAGCTCGTCGAAAAAAGTCGGGGTTCTTTCTACTCCCTAACTCAAAACAGCATTACGACAATAGAATTATGTGCACTTTGATATAAAAAAAAAAAAACATTAATTTAAAATCAGAAACTATATATTGAAAAACCCGACAAACCAACACTGTTCAGCCTTCTTACCATCATCTTATCTGAAATGGAGGAACCACCGATGTTATTTGGTCCTCATTCTATACCCACCCTACCTTGGCAATAAATGAATTATATATATTGCCCCTAATCTAAGAAAACTTTAAAGTTTAAGCTCGATAAACTAGCTTGACGGTTGATGACGGACTTAAGCGATTTAAATTAACAAAACATTTTGTTTTTCATAAAGAGAGATAAAATTAAATTTTTATTGTTAAATCCATAGCTTATATGAACAAATTTCATTCTTTGAAAGTAATGTATTAATTAAAAATTTAAGTACAAAAAAAAACCAAAGATGTTATTAACATTTCGTTCATTTTATATATGTATAACTAGCTTATACCCGGCGCGCTTCGCTGCGCTCAGCGCTTATCCCCTAAAAGAGGGTGTAGCTTTAGTGAAGCCATACTTTTATTGTAAGTTCGTACCGAGTTTAATTGATGTGTGACTTATTTCGAAAACTATACCGAATATATGGGGTGCTGAAAAAGTGCCACGCCCTTCGTCCAACGCCCATAAAATGTTACCAGTGGAACGGCATGTGTAAATTGAGGTAGAATATTGAATTCCGAGGCTGTGCGACCTACAAAAAAAGACTAAAACTGTTCGATATCGAAAATTTTAGGTGTATTTAAGGTGCCTTTTACGATCGGCACCAGACTTCATAGGAACCCTCCCAAGGCTTTGGTGTAAAAACTGGCTTAGCGGTTTCGGAGTCTTTACGTGATGTACACATATACCCACATACGTATATACATTAAGTCGCCTCACGTTCCTTAGAAAAAAAAGTTGCTTAGTCTGGTTCTTCAAAATAATCCATGGCTTATGTTACGATGATCCCCAAAAAATTTCGACTAAAAATATTGCCTGGTATGGTAGTTAAAAAAAAAACCAAACGGTCAGAAATAAGAGTAATAAAAAGTTCTTTTGCATCAAAAAATCTTAATTTTGTTCCGTTGCACCAAAGAGAGTGCGGATTTTTATGGATTGTTTTAATTTTTTTCATATTATTTTCACTAAAATTGAATTTAATTTTTTCCCATACTACTTTTACTCAAATAAATTGTAAAATGTAAAAAATGTGTACATTTTTTTGTAATTTCATTTACTTTAATTCTTCACTTTACACTATATTTTATCATCAATAGATAATTTATTTGACCAAAAGTAACATGGCAAGAAAGAAAAAAATTTTAATTTGAATTTCAGTGAAAATAATATAAAAAGAAAGTTAAAAAATTAATGAAAATCCGCATTACCTCTGATCCGACTGAAAAAATTAAAAACTGATTGGTGCAGATAACTATTAAGTCTGACCGTTTGTTATTAAGAACATAAGAAGATCGGTCAATGTCCTTTCAAGGGCCGAAATGACCATTTCGTTTTTGTTTTTTTTTTTTATTTCAAACTATCAAACTATGTGAGGAGCCTTAGTATACAAACATACATATTTTACTGATAGATAGATGAGCAGAAAAGGAAGGCATGGCAACATTTATATATATAATGACCGCCACTTGGTCCCATTGCACCTACATATCAAGTTTCACTATCAAAACATGTACAGCTCAGAAATTACAATGATTTCTAAAAAGTCGGCGTAGATAAAATGCGACACGCCCATTTTTTTAAGGATTCTGACAGTAACCATATGAACTAATCTACCAAATTTTATTCTTTTACTGTAAATTTTGATTTATATACTTTTACGGATTTTTGGGTGTGACACTTTTACGTTCACATCTCAGGAATTAAAATTATTTCTAACCGATAGCCCTGCCAGCTAGTGCTTACTTAGTTATAATTTTTAAATTGTATACATAAATAAATAAATAAATTAAATAAAATTATTGCTGAAGAGTGGGCACAGATATAGTGCTAACATGCACATTTTTTGCAAAGCTGTCGAGAGTAAGCGTATGAACTTAATTACCAAATCTTAGTATTTAACGATGAGAATCCTGATTTATAGAAGTTCTATTGATTTGTGGGTAAAAAAGTGGCGGCCGTGGAGTAGTGGGTAGAGTGTGTGGTCCATATGGGAGAGAGCCCTGGTTCGAATTCCACCTGACACAGAAAGTTTTTTCAATTGAATTAATTTTTCTGTTCGGCCGTCACCTATCTGCTGACAATGGCAAACCTCAGAGAGTAAAAACTGCCATGAAAAGCTTCTTGAGAACATAAGCCGTTCGGAGTCGGCATAAAACTTGTAGGTTTAGTTCTCGATCATTTGTGTTCAAACATTCCACAACACGCACAACACATTCATCATAAGAAGCTCGGTCAAAGCCCTTTCAAGGGCTGAAATTGGCCATTTCGCGTTGTTTTTTTATTTATTTGCGGGTGGTACAAGTTGGCGTGGCAAATTTTATATATATATATATACTGACCGCCACTTAGAGCACCTGCATATGAAGTGTTACTATCAAAACGCGTACAACGCAGGAAAAAGCATGATTTCGAAAAAGTGGGCGTAGATATGGTGCGCCCACGCCCATTTTTTAACAGTTGCCGACAGTTACCTTATGTACAAAATTACCAATTCTTAGTCTTCTACGGTAAAAGCCGTCTAATATAAAGCATTTTTACTGATTTGTGTGCGTTAAAAGTGGACGGGACAACATTTGTATATACATATATGTATAGTGATTGTCACTTGGATCCATAGCACCTGCATACTAAGATTCCCTAACAAAATCGTGTACAACTCAGGAATAAGCATGATTTCGAGAAAGTAGGCGTAGATATAGTGCGGCCATGCCCATTTTTTGTGCATTGGCAGACAGTAATCAAATAAACTAAATTAACAAATCCTAGTCTTCTACAGCAAAATCCATCTGATATAAAGCGTTTTTACTGATTTGTGGGCGTTTAAAGTAGGCGTGACAATATTTATATATACATAGTGACTGCCACTTGGATCCATAGTACCTGCACACTAAGATTCACTGTCAAAACGTGTACAGCTCAGAAATTAGCATGATTTCGATAAAGTGGGCGTATATATAGTGCGGCCATGCCCATTTTTTGTACACTTGGCTGACAGTAATCATTTAAACTAAATTACCAAATCTTAGTCTTCTAGGGCAAAAGCCGTCTGATATAAAGCATTTTTTCTGATTTGTGGGCGTTAAAAGTGGGCGTGACAATATTTATATTTACATAGTGACTGCTACTTGGACCCATAGCACCTGCATACCAAGATTAACTATCAAAACGTGTACAACTCAGGAATAAGCAAGATTTAGATAAAGTGGGCGTAGATATAGAGCGGCCATGCCCATTTTATCTACATTGGCCGACAGTCACCATACGAACTAAATTACCAAATCTTAGGCTTCTACGGCAAAAGCCGTCTGATACTAAATTATCAAATCTTAGTCTTCTACGGCAAAATCTATCTGATATAAAGCATTTTTACTGATTTGTGGGCGGTAAAAGTGGGCGTGACAACGTTTATATTTACATAGTGACTGCCACTTGTATCCATAGCACCTTCGTACCAAGATTCACTATCAAAACTTGAACATCTCAGGAATTAAAATGATTGCTGAAAAATGGGCGTAGATATAGTGTGACCACGCCCATTTTTTGTACAGTCACCGAAAGTAACTATCTGAACCAAATTACCAAATCTTAGTTTTATATGATTAAAACCGTCTGATATATAGCATTTTTTTTTTTGGTTTGTGGGCGATAGAGCCAATTTGGGTTGTACGGGAGGTACCACGCCCCCTTGTCCAATCAACACCAAACTTCACAGGAACACGTCCCGAATGTTGCTTCAGTATCCCTAAAAATTTCATAAAGTTTGGTTCGGTGGTTTTGGAGTCTATACGTGATATACACACATATCCACATACCCACATACCCACATACCCACATACATACATTCATATGTATAGAAGACTAGCTTATACCCGGCGCGCTTCGCTGCGCTCAGCGCTTATCCCCTAAAAGAGGGCGTAGCTTTAGTGAAGCCATGCTTTTATAGTAAGTTCTTACCGAGTTTATTAATGTGTGACTTATTTCGAAAGCTATACCGAAAATTTTGGGTGCGGAAAAAGTACCACGCCCCTCGTCCAACACCCATAAAATGTTACCTGTGCAACGGCATGTGTAAATTGAGGTCGAATACTGAATTCCGAGGCTTTGCGACCTATAATTACAAAACTGTTCGAAATCGAAAATTTTAGGTGTATTTACGATCGGCAACAGACTTCACAGGAACCCTCTCAACGCTTTGGTATAAAAATTGGCTTAGCGGTTTCGAAGTCTTTACGTGATATACACATATACCCACATACGTATATACATTAAGTCGCCTCACGCTCTTTAGAAAAAAATTTGTTCAGTCTCGTTCTTCAAAATAATCCATGGCTTATGTTATGATGATCCACAAAATATTGCGACTAAAAATATTGGCTGGTATGGCAGTTAGAAAAAAACAAACGGTCAGAAATAAGAGTAATGGAAAAAATTTTGCATCAAAAAATCTTATATTTCCGTTGGACCAAACATAATGCGGATTTTTTGGATTGTTTTAACTTTTTTCATATTATTTTCACTAAAATTCAAACGAATCTTTTCCTAAACTAATTTTAGTCAAATAAATTGTACAATGTAAAAAATGTGTACATTTTTTTGTAATTTCATTCAATTTAGCAATTCACTTTACACTTTATTTTATCATCCATAGATAATTTATTTGACTAAAAGTAAAATGGCAAAACAAAAAAAAAATTTAATTTGCATTTTAGTGAAAATAATACAAAAAAAAAAGTTAAAAAATTTAAATTTATAGAGTAGAGTAAAAATTTAAAATTTATTAGTGCAGATTGGAAGAACTTTTTAATTACTATTATTTCTGACCGTTTGTTATTTTTAACTACCGCGCCAGTAAATATTTTTATAAAAAACTCGATTTTTACAGAATTTTTCAAACCATTCCGTGGCATACTGGTTGACGTGCGAGGCTTGTATACCATAGAACCCAGGTTCGAATTCTATCTGACACAGAAAGTTTTTTCAATTGAATTAATTTTTCTGTTCGGCCGCCATCTCTATGCAGACAATGGCAAACCTCAGAGAGTAAAATGTGGCATGAAAAGCTTCTTGAGAACATAAGCCGTTCGGAGTCGGCATAAGCCTTGTAGATCCAGTTCTCGATCATTTGTGTTCAAACATTTCACAACACGCACGCATAAGAAGCTCGGTCAAAGTCTGAAATGGCCATTTCCTTTTTGTTTTTTTTTTTTTTATTTCAAACCATTCCAGCTCACGGATGACTATCGCTACAGTCGAAATATTTGGGGAATCATCATAACATAAAGCATTATTTTGAGGAACCGACCCGAACACCTTTTTTTGTGAGCAGCCTTAGTATACATACATACATTTTTTACAGATAGATAGATGAGCAGAAAAAGTAGGTATGGCAACATTTATATATAAAGTGACCGCCACTTGGTCCCATTGCACCTATATACCAAGTTCCACTATCAAAACGCGTACAGCTCAGAAATTACAATGATTTTTGAAAAGTCGTCTTAAATAAAGTGTGACACGCCCATTTTTTAAGAGTTCTGGCAGTATCCATATGAACTAATCTACCAAGTTTTAGTCTTTTACTGTAAAAAAAGTCTGATATATATCCTTTTTATGGATTTGTGGGCATTGAAAGTAGGCGTAGCAACATTTATATATAAAGTGAACGCCAATTTGACCCATAGCACCTACATACCAAGTTTGTCTATCAAAACGTTCACATCTCAGGAATTAAAATTATTTCTAACCGATAGCCCAGGCAGCTAACTTAGTTATAATTTTTAAATTGTAATGAACTATAGTACATTAATACATAAGTAAATAAATAAATTAAATAAAATTATTTCTGAAAAGTGGGCACAGATATAGTCCTACCATGCACAATTTTTGCAAGGCTGTCGAGAGTAAGCGTATGAAATTAATAACCATATTTTAGTATTTAACGATGAGAATCGTCTGATTTATAGAAGTTCTATTAATTTGTGGGTAAAAAGAAACCAAGTGGCGGCCGTGGCGTAGCGGGTAGAGTGTGTGGCCCATACGCGAGGGAACCCTGGTCCGAATCCCACCTGACACGGAAAGTTTTTCGATTGAATTAATTTTTCTGTTCGGCCGTCATCTCTCTGCAGACAATGGCAAACCTCAGAGAATAAAAACTGCCATGAAAAGCTTCTTGAGAACGTAAGCCGTTCGGAGTCGGCATAAAACATGTAGGTCCAGTTCTCGATCAATTGTGTTCAAACATTCCACAACACTCACAACACAATTGATCATAAGAAGCTCGGTTAAAGTACTTTCAAGGACTGAAATTGGCCATTTCGTTTTGTTTTTTTTGTGGGTGGTACAAGTGGGCGTGGCAAATTTTATATATATATATTGACTGCCACTTAGAGCACCTGCATATCAAGTGCTACTATCAAACGTGTGCAACTCAGGAATAAGCATGATTTCGAAAAAGTTGGCGTAGATATGGTGCGACTACGCCCATTTTTAAACAGTTGCCGACAGTGACCATATGAACTAAATTACCAAATCTTAGTCTTCTACGGCAAAAGCCGTCTGATATAAAGCATTTTTACTGATTTGTGGGCGGTAAAAGTAGGCGTGACAACGTTTATATTTACAAAGTGACTGCCACTTGCACCCTTAGCACCTGCATACGAAGATTGGCTATGTAGGCTAAAGTGGGCGTAGATATAGTGCGGCCATGCCCATTTTTTATACATTGACCGACAGTAACCATATGAACTAAATTACCAAATCTTAGTCATCTACGGCAAGAGCCGTCTGATATAAACCATTTTTACTGATTTGTGGGCTGTAAAAGGGGGCGTGACAACATTTTTATTTACATAATGACTGCCAGTTGCACCCAGAGCACCTGCATACCAAGATTGGCTATGAAAACGTGTACAACTCAGGAATAAGCATGATTTCGATAAAGTGGGCGTAGATATAGTGTGGCCATGCCCATTTTTTATACATTGGCCGACAGTAACCATACGACCTAAATTACCAAATCGTAGTCTTCTACGGCAAAATCCGTCTGATATAAAGCATTTTTACTGATTTGTGGGCGGTAAAAGTGGGCGTGACAACGTTTATATTTACATAGTGACTGCCACTTAGATCCATAGCACTTGCATACTAAGATTCACTATCAAAACGTGTACAACTCAAGAATAAGCATGATTCCGATAAAGTGGGCGTAGATATAGTTCGGCCACGCCCATTTTTTGTATATTGGCGGAGAATAATTATATAAACTAAATTATCAAATCTTAGCCTTCTATGGCAAGAGCCGTCTGATATAAAGCATTTTTACTTATTTGTGGGCGGTAAAAGTGGGCGTGACAACGTTTATATTTACATAGTGACTGCCACTTGTATGCATAGCACCTGCATATCAAGATTCACTATCAAAACTTGAACATTTTAGGAATTAAAATAATTGCTGAAAAGTGGGCGTAGATAAAGTGTGACCACGCCTATTTCTTGTACAGTCACCGAAAGTAACCATCTGAACAAAATAACCAAATTTAAGTTTTATATGATTAAAACCGTCTGATATATAGCAATTTTTTTGGTTTGTGGGCGATAGAGCCAATTTGGGTTGTATGGGAGGTACCACGCCCCCTTGCCCAATCAACACCAAACTTCACAGGAACACTTCCCGAATGTTGCTTCAGTATATCTCAAAATTTCATAGAGTTTGGTTCGGTGGTTTTGGAGTCTATACGTGATATACACACATATCCACATACCCACATACCCACATACCCACATACCCACATACATACATTCATTTTTATATATATAGATTGTATATGAAAAGATAAAAAAACTTTACTGGTTTATTAGATATATACTACTAATTATTATTAAATAGCTTGCAATAACTTGATATAAATTAAAATTTATGAAAGAGAGTCGCTTTTAATACTAAAACATATTATGGTTTAGTAGTAGGCAAAAAAAAGTAACAACGGCAACATTGTTAAATGAACACGAGAGAGAGAATCTGCACTTTTACTTATTTACCATATTGCGTTATAGAAAAAAAAAAAACAGAAAAATGCAAACTAAAATTATTGAGCAAAACTAAATCGTGAGCGCGGAAGATATTTTTCTTTTTTTTGTAGTTTTATATAATTACATACCTATTATTTAATTTTCAGAATATATATATATATGTATTGATGTGACTTACTTTGCAATTTTCTCCATCGATGCGACGTTAGGCCTAGCGACGACGATGTTGCTGCGCTGATAAATGTTCTTGTTGTATTTTTTTTTTTCTTATTATTAATATTTATAAAAGAAATATAAGTATGCAACTAAAAAGGTACGCACGCGTCTTCTACCATGCCTTCCTTCAATATATTGAAGGTATATTTGAAAGAAATTAAGATGTTTCTAATTAAGCTTTTACCGTATTCCGTAAACGAATTTGGTCTTCAATGAAGAAGAATTTAAGACGGTTAAAAATTTTAAGCTTGCACGAATCTTTACATTTTAATCAAGAATTATTTATAAATTTTAAGAGCAAAATCGTAACAGCAAAATCTTAACATTCTAAAATTATTATCGGAACTACATTAGCTTAGATTTTTATTTTTAGAATTAATTTAATTATGGAATTTTAAATAATTTCCATTAGAGATGAGGAAAAGAGAATTTTTCAGTGATTTCCACTAAAATAAGAAGCTTGAGTGAAGCTCGTTTCTGGTTTAATTTAATTTGGAGCTTTTTGACCTTAACAAGGTTACAGGTAGCTAATTATGAATTTTATCACGATTCTTACGCAAAAATTAAAGAAGAACGTTTTAAGCTGTTTTTTTTTTCTTTTATGTTACCGGAACGCTGCGCGAACTCCGAAACCTGTTGCATGTCAATTTTCAACCGTTTTGTGTCTCGCGAACGCTTACGCGATCGTGACAGGCGGTAATGCTCAGGTAGTTCCGGTAGTAGGTGACTTTGGCGTTATTGGTGGACGTGATTAAGGGTATCATACACGCGAGGCTCGATGCTTTGGGGCGATTTTGAAAGTCGGTGATTGTTATGCTATCTGCCTTCGGGTGTATTGTATCCTTAGCGTATTTTCCGACTTAGGTTATCCTAGGCGCGTGTTTCAATGCTTCCGGGCTACACGGTCACTTGTGAGCCTCTTGAAGGGACTCCTATTGTTTAGTGATCCTGCACGGCCTGACACTTGGGTTGAGTAGCGTAAGCCCAGAATCTTGGGAATTTAATCACAAATAAGCAAAAATAATTCGAAAAAATTTTAACACCATGCACAATTACCGTTTCTTATACTTGATTTAAGTAATTATATCTGATTTAATAACTAGAACTTTCCGTCTGTATTCGCGACTACTTGATGAACTGCGTAAAACTTTACTTAGAAAAGACGGTTGCATGGGCCGCTATGGCTTTTATACCACCGTTTGAGCTAAGCTTTGCGAATCAGGTAGATAAAAAAAAATAAAATTATATGAACGGTAGCTCTCATTCTGGGACAACGTGTTGAAAAGGGATCGGTCGTACCAATCTTAAGGCACGCTACGTTTTATTTTATGTTATGTCATAAGGCGATTTTTATAAAATATCTGATTTTATAATGTATTTATTTATCTGTAATTTACATATACATATTTATATATATTACATAGAATATATTTATATTTTTCCATTGTCTGTCAAGCTATTTAGTGCACGAAATAAGCACTAAGCAATGATTTTTTTTTTTTTTTAATATAGAAAAAATCACAATGATGCATATATAAATGGGAGCAATCTGTATTGCCACTTATTTTTTTGCAACCTTTGTAGCGCCTCAAAGCTCTATGACTTATAAAGAAAACATATTGAGTATCCATAGTGTTGGGTAACAACCAGTAGGATAGCAAAGCAATCAGCGGTGGGCAACTACGAAAGCGGGCAAATACTGTGATAAATGTAAAATATTTAAATTGAATTTTTTTCCTCTTTGAATTTAAATGGAACCGATAAATTGGCCATTACACATCAAAGTGAATATACGACAACAAACCTCTCAATCCGTAAACCAATTAGAAATACGAACAAGTCATTTATCAGGTTCACATGCAGAACAACTTCAGACATTATGCAGAAAATATTCAAATTTATTTATAGAACCAGATGAGAAGCTCACCTATACAACCACAATTAAAGCAGATATAAAAACAAAAATAGATAACCCAATATATTTAAGATATTATCCTTACCCAGAAATAATGAGAAACAGATAAAAACCTTACTTAGCCAAGGAGTTATCAGACATTTAGAATCGCCATACGACTCACCAATATGGGTTGTCCCAAAAAAAAGTAATGCTTCCAACGAAGAGAAGTTCTGTATGGTAGTGGACTATAGAAAACTTAATTCAGTGACCACAGCGGATAAATACCCGATTCCTGAGATAAACAAAGTTTTAGCCCAAATGCGAAGTCAAAAATTTTTTACAATTCTAGACCTTAAGAGTGGGTTTTATCAGATCCCACTCAATGAAAAAGATATCCCTAAAACCGCATTCTCTGTAAACAACGGCAAGTATGAATTTACTCGACTCCCGTTCGGATTGAAAACGCTCCAGCAATCTTCCAGAGAACTTTGGATAATATTCTAAGGGACCTTATAGGAAAATGTTGCTACGTTTACATAGACGACATAATTATCTTCGGGGAAGATGAGGAATTTCATTTGCAAAACATTGAAAAAGTGTTTGAGACATTAGAAAAGGCTAATATGAAAGTCCAACTGGATAAGTGCGACTTTCTTAAACATGAAGTTGATGAATATTTAGGATTTATTGTGACCTCAAAAGGAATTAAAACAAATCCGAAGAAAGTAGAAGCAATCCAGAAATTTCCTTATCCAAAATTTCTTAAGGATTTAAGATCATTTCTAGGTATGTCCGGGTTTTATAGAAGATTTATAAGAGATTATGTAAAACTGGCAAAATCACTCACATCCCTTTTAAAAGGGGAATGGGAACGAATGTCCAAATACTTGTCGACGAAAACCCAAATTACCCTTAGCTCTGAAGCTACCGAAGCCTTTGATAAAATAAAAAATTCACTCACATCGAATGAAGTCATGTTGCAATATCCAGATTACAAAACAGATTTTTACCTTACAACTGATGCGTCAAATTACGCCATAGGTGCCGTTTTGGAACAGGACAAAAAACCAATAATCTTCATCTCTAGGACTTTAAATAAAGCAGAAGAGCAATATGCTACTAACGAGAAAGAAATGCTCGCTATAGTATGGGCTCTAAAGTCACTGAGAAATTACCTCTATGGATCAGCATCCATTAAAATTTACACGAATCATCAGCCACTTACATACGCGCTGAGCAATAAGAGCACGAATAGCAAACTCAAGAGATGGAAAGCCATACTCGAAGAGTATAATCATGAAATAAAGTACAAACCAGGAAGCTCGAACGTAGTTGCGGACGCTTTATCTAGACCAGTACAAGACATCCAAGTTAACTCTATGACCGCCACACAACATAGCAATAAAAGTTCATCCCAAAACCTGATAGCCTTTACGGATGCCCCCATTAATGCCTTTAAAAATCAATTAGTTATAACAAAAGGAGAACGTGCCTCCTATGAATTCAGTACACCATTCCCCACATATCATCGTTATCAAATTATAGAAACCGAATACATAACAATAACTTCGTAAGCATTTTAAAAAATACGTAAATCCTTCAGTTATAAGTGCTTTACAAACCGAGGATAGCATACTCGGTAAAATTCTCGAATTATACTCCCTCCATTTCTCTCAATATAAAGTGCGTTATACGCGCAAAATGGTAAAAGATCTAACAAATGAAACTGATCAAGAAAACGAGATTCTCAACCAACACAATCGTGCTCATAGAAACACTCGAGAAACAAAGCCCAATTATTGGAAAGTTTTTATTTCCACAAATGAGTGCAAAAATCCCCAAAATAGTAAAACAATGCAAGATATGTAAAATCAATAAGTGTCAAAGACACCCAAAGAGAACTGTATTCAAAGCTACACCTATTGCCATGTACCCAGGCCATATCGTTCATATCGATATTTACCACACAAATAAAAAGGTAATTTTAACTGCAATCGACAAGTTCTCAAAGTACGCATTAGCAAGGATTGTTAAGTCAAGAGCAACACAGGACATTAAAGATCCACTGCGTGAGATGCTGATGTGTTTCAGTACTCCTGAAAAAATAGTGCTAGATAACGAAAAATCTCTAAATTCCACCCTATTAACCCACATGTTACAGAACCAATACAATATAGAAGTGTTTAGAGCGCCACCATACATGAGTACGTTAAACGGACAAGTGGAACGTTTCCACTCGACATTATCGGAAATCATTCGTTGCGTTAAAGCGGAAAAAATTCACGATTCATTTGACGATTTACTAGATAGATCTATTTTTAAGTACAATTATTCGGTTCACTCAACCATAAACAGGAAACCTGTAGAAATATTTTTTGGTAGAACAGTAACTACTGATCCAATGCAACTGGATCGCGATAGATTAGAAATTCTAAGAAATATAAAAGAAAACCAAGAAAAGGACTTAAAATTTCATAATCAATACAGAAGGGTTTTAAAAAATTTCAAGAAGGAGACACTGTTTACGTAAAAATAAACAAAAGACTTGGAAACAAGTTATCACCCCGATATCAGAAAGAGATAGTCAAAGAGGTTCAGGGAAATACAGTACTAACTAAAACTAAAAGAATAGTTCATAAAAGCCATATAAAATCTTAAAACTTCCTTTCCAGAATTCTTGCCTCCCTTTGTCATGGCGAAGTACAGATATTGGACTACACTAACGCTCAGATAGTCACCATTGAAACTGGAATAGCTAAACTGCAGAACTCAACCTTCTAGATAATTCACGTAATCACTCTGTAGGAAAATCAACTAATTTAAAAGTAGTTGAAAATTTTGTTTTTTGTCAACCACAACTAGTTGAAATTCTGACTTTTTTCCATAGAACTAACTAACATATTTTGTATGGTGATGTCCGCTAAATAAGTCAATTGACTTTCGTCTGCATATATTTTCAACTACTTGTTAAATTAGTTAAATTTAAATTATTTTTTTAATTACTTAAAAATAACCAATTGAAAACTAATTAATATTCCACTTACTGAATATGAATTTAAAAGCATAAACATTTTAAATTTCTATACATCAAAGAGATCATATATTTGACTGTTTTGAAAAATACATAAATACATAAATCATGCCAAAAAATCATGCCTGGTCGACACAAATAAATTCTGAAATATAAAATCTGAAAGCAAAATGTAAACAAAGTTAAAATTGATCAGAGTTTTTTAATGGAAAATTGTGAAATGCCGTTTTTTGTGCTGTTTTAATTGATTTTAAAATAATTCAAAAGTGATTCATGCCAAACTTCACTGCCAGTTAATTCAAAAAAGGACTAGTAATTACATTCAAGGAGCGCTACAGAAGTACGCTGCGAGGGTAGATATAATTTCATTATTCCTTTCTTCATTGGACTATTTCTGCTTCCAACAGGTGATAGTTTCAGAAGCTGAAGGAACTCTGCGCTTATATGTGAGCATGCGTACCACGGAAGCAGAAGGGCACGCTACCGCCCCGGTACATGAGCGAAGGTGCCGATCCAATTGATCAAAATTGTGTGGATACTGCGCATGTTATTAAACACGAGACAGCTTTTTCATTCTTCATTTCAAAATATGAGCTAAACAAGAGTGTCAGCGGGGTTTTTCACGCCTTGCAACCATCAATCATGGTCGATGGACACACCGATATTTTGCTTAGTGCTTCTTTTAAGTGTCAATCGCAATGAAGTGATGAAACAGACGCTACGTAGGGAAAGGCGTGCGTCTTTACTACTGAAATGATAAGGTGTTTGCTGAATGGTTAAGCAATCAATTTCCGCACAGTATCCAAATTGTGCAATGTTTGCTAAATACTACCAGTTTCTAATTTGAATATCTTAAATAATAAAGAATTTTTAATCGTTTCACAGGTTTTTGAGGCAGTTTATCAGTTTTAAAGTGTGTTTAACACGTCTGTCTTGCAGCTCAATGTCGTAAATAAAAAAATATGTCTTTTTGAAACAAAATTTTAGTGAAGCCTAAAGTTAATAATATTTAATGAAATTACATGGTTAAATATATATAAACTTGTAATCTAATAAGAATTTGCAATTAAAACATGTCAAAATCAGAGTAGTTTCCGCCTTAATATAATTCAAAGTAGTTTATCAACCACTTGTTTTTAAGTAGTATTTCAATTACTTCATATATAATGCAATAAAAACTATTTAGAACTGAAGTGGATGCCGCCTCAATATAATTCAAAGTACTTCATATACTAGTTTATTTTTAATTAGTTGTTTTTAAAAACAAGTTAGTTTGTTCCTATAGGGCAATTAAAAACAATATGAACCAATACTGGACGAAATAAAAAGAACATTAACGGAAGACGTTACAAAAGAAGACGACAACTATCCATTCCTGACTCAAGAAATTCAACAAATAGAAAGCATCCTATATAGATTAAATCCGGTAAGAAGTAAAAGATCAATTAACGCGTTGGGTACCGTATTTAAATGGATTACTGGTACCCCAGATCATGACGATTTCAAAATTGTTTCAGACAAAATGAATGATGTTCTGGAAAACAACAATAAACAAGTTGTTATAAATATATTAATGGAGAAAAGAATCAATGAATTAATCAGTAGAACTAATACAGTAGTGAATGTTGTTAAATCAATCGACCAAGTTAGGATAGATGTAACAACTTTATTAAAAATTAAGCTTAAAGTTGTTAAAGAAGAACTTATGAAAGTAGATTATGCTATTCAGTGGTCGAAAGCAGGAATTATTAATTTATTTATACTATCGGACTTAGAGTTAAGAATAACTAAAGAATTTTTTGAAAAAGAAAACATGCCTTATGTAAATTTAATTGAAGCTATGGAATACGGAGAAGTAAAAATAGCTTCAAATAAAAAAACTTACTTACTTACTTAGGTGGCCGTGACAACCCGTGTCCGGATTTCGACCGACCTCATCAGCTCTCGCCAGGCGCCTCTGCTTTGCGCGCGCCTTCTCCAATCGGATACACCAAGTGCGGTTAGGGCTTCCTCAGCCTGGTCCATCCATCGGAGGCATGGTCTCCCTCGTCGTCGTTGACCAGCGACCCTCGCCTCGAGCACCTTTTTCGCTGGAGCTTCGTCGTCCATACGATGGACATGCGATGGCCAGCGTAGTCGCTGCACAGTTATACGCCGAACTACGTCAATGTCTCCGTAGAGCTCATACAGCTCGTGGTTCATTCGGATGCGATAGTCATCGCCGACTCGAACAGGACCGAAGATTTTGCGAAGAACTTTTCTCTCGAACACCCCCAGAGCGGCTGCGTCAGTTTGCGAAACTACCCATGCCTCAGCGCCATAAAGCAGCACAGGTAGAACGAGCGTCTTGTAGAGTGTTAGTTTTGTCGATCGAGAGAGGGCTCTGGAACTTAGTTGCTTACTGAGCCCGTAGTAGCACCTATTAGCAATTATTGTTCTTCGCTTTATCTCCAGGCTGATTTCGTTGTTAGTATTAATGGCGGTGCCAAGGTATACAAACTCCTTGACTACTTCAAAGTTATAGCTGCCGGATGAAACGTGGGAGTCTAAACGCCGCGCTCCCTTGTTTGTAGACAGCATATACTTTGTTTTACCCTCATTTATCGTCAAACCCACTTTGGCTGATTCCTTTTCGATAGCGGCGAAAGCAGCGGTAACATCTCTCTTGGTTCTGCCAACAATATCAATATCATCAGCGTAAGCAAGGAGCTGGACACCTTTATAGAAAATGGTGCCATTACGATGCACACCGGCCTTTCGTACGATCCCCTCCATGATGATGTTGAAGAGATCGCAAGACAGTGGATCGCCTTGCCTGAAACCTCTTTCGGTATTGAAGGTTTCGGAGAGGTCATTTCCTACCTTGACGGAGCTGCGTGTGTTGCTCAACGTCATTCTGCAAAGTCTAATCAACTTTGCAGGTATACCGAACTCAGACATTGTTGCGTATAGGCAATCCCTTCTCGGGCTATCGAACGCAGCTTTAAAGTCGACAAAGAGATGGTGTGTGTCAATTTGATTTTCGTGGGTTTTCTCCAGGATTTGTCGTAGCGTGAAAATCTGGTCTATGGTGGACTTACCAGGTCGAAAGCCACACTGATAAGGTCCAATCAGTGTTTTTGTAATCGACTTTAATCTTTCACACAGTACGCTTGAGAGAACCTTATATGCGATGGAAATAAGACTGATACCTCTATAACTTGCGCAGATTGTTGGGTCTCCTTTATTAAGTACTAGCTTATACCCGGCGCGCTTCGCTGCGCTCAGCGCTTATTCCCTAAAAGAGGGCGTAGCTTCAGTGAAGCCATGCTTTTATAGTAACTTCGTACCGAGTTTCATTGATGTGTGACTTATTTCGAAAGCTATACCGAAAATTTTGGGTGCGGAATAAGACCGCGCCCCTCGCCCAACACCCGTAATATGTTACCTGTGGAACGGCATGTGTAAATTGAGGTCGAATACTAAATTCCTAGGCTGTGCGACCTATAATTCCAAAACTGTTTGATATCGAACATTTTAGGTGTATGTAAGGTGCCTTTTACGATCGGCACCAGACTTCACAGGAACCCTCTCAAGGCTTTGGTATAAAAATTGGCTTAGCGGTTTCGAACTCTTTACGTGATATACATATATACCCACACACGTATATACATTCAGTCGCCTCACGCTCTTTAGGAAAAAAATTGTTCAGTCCGGTTCTTCAAAATAAACCATGGCGTATGTTATGATGATCCCCAAAATATTTCGACGAAAAATATTGGCTGGTATGGTAGTTAAAAAAAAACGGTCAGAAATAAGAGTTATGATAAAGTTCTTTTGCATCAAAAAATCTTACATTTTTCCCGTTGGACCAAAGATAATGCGGATTTTTATGGATTGTTTTAACTTTTTCCATATTATTTTCACTAAAATTCAAACGAATTTTTTCCTATACTACTTTAAGTCAAATAAATTGTAAAATGTAAAAAATGTGTAAATTTTTTTGTAATTTCATTCAATTTAGTTCTTCACTTTACACTATATTTTATCATCAATAGATAATTTATTTGACTAAAAGTAACATGGCAAAACAAAAAAATAAAATTAATTTGAATTTTAGTGAAAGTAATTAAAAAAAAGTTAAAAAAGTAATGAAAATCTGCATTATCTCTCGTCCGACTGTAAAAATTTAAAATTTATTGGTGCAGATTGGAAGAACTTTTTCATTACTATTATTTCTGACCGTTTGTTATTTTTAACTAACACACCATTAAATATTATTATAAAAAACTCGATTTTTAGAGCATATTTCAAACCATTGCGTGGCATACTGGTTGAGGTGCGTGGTTTGAATGCCATAGAACCCAGGTTCGAATACCACCTGACATAGGAAGTTTTTTCAATTAAATTAATTTTTCTGTTCGGCCGTCATCTCTATGCAGACAATGGCAAACCTCAGAGAGTAAAAACTGGCATGAAAAGCTTCTAGAGAACATAAGCCGTTCGGAGTCGGCATAAAACTTGTAGATTCAGTTCTCGATCATTTGTGTTCAAACGGTCGAAGTATTTTCAAGGGCTGAAATGGCCATTTCGTTTTTGTTTTTTTTTTTTCTTTTTTATTTCAAACTATTCCAGCTCACGGATGGCTATTCCTACAGTCAAAATATTTGGAATCATCATAACATTAAGCATTATTTTGAGGAACCGACTTGTTCACCTTTTTTTTTCTGAGGAGCCTTATTATACATACATACATTTTTTACAGATAGATAGATGAGCAGAAAAAGTAGTCATGGCAACATTTATATATATAGTGACCGCCACTTGGTCCCATTGCACCTACGTACCAAGTTTCACTATCAAAACACGTACAGCTCAGAAATTAGAATGATTTTTGAAAAGTCGTCGTAGATAACGTGCGAAACGCCCATTTTTTAAGGGTTCTGGCAGTAACCATATGAACTAATCTACCAAATTTTAGTCTTTTACTCTAAAAAAAGTCTGATATACATCCTTTTTATAGATTTGTGGGCGTTTAAAGTAGGCGTGTCAACATTTATATATAAAGTGAACGCCAATTTGACCCATAGCACCTACATACCAAGTTTGTCTATCAAAACGTTCACATCTCAGGAATTAAAATTATTTCTAACCGATAGCCCTGGCAGCTAGTGCTGACTTAGTTATAATTTTTAAATTGTAATTAACTATAGTACATTAAAAAAATAAGTAAATAAATAAATTAAATAAAATTATTTCTGAAGAGTGGGCACAGATAAGTGCTACCATGCACATTTTTTGCAAAGCTGTCGAGAGTAAGCGTATGAACTTAATTACCAAATTTTAGTATTTAACGATGATAATCGTCTGATTTAAAGAAGTTCTATTAATTTGTGGATCAAAAAAAAAAATCAAGTGGCGGCCATGGCGTAGTGGGTAGAGTGTGTGGGCCATACGCGAGAACACCCTTGTCCGAATCCCACCTGACACGGAAAGTTTTTCAATTGAATTAATTTTTCTGTTCGGCCGTCACCTCTCTGCAGACAATGACAAACCTCAGAGAATAAAAACTGCCATGAAAAGCTTCTTGAGAACATAAGCCGTTCGGAGTCGACATAAAACATGTAGGTCCAGTTCTCGATCATTTGTGTTCAAACATTCCACAACACTCACAACACAATTGATCATAAGAAGCTCGGTCAAAGTGCTTTCAAGGGCTGAAATTGGCCATTTCGTTTTGTTTTTTTTTGTGGGTGGTACAATTGGGCGTGGCAAATTTTATATATATATATTGACTGCCACTTAGAGCACCTGCATATCAAGTGTTACTATCAAACTTGTGCAACTCAGGAATAAGCATGATTTCGAAAAAGTGGGCGTAGATATGGTGCGACCACGGCCCTTTTTTAGCAGTTGCCGACAGTGACCATATGAACTAAATTACCAAATCTTAGTCTTCTACGGCAAAATCCGTCTGATATAAAGCATTTTTACTGATTTGTGGGCGGTAAAAGTGGGAGTGACAACATTTATATTTACATAGTGACTGCCACTTGGACCTATAGAACCGGCATACCAAGATTCACTATCAAAACGTGTACAAGTCAGGAATAAGCATGCTTTTGATAAAGTGGGCGTAGATATAGTGCGGCCATGCCCATTTTTTGTATATTGGCCGACAGTAACCATACGAACTAAATTACCAAATCTTAGTCTTCTACGGCAAAATCCGTCTGATATAAAGCATTTTTACTAATTTGGGGGCGGTAAAAGTGGGTGTGAAACCTTTCTATTTACATAGTGCCTGCCACTGGTACCTTTAGAACCTGCATACCAAGATTCACTATCAAAACGTGTACAACCCAGCAATAAGCATGATTCCGATAAAGTGGGCTTAGATATAGTGCGGCCATGCCCATGTTTTGTACATTGGCCGACAGTAACCATACGAACTAAATTACCAAATCTTAGTCTTCTACGGCAAAATCCGTCTGATATAAAGCATTTTTACTAATTTGGGGGCGGTAAAAGTGGGCGTGAAAACATTTCTATTTACATAGTGCCTGCCACTTGGACCTTTAGAACCTGCATACCAAGATTCACTATCAAAACGTGTACAACTCAGAAATAAGCATGATTTCGATAAAGTGGGCTTAGATATAGTGCGGCCATGACCATGTTTTGTACATTGGCCGACAGTAACCATACGAACTAAATTACCAAATCTTAGTCTTCTACGGCAAAATCCGTCTGATATAAAGCATTTTTACTAATTTGGGGGCGGTAAAAGTGGGTGTGAAAACCTTTCTATTTACATAGTGCCTGCCACTGGTACCTTTAGAACCTGCATACCAAGATTCACTATCAAAACGTGTACAACTCAGGAATAAGCATGATTCCGATAAAGTGGGCGTATATATAGTGCGTGCACGCCCATTTTTTGTATATTGGCCGACAGTAACCATACGAACTAAACTACCAAATCTTAGTCTTCTACGGCAAAATCCGTCTGAAATAAAGCATTTTTACTAATTTGGGGGCGGTAAAAGTGGGTGTGAAAACCTTTCTATTTACATAGTGCCTGCCACTGGAACCTTTAGAACCTGCATACCAATATTCACTATCAAAACGTGTACAACTCAGGAATAAGCATGATTCCGATGAAGTGGGCGTAGATATAGTGCGGGCACGCCCATTTTTTGTATATTGGCCGAGAGTAACCACACGAACTTAATTACCAAATCTTAGTCTTCTACGGCAAAAGCCGTCTGATATAAAGCATTTTTACTTATTTGGGGGCGGTAAAAGTGGGCGTGAAAACATTTCTATTTACATAGTGCCTGCCACTTGGACCTTTAGAACCTGCATACCAAGATTCACTATCAAAACGTGTACAACTCAGGAATAAGCATAATTCCGATAAAGTGGGCGTATATATAGTGCGTGCACGCCCATTTTTTGTATATTGGCCGACAGTAACCATACGAACTAAATTACCAAATCTTAGTCTTCTACGGCAAAAGCCGTCTGATATAAAGCATTTTTACTTATTTGTGGGCGGTAAAAGTGGGCGTGAAAACATTTCTATTTACATAGTGCCTGCCACTTGGACCTTTAGAACCTGCATACCAAGATTCACTATCAAAACGTGTACAACTCAGGAATAAGCATAATTCCGATAAAGTGGGCGTATATATAGTGCGTGCACGCCCATTTTTTGTATATTGGCCGACAGTAACCATACGAACTAAATTACCAAATCTTAGTCTTCTACGGCAAAAGCCGTCTGATATAAAGCATTTTTACTTATTTGTGGGCGGTAAAAGTGGGCGTGACTTGTGAACGTCAATAAACGTGAACGTTTATATTTACATAGTGACTGCCACGTGTATGCATAGCACCTGCATATCAAGATTCACTGTCAAAACTTGAAAATATCATGAATTAAAATTAGTGCTGAAAAGTGGGCGTATATATAGTGTGACAACGCCCCTTTCTTGTACAGTCGCCGAAAGTAACCATCTGAACAAAATTACCACATTTAAGTTTTATATGATTAAAACCGTCTGATATATAGCAATTTGTTTGGTTTGTGGGCGATAGAGCCAATTTGGGTTGTATGGGAGGTACCACGCCCCCTTGCCCAATCAACACCAAACTTCACAGGAACACTTCCCGAATGTTGCTTTAGTATCCCTAAAAATTTCATAAAGTTTGGTTCGGTGGTTTTGGAGTCTATACGTGATATACACACATATCCACATACCCACATACCCACATACCCACATACATACATTCATTTTTATATATATAGATAGGGCACAGTACGCTGAGGTTCCAATCGTCGGGCATGCTTTCTGCTAGCCATATTTTGCTGATGAGCTGATGCATGCGCCTTATCAATTCATCGCCGCCGGTTTTAAACAATTCAGCTGACAGGCCGTCAGCACCTGCTGCTTTATTGTTTTTGAGTCGTTGGATAGCAACTCGAACCTCTTCATGGCTAGGTGGTGATACTTACACTCCGTCATCGTCGATTGATGGCACTGCACTGTGCTCTCGATGGGCGGCATTGGTGGAATCGTCGCCATTAAGTAAATTGGAGAAGTGCTGTCTCCACAATCTAAGCACACACTGTGTATCCGTATTCAGATCTCCATTTTCATCTCTACAAGTGGATGCTCCGGGCTTGAAACCTTGGGTTAGACGCTTAACCTGTTGATAGAATTTTCGTGCATCCTTCTTGCCCTGGTATACCTCTAGTTCCTCACGCTCACGCTTTTCCTGCTCTCTTTTCTTGCGTCTGAAAAGGCGCCTCTCTTCCTTCCTCTTTTCGCGGTAGTTTTCTCGCACGGCTCGCGTTGCAGCTGACTGCAGCGTTTTTCTATAAGCGGCGTTTTTTACTGCAGTCGCAATGCGACACTCCTGATCATACCACTGGTTCCGAGGTTGCGGGCGCCGGAAACCAATGACTTCTTCAGCGGCAGCGCGCATGGAGTGGGATATATGCGCCCAAAGTCCGCCGGCGTCGTCGAGTCCAGAGGTTGGTTGGTTGAGCTTAACCGAGAGTTGAGCGGAGTAGGCTTCGGCAGTCCGTTGTAATTGCAGCTTAGCGACATCTAGCTTTCGTTGCATTCCTGTGCGTATGTTCTTGGCATTGCATAATCGCATGCGGATCTTGGCTGCAACAAGATAATGGTCGGAGTCAATGTTGACCCCCCGAAATGTACGCACATCTAGAACACTAGAGGCATGCCTTCCGTCGATTACAACATGATCAATTTGGTTTCGCGTTTTTTGATCCGGGGACAGCCAGGTGGCCTTGTGGATGTCGAGGTGCTTAAATCTGGTGCTACTAACTACCATGTTTCGTGCCGCGGCGAAGTCGATCAGTCTTAGACCGTTGTTTGTGGAGGTCTCGTGAAGACTGAACTGACCGACAGTGGGGCCAAAGATGCCTTCCCTTCCGACTTTCGCATTAAAATCGCCGAGGACTATTTTCACGTCATGGACCGGAAGGTGGTCATATACGTCCTCAAGACTAGCGTAGAAAGCGTCCTTGACGGCTTCGTCCTTTTCCTCCGTCGGGGCGTGCGCGCAAATAAGGCTTATGTAGAAAAATTTTGCCTTGATGCGGATCGTGGCCAATCTTTCGTTCACAGGTGTGAACCGGGAAACAAGGTGGCGTAGTTTCCGGCTAACGACGAATCCACATCCGAATTCGCGCTTCTCCGCATGGCAGCTGTAGTAGATATCGCAGTGTGCTTGTTTAGAGCAGCCTTGCCCTTTCCATCGCATTTCCTGGATGGCGGTGATGTCAGATTGTATTGTTTTGAGGGCTTCCGCCAGTTGGATAATGGCACCTTCCCTATAAAGGGTCCGGACATTCCAGGTGCATATCCGTAAATCATTGTCCGTTTTTCGTTTGCGGTGGTCGTCAACGTAATTGGGGTTCTTATCCGAGGCTGGTTTAGTTTTCATTGGGCAGTAGTAATGTGGCGGGACCCAAACCCTGCGCACATTCCATGTTTAAGGTCTATGGAGTGACCCGCCGCTCAAATTAGCCGTCAAACTGACGGATGCCAGTTTGCCGTTGCCCAGGGAACACCACTTGGAGGTTTGAGTCGACTTGAGACGATTTCGACATGGATAATGCTGGCCTCGCCAGGTTGAGGCGGTCAGACACGTTGCCATATGAAGGTTCGCCCCCCTGTTCCCCTGTAAAAAAACATTAATTTATATTATCAGCCTTCCAAAAACAAATGAAGAAAATTGCAGAAAACTTATTGTAAAAAGCATAAAAAAAAGAATTCAATTATAAAAATTTCAAACAATACTGTAATTGTATGCAAAAATGCAATTCTAGAGATGACAAGTAAATGTAAATCTTTAAATGATGTATCAATGTGTAAAGAGGAAAACCTTAATAATATAACAAATACCAATGCTTGCCAAACCTTATTCATGGTTAACTTTCTGTCTGTACCATGACTTATGCTCAGCACATATCTTCCGTAGAGGAAATTACTCCGGGTATTCTACATTTCAACTCCTACAATGGCTCAATAGAGATAGATCAAAAACCAATCAATTAAAAAGGAACATATTTAATAAAATTTCATGATGTTATGATCAAAGCTGACCAACGGACTTACGAAAGCAAACAATTTTCTATGGCTAAACCTTTGCCTGCTATAATCCAACCAGGAAACATTACCGCAAATTTTAAGGAAATTCTATCACTTAAAATGCTCAAAGAATTCCACGGTGTTAATACAAAAGAAATTATGACTCTAGATGCGAAATATAAGACAAGTGTTTTCAGTTTGAGCGGAATTGGAATGTTTTTACTGATTCTTGTCGGCTTAAAAGCATTCTTCCAAAGACAAAACAGATCAATTAAAATATCAACAATAAATGACAAAGCAGATAAAACCAAACCAGACACGAGACAAGATGAAATCGCTATAGAGCCTGTTGCAGCTCAGAGGTCAAAGACCATAGCACAAAACAGTGAGGACACTGAATTCTTTAGAGGGGGAAGAGTTAACGACCCAAACATTTCTACGGAAAATATTAATATTTTCCGCAACATTTCCTAATTTCGCGGTTTCGCAATAGCTGAAGTGTTCATTTATTTAAATAAAACATTTCTTCATTGCGCGCTTCCGCAACAGCCAATGTGTCAACAACCCGCTGACACACTCATTGCCCGAGTCAAGCGATTAATAGCAATCAATAGCAAGCAATTAAAGCAATAACTGCAAGTCGCTATGACGTAATATGCTAAGCTTGCATTACTTTAGATCTCCTCTAAAAGATTCTTTTGTACGCTGATATTCAGTTAATTTTTAAGCCAGTTATAAACTCACATTAAAACCGACAGACGCTCGATGTAATAATAAAAAAGGTTATGAAAAATAAAATAAAGTGTTTTCATTATAGCTTATACGAAATGAAGTGGGTAACGATTCAAACTCTTGTATTTTTCTAAAATTAATATGAAAAATTGGTGTTTCTATAATTTTTAATTAAGTAAAATTCCATTAGCGACACTTGTTTTTTTTTGACAGAAATTAATTGTACGTAAAAATACCTTTCCATTAAACTCAAGGTAATCGAAATTGGTTCAGAGTTCGATAAATGGCGGCAATTTTAAGGTATTTTTTTTCTTCGTCAAACACTGATGCTCATTTAAACATATTATGTTTGATGCCATACAAAATGCTCCCATTTCGTTAAATCTCATCCGATTTTGGCCACCTTAAGCTTGTTGGAAAGACAATATGATGATCAACATGCTGCAATATGGAAACTTGAAAAGAAAAAAAGTTGATATAGAACGAACGTTGATATAGAATGATTTTAAGAATATGAGGTGCATGTTTGTGAGTATTCACCAAGTGAATTTGGTGTGAAAAACCAACATGAACATGAATAACGTCAAACGCTTCCAATAATTTTGTTTTGCCCATAAATCCTCCATATGTTGATTTCATTCAATTCCAAATGTTCCAAATGTTCTGCAGATAACGAACTTCTAAATGATTCACTCTTCATAACCTTTCGAATATCGGGGCTAACAAGCAAACCTGGATTTCAAAACATTTAGGTTATTAATGTTAGTTTTGTTTTAGTTACCTTCTTTAATTTTGGCATAATTTATATGAGGAATGACTAAGTATTAAAACTAAAGTTGCCACATGGTCAACAAAAAAAAAAAAAAAACAAAAACGAAATTGCCATTTCAGCCCTTGAAAAAACTTTGACCGAGCTTCTTTTTATAAATAGTGTTGTGTGTGTTGTGAAATGTTTGATACCAAATGATCGAGACTGGACCTTCCAGCTTTTTGCCGACTCCGAACGGCTTATGTTCTCAAGAAGCTTTTCATGGCAGCTTTTTTACTCTCTGATGTTTTCCATTGTCTGCAGAGAGGTCACGGCCGAAAAGAAAACCAATTCAATTGAAAAAACTTTCTGTGTCAGATGGGGGATTCAAACCTGGGTTCTCTGGCGTATGAGCCACACACTTTACCCACTACGCCACGGCCGCCACATAGTATAGGTCTTCAAAAAAAACGAGGCTAACTTTATTTTAGGGCAACTGAATAAAATTGCCAGATTATGTTAGTTGGATTAAATAAAAATATGTCTTAACCGCCATATATATATTTTACCAAGTCGAAATTTTTATTAAATATAACGAAAGTGGAGCTTCAGATAAGCATCTCTGAATCTCAGGAGGATATATAATCCTATACACAAGTTCCAGATTTTAGGAATATTTTTTAACTAAGTAAGTTAAAAAAGACGACGTCGATGTACACATTGATATGTTTTTAATTGCTATTCTTTTTGTTTTGTAAATAAACCAATATAAAAAAAGGTTTTCGTATCCTTAGTCCAGTTGAATTTGGAAAAAGCTAGATTTTTTTTTTAAATTCAGGCGAAGATCATTTTGCATATGGCAACTATAATTTGCATGAAGTGTTGATGTTAATATTTTTTCATATCATAATATTAATTTAATTAATAAAAAACTCTTTAATTCGTTCTACAGCAACTTTTTGCTTTTCAAGTTTCTATATTGCAGCATGTTGCTCATCATATTGTCTTTCCAACGAGCTTAAGATGACCAAAATCGGTTGAGATTTGACGGAGCATTTTGTATGGTATCAAGCATATACATGGGAACAGTGTTTGACAAAGAAAAAAAATATACCTTAAAATGGCCGCCATTTAGCGAATTTTTAACCAATTTCGATAATCTTGAGTTTAATGGAAAGGTATTTTTACGTACAATTAATTTTTGGGAAAAACAAATGCCGCTAATGGAATTTTATTTAATTAAAATTGATAGAAACGCCAATTTTTCATTTAAATTTTTGAAAAATAGAATAGTTTGCTTCGATGCCTGCTTCATTTTTTATTTTATCGGATTTCTTTTTACATAGCCCTATTATACGTTGAATTCTACCCAAAAGAAGTGCATTTTGTTTTTTATTTCCAACAAAGCAAATGGCCATAAGAATTCAATTTACTTTAAAAATTAAAAAAAAAATTGTGACGACAGTGAGAGGTCAGACCAGGTGCGATGGACTCTCAACATATAGAGGGTTCAGACGATACAGCATGCTGTCAAACCTTGCCGTTCGGAACCTTAGCAACTAAAATGTTGGATCGTTCGATCGCTCGATACAGAAGACTGACAACGTGTTGACTTGCAATCAAAATATTTTGATATCAAGGTCATCACGCAAGGTTTGACAGCATGCTGTATCATCTGAGCCCCCCTTATCCCTCTTTTCTAGAAAGTTTTCTAGAATTTCTATAAAGTTTGGTTGTGCTTTTTTAATCGTCACACTGTGTTATGGCATGTACGTCATTGCGAAAGCATTGATTTTATTAATGATTTTTATGTTTTTAAAAGGAATGTTTTTGAAATGTTTAATTAATTATGAGTGCAATTTTATTATAGTATTGAGTCTATTATTACCATCAATGGTGGAAATATTTTTGTAATTATGAAATAGTATGTAAGATCTTGTATCAGTAGACAGAATTTAAAATAAATTATTAATAAATCAATCAATAAATAAATAAATAAATAAATAAATAAATAAATAAATAAATAAATAAATAAATAAATAAATAAATAAATAAATAAATAAATAAATAAATAAATAAATAAATAAATAAATAAATAAATAAATAAATAAATAAATAAATAAATAAATAAATAAATAAATAAATAAATAAAAGAAAATGTCCAAAATTTTAAGTAATTAGATAATTTTTTGTAGAATTTTTTGTATGTTTGTAGTGAGACTTCATATTAAAAATCATGGCTTATATGCTACATTTCAAGTCAGCAAATTCACTTTTTTGTAGTTTTAATACATTTATGTTTTGACGACGTCACCTTGTAAGGGGGGTAGTTTTAATTATATTTTGCCAAATTTTATAGTCAGAATTTCATATTAGCAATCAAAGCTTATATGCAAAATTTTGAGGTAATTTAAATTAGCTTAATTTTTTAATTCATCAATTATTCTGGAATATGGCGGCCGTGGCGTAGTGGGTAGAGAGTGTGGCCCGTACACCAGAGAACCCTGGGCCGATTTCCACCTGACATAGAAAGTTTTTCAATTGAATTGAAAGAGTGAAAACTGCCATGAAAAGCTTCTTGAGAACATAAGCAGTTCGGAGTCGGCAAAAAACTTGTAAGTCCAGTTATCGATAATTTGTGTTCAAACATTTCACAACACGCACAACGCAATTGATCATAAGGAGCTCGGTCAAAGTCCTTTCAAGGGCTGATGGTTTCTTTTTTTTTAATTATCGTGGAATTCTATGAATCCTCATAGTTTAAATAAAGCCGCTTTGTATGGGAGATAAGTGTGGTTTGAGTCAATTTTGAGCTTGATCTTTATTTTTTGGATAGAAACTTATATACGAGATGAGAATTCATTACGATAGATCAAAAATACCGCTGTAATCATGATTTCAGACAGACGGAGTGACGGACAGACTTACGAGCAGATAGACGGACATGGCTAAATCGACTCTGATGGTTTTGCTGATAAAGAATATATGGGGCGTTCCAGGCCGAAACGGGCACGATCCGAACTTGAGGTCTCCGATTTTTTTCAAATTTTCTGGGTTGATAAAGGAATTTAAACAAAACGTTACTTTTAACTAAATCCGAGCAGTTTTCTACTTTTGACGGCATAAATAAAAAAAGGAACGGGTTTCGTTATTTCTGCATAATTCGAGACTTTACCCCCATCCGTCCTTCAGTTCCATACACAAAAGAGTCCCTTTTGTGCCAATTTGACACAATGAATTCTCAATCACCACCACAAACTGAAAAATGAGTTTTATGACCAAATATTGATTTGTATCGTTTATATTATTGATTAAAAATTAACTGCCTCATTTTGTATATCGAAAATGCTAACCAACGACAAGCAAAACACGAGAAGCAATAGAATTTTGTGTACAAAAAAGTATTGCTTCTCGTGTTTTACTTGTCTTTGGTTTGAGTTTTCGATTTACAAAATAAAGCAGCAAAGCATTTTAAGAAACACAGACTAATGAACTTATATTTTTTTTATATTGATAATGATCATACGCTTATTTTGATAACGCTGTTTTAAATTAAGTTAAAAATTGTGTTAAACTGACACAAGGGACGGATTCGGGTTAAGCAAGACTGAATTATGAAAATGTTTGGATATAAGTATACAGTCTTCACGAAAATATTAAGAACAAGACAATAATAATTATAAAAATTTTTCTAAAAAACCGATTATTTAAAAACGACAATTTGTCCTGTTTGTCCGAAATTTTGCACAAATCTTGCATATTTAAGTTTTGGGTGATTTTTAAGTGTGCAAAAGTTATGAATTTTATTGTTAACGCATGCTTTTTGTTGTGAATAAATTAATAACTATAATTCTGTATTAATCGTAGTGCAGTGTATATTTGACTATATTTTTTTGACTATATTCGAACGCTAATAACTTAATAATGATAAGAGATCAGGTAAAACGGACCAGACCATCATATTCAGCTGTCCAAAATCTTCAGGAATCCAAAAGTAGCTATAAAAAACCACAACAAGTTAATATACTCTATTTTATGCTAAAAGACTGTTCAACGTTTATACCATTATTGATACATTTGCAGTCGTTGGCATTGTGCAAATAATAACATACAAAGTTTTGAAAATAAACCATAAATTTACGATAGTCGAATCTAAATCGTTCGAAACTATTTTGTTTCCATTTATTTTTCATGCCTGGTCTTTAAAAGTTCAACTTTTTCAATAAAAGAGGTTGTAGTTTTTCAAATTCAAGACACCCCATTCATAAAGCTGCGTTACTGTAAGGCCATTACGTTGCCGAATAACCATTCGTTTTAGAGTTCCTGCTACGCCATCACAGGCTCATTTTACTTGTGATGTGACAAAAAATGCCTTTCAGCGGAAACTACAAAATTGATAATATGATATGATAAATAACAGAAATTTTTCCAGTGTTGCTACTTTGTGAGGAATTCCTCATAACGTGAGGAATTAACAGTGGCTGTGAGTAATTTTTGAGGAATTTTATTTTGAGGAATTTGAAACCTGTAACCATTTCTTTTATTTTACTAGTTAACGCCCAGAATTACACTTTTTGCGAAGCCCGGAAAATGTTTTAGAAAATTCCTATTCCTTTGGGAGATATATAGAAATTTTGAGGGTTCTTTACATGATGGAATAGTTGGAAAATCGCAAAAATTTGATTTTATATATTTAATTGACAAGTAAACAAAATTTAAATTTTTTTCAGTGTTTTGTACCGTTTAAAACATTTTTTCTTAATGTCGGAAACACAATTTCATTTCAGTGTTTTCGTTTTAGTGACGGCCGTGGCATAGTGGGTAGAGTGTGTGACTCTTACGACAGGGAACCTAGGTTCGAATCCTCCATCCGACACAGAAAGTTTTTTCAATTGAATTAATTTTTCTGTTTGGCCGTCACCTCTCTGCAGACAATGGCAAACCTCAGAGAGTAAAAACTGCCATGAAAAGCTTCTTGAGAACATAAGCCGTTCGGAGTCGGCGTAAAACATGTAGGTCCAGTTCTCGATCCTTTGTGTGCAAATATTTCACATCACACACACAACACAATTGATCATAAGAAGCTCGGCCAGAGTCCTTTCAAGGGCTGAAATGGCCGTTTCGTTTTTTTTTTTTCGTTTTCGTTTTCCTTATCTGGAAAATGTTTTCCTTGACAGGAAATGACAGCTCAAAGGAAGACTTACCCAGCTAGCATTTGGAAGATTGTATGACGAGCGCGATTATTTGGCGATTCTTTTTTTAACTGTCCAGACGATTGTTGAAGTAGAATTTTATATTGCTGTTAATAACGATGATAACGCGAGTCGTTGTGACGATTGTTGGGCGAGTAAATCGTCGTTCACGCATTTTGGCGAGTATTTAAAGATTGCTAGTTGTCAAAGATCGCATTTAACTCTTGAAATTAGTATTTATGCGACTCATTTTCATGATTGATTGACGAGTATTTTTTTTTTGTTACTCTACAATCTTCGTTTAATCGTTCTGACGACCATTGAAAGATTTTTTTCCAACACTATCGTATTTGTCGCTTGTAAATTATATTTTCGCAAATCTTTTTGACGATTGTTTCGCGAGTGTATTTTGTGTTACTCTAAAATCGCCATTTACGCATTGAATTTAACCGTTATGCTTAGAAAAGTTTACAATTCAAGTGTTTTTTCAACAACCGATTTTTGCTTTATTTCAACTCAGTTAGCTAGTGAACACGTGTCGAGACTGGTAATTACAATAAGTGTGCTTTTATTTAAGGCTTAGGGCGGTCTTCTCATTGAGCAACTTTTTTTTTTAGACTTTTTGCATTTATTTATAGCTTGGGTAGTTGTGAATATGCCCCTAAAAGGATTTTTAGAAATTCGAAATACTTTAGACGATACAGCCTTTTTTGTGAAGCAAGGTCTTCGTCAAAATGAGCTATTTGATTTGGTGATGGAGGTAATAAAACCAGCTTACGAAGCGCTGTCGGCAGATAATTTGCTTGAAAGATGCCTTGGATCTGAAACTCAGAATTCCAATGAGTCCTACAATTCTGTTCTTTGGGCACTTTCGCCCAAACACATCAACTCAGGCGCACGCACCATCGAAGTGGCCAATTTCATTGCAACGTGCCTCTTCAACGACGGTTTTATACCCATACTTAAAATTATGGGTTTGATGGGTATTGCGATTGGCAAAAACGCATACGAATACGCACTATCTCGCAATGAAGACAGATTGAACCGATCAGAGACTCGAGCTGCGGCATCATCAAAAGCTGGCAGAACGGCTCGCAGAGCAGAGAGGGCAGCAGAAAGCAGTTTCTACGTGGCCTGTATGGAGCTGGCATCGCCGAGTAATATTTGTAAGTAAAAATTGTCAGCTCTTTAAAACTGCATTTAAACATTTTTGATTTTTTTTTTTTTTTTCCCCAAAAAAATTACTTCAAACTTTAAACGCGTTTATCTCGAACCCACGTTTTTCGAACTGGCGGCCATGATATCTCCAGTTCAACTGAACCGATTTTCATGAAACAAAGTGGAATCGACGCAGAATTGTCACCATTCTCGGGTGAACTTCGACCATAATTTTAAAAAATTTTTTACTATTTTTTTTTTTACACTAAACTAAAAAAAAAAACCCGAAATTGAAATTTTTTTTTTTGAATGGCCGCCATTTTGTCAAAAAAAAATCACAAAATTAAGCTTGAGGTTCACCCGAGAATTACATCTATACTGATTATAACCCCGTTTTTTTTTTTTAATTTCAGACGCTCCGGAGACCCGGAATCGTGGCCGCCGTGACGACACCTTTTTTTTTCATCACCAACTTTGAAGTCTCATTACTTTTTGAACAGCCCACGTATCGAGGCAAAAAAATTTTTTTATTTACTTTGAACCTTTTGTAATACAATAAATAAAAAATTTTTTCAATTATTCTTTGCGTTTTCAAATAAGAATTTTTTTAAAAAGGGTCCAAAAAACGGGTTTTGAATGAGAAGACCGCCTTAAAACTAACTTACTATGACGATATCAAAACCAATTTGGTGCCACCATTACCTATAAAAACTCTACAACAGTTAAAAGAGTTGGATCAACAATACAAGAGACCGAGGATATTGTTCTCCAATTGATGTGTCTATCTATATCTTTCTGCATCTTTCTAAATCTATTTATATCTCTTTACAGGAATATATTCTTGGTAAAGGCCTGTTTCCAGCTCTCAAGTAAAGCATATTTCCATACAAAAAACTGAAAAGTAATAAAAAAGTTGTTTTCTTTTGTCAAAATTCTTGAAACAGTATCCAGCTCGTAAGAAAAAGTATTTTGATTTTACTACCTTTTTTCATTGAAAAGTGCCATCGGCAACACTGTGAATGTCAAGTAAAGTATGCAAGTTTCAATATAACTTTTAGTAAAATTTTGACAAGCAGTCTTGAAAGGTAAGAAATTTGCTCAATTTTTTTTATTAATTGAATTAATTAATAATTAAGTAATATTTTAGAAAAAATTAACACATCTACGGAAGGAGAAGAGGCAGCACAGCAAAAAAGGCAGAAAACTATACGGAAGAAGTGTTCCGTCAACTTCACAGAGGAAGAAAAACACCGGCTGGCAAGGGAGGTGAAGAAGTGGCCAGCCATCTGGAACATCACCGACCACCACCACAGCAACAAAAATGCGGTCGACCAGGCTTGGCGATCCATAGCTGGTGCTTTGGGAAAATCAGGTAAATAAACACAACCTTCTAAAATACGGCTTAAATGAATTACACTAGGCGCCACCCGTTTTGTGATCCTCATGCCACTAATTTTTTTCTATTGGACTTTTCTAAACACGAATACACAATAAAAAATGTTCTATGAATAGGTTTTTGAGATATGATTTTTTGAAAAAATTTCACTTTTTCCAGGATGTAGGGTCATAAATAGCAACCTATCTCGAAAATAAATTAACCAATTTAAAAAAAATAATTAAATCAAGACAATTAAATTACCTACAAATGCTTGGAACAAACCCCAGAACAAACCAAAATTCTACCCTCGACTGTTATATTGGAACTCATTTTAATGTTTGTAATCTCGTATTCTTGCATCAACTTGTCTACACCCACACTCCTGAGTATTTGTATCGAATGTTGCGTTTTGCAAAATCTAGACGTACGTTTAATTTATAATATAATTTTTAGTTTGTCTAGTTTTAAGCTTTTTCATACTTATAACTTATTTAGTTCGTAACGTTACTACAGTTACGGTTACTAAAGTTTATTCTGTACTTTTTAAGGATTTATGTAAATATTTAATATTTCGTTAAAAATAGTAGTTTTTAATTAAAAATTAATTTCAGATGTGTTTATATTAAATTAACCGGCATTAAATGAAAAAAATCATAAAAAAGTAGAATTTCGGTACCTTGACTCAATGGTCTATAACTTCCTTATTCTACCATGAATTTTCCTCAAAGGCAGTGTATTTTTTTCTTCAAATAATTATCTTTACCTTTAAAAAATGATAAACTGAGATTATTTTTGAGATTTCGATTTTTTTTAGATTTTTGAAACATTATCCGACTTGACTTTTTTTCAGAAAAAAAAATTCGCCGGATTTACTGAGTCAAATTTACTGAGCCAAATGACAAAGTTTGTTTAAGTTTAAGTTTATTAAGATTATTAGGTGTACCATAAGACTTTCGCCTCATAAAGTACATTTACAAATAGTATATTGTATACAATTGCATTATTGACATATTAAAACTAATTAAGATATAAGTATAAAAAAGCTTAAAAGTTTACATACCGCCTTTAATATTTACCTAACAAAGATAAAATATCAATTATATCGTATCACAAAGATCAAACTTTAAATTTCGGCATTTCTTTAAACAAGTCACAAGGTAGCAAAATGAAAATAGAAAAATTCTTATATATATATAGAATAACCATAGAATATATGTATGTACATATCTGTTACTTTCGCTATTGTTGTTTGTTATTGTTTTGTTAATCTTCAATAAGATTAATACAATAAATAATATAGATGCATGTAGCCACTGAGCCAGTATGAAGCTAAGAAACTTGTTTTAGTACTACACAGGCTTACATATAAAAACACCATTTCTTTTGTAAATATCATCATAAACTCGAAATATTAATTATATTTTATATTTACTCCATACTAGAAAATACGTTGTTCGCTAAAATTTAAATTTTCAGTTAAATTGAATATATATATGTGTTCTTTACTGCAGGGAAAATAATAAATTCATATTTTTACGAAATATTTATTTCCATTTATTAAACAAAACTTTGAAAAACATTTAATTTTAACCAACATAAAAATGAAACAGAACAACAAATTCAGCACCAACACAATCAAACGAAAATTGGACGTCTACAATTACGATACTATCGAAACTGTCTTTTTCATTTGAAGGGCTTGAAAGAATACTTCCTTTCGAATTTTTTTTTTTTTTTTTGGAAAACCTGTTGTAGATCAAACTCACGCCCGTATCTAGCAAAATATTGTTTGCTGAACTAACAATTTTTTTATTCAAAAATAGAAAACAGTAAAAATAATAAAATTGAAAACTTTAAGGGGGGTTTCAACAAAATTTTTTTCTAAAATTTTCCGAACGTCGACAAAACTTGTTTGTATGATTTTACGATGAATTTAATAGATATAATTTTTGTTGCATGATCACAAAAATAGTTTTAGAAAACAATTTAGTTTTTAGTCTAGAAAAAAATGAAAAATACCCCTTAAACATTATTTTCAATGTGTTTAAAATTAGGAATAAGTCACTTATTTCTATTATATATGTAATTAAATTCGATTATATTTTGTTTAGGAGAACATATCGCAGGAGAATTTAACTTCTGAAGACAGCCGACCAAGCACGTCAACTAGGACAGAAATGTGGCAAAGGTTCGACGGTCTTTTGCAGAAGCAGGAGAACCTCCTTAGCCATCGAGAAGAAATGGTGCCTGAGTCTCCATATAAAGAGGCACTAGGCACATTGACTGGATGCTTAAACAGCTGCCGAAGAGTGTAGCTGATGCAGCTTGCATTGAATTTTCGGCATCTTTATTGGCAAAAATTGCCCAAAAATATGCAGAAAAATAAAACAAAATTTCAAATTAAAATTAAAGGAAATATTAATAAAAATAATGAAAATGAAAAGAAAATGGAAAAGGAATATTAATAAATATGAAATTAATGGAAAAACTAATATTAATAATTATTTTATTAATTAATTTATTAATTATTAACTATTTATTAATAGTTATTTTATTTCACAGTTTTGAAAAACTGATAATGAACAATGAAACATTGAAGACAGTGTTGTCACTTAAAAATTTTGACTTGTAGTTTTTGAAATTTACACTCAATAAAAATCGTCATATCGCCGCCTTGGTTTACCTTCATAAATTCCTTTAAAGTAAAGAGACATAAATATATTTCATATTAATATATTTAATTTATTTAATGTTGTATGTGGTTTTTAAAGTTTTTTAAGCACTTAAGAAACGCGGCTTTATTTTGCCAAGGAACACAACCAGTTGAGGAATTTACATATTCTGTAAGCGTTTTTTGGATGTATTTGCCGTAATCGGAAGATCTGCCATGATAGGTTGACAAGTCAGTTTGCATCATTGAACCTTCTCGATGCTCGTTAGCTTCCCATTCTCCTTTCACCCAGTTTCCATCGCTGTCTTCATATCCTGAGAACGTTGCTGAGCAATAATTTCGGCGATTTTGATTGATCAAGAAATTGTTCAGCAAACAACATGCTGAAACAATTTTGCATGCATCAACAAACATACTGAAAAAAAATCTAACAAAAATTTTAGCCAACTAGGAATACTCCCTTAATCAAAAATTGTATTCTGCTTGGTAGACTCTATAATAAAATTTTGATCTCATGAGAAAAATTTCTCCTTCTTTAAATTTTTCTAGGGTCACCATGGAAAAAATAAATAAATTTAAGTCTTATTTTTTGAGCCGCCATTTTGAGAAAAAAATTGTAGTAAAAACATTAAACCACATTTGGACAATTTAAATGCTCTGCATATTTTATTATGTTTCCGACCGTAAAATAAATTTCTTTCACACTGTAAGAGGTTGAGGTTGCTGATTACGAATTTTATGTCAGATTCAAAGTAAAAATAAAATGTTCCTAGTTATAGTTTTGATATTTTGTGCACTTTTGGTTGTACACCGAGAAAAAAAGCCATAGTTAAATCACCTAATTTATTTTTTTAAGCTTATGCTTATTCACCTAAGCATTTTATTGTATAATACATTGCCTTGAAAGCACATACTTCGATACCTTGCCAAAAAAAAAATTTTGATTCACGTAAGTCCAAAATCCAAAAATACAAATTTAAAAAAACTAGCATGGATGGCTTAAGCCTGTATGATACTTAATTTTTTTGCTCAATTTTTGTCATTGAAAATGAAAACTAGAGCAGTTCAAATAGTACGAACGCATGGAAACAATTGGTGTGAGTGAGTACGCATATAGTACGAATTGGAGAAAAATTTGTAGGAACTTTGTATTTTCTTTGCATTTTTTTTACCGTTTCTTTCAATTCGTTCTTCGTTAAGTTTCGATCAAATATTTACTGTGCTGCAAAACTATTTAAGAAAATTTGATGTTGAATTGAAATTGATGTGTGTAGCTAATATTAATTTATTAAATGCAGCTGAAACACCAGAAATAAAAAAGTAACAACTTTTATCCCTTTCTTACAAAATATGTCTGTCCTTCCCACGCGCCACTTGTTTCCAGATTTTAAAATTGGACAAAAAAAAAAACGGGCTTTAAGCATAGTTCTGAGCTTTTTTCTGCAAAAAAAAAAAAACACAGGTGCGTCGTTAGACACACGAGAGAAGGAAAAATTTGATAATTTAACGGTTTTTTTTTTTGTAATAAAATAACTTCTAAATTCAAAAATAACATAAAGTAATTTAAAAAACACACGGATATGTTAGCTGATGCTGTACTAACAGATGCATTATGTCACTGTATTCTGTTGATAGCCATACAACAAAAATCTATGTATAGATTATTGTGTTATACTGCAGCATAGCTTTAGTTGTAATTAATATTGAATCAACCATTCTGCGTAACGAAGAAGTTTGGCTCGATGCGTAGTGTAGTGACTTCTTAATCGATGGTTTCGGTGGGTGTGGGTTGAAATCTCCACGGCAGGCGAAGGTAAAATTTTTATATTTGATATTTAATTTAATTTTATTTAATGGTATTGTTAAATCCTTATTTGGATTTCGGGAGTTTGGTTGTAGCCCAAGCACTTTAACTTGGACTAACCGAAAAGAGTTGTTGTACAAAACGGCACTTGCACCGTTTGCACACCTTAAGAGTAAAATAAAAAAAAAAACGCTATTGGAGCTTATTTGATTACACTCTAGAATTTTACTGATCTTTTTATTATTAGTTTTCCTCTTTATAAAGACAATGAAATTGCCTTTTAATATAATATTAATATTTACTACTTACGTTATTATTTAATGTATACTACATAAATACATACAAGATACGTCAACAGCAAACAACCTTGGCACTGCACTAAGCTCAACATAAAAAACAGGAAAAGTGCAATGACTCCGCTTGCTTGGCCGCCGTTAGCTGGAGTTGAATGTTGGTCAAAAAATGCTGACCAATGCTGAGTGCAATGCCCAGGTTATTTGTGATAAAAAGTGTAAGAAATCATGGCCTTGAAATCGGTTAATTTCAATTACCATGAAATCGTACAGGTATTGTTATAATAAACGCAAGCAGCGAAGAGAAGTCATGAATTTCTAAGAAAAATGGTATTAATAAAAGAAAAATTTGTGTAGTTGCCCGATTTCAGTCAATCAAAGCAAATCAAAGAACGAGAGGCGGCTTCAAGAAAAGGAAAAAAAACCAAAACCCGAAAAAAAGTTATACAGGGTGTCCCGCAATTGAGTGCAACTATTTACGGAGCTGAAAGGTTATGTCGAGCTGAGCAAAAACTCGTATCAGAGGGGGGGGGGGGAGGTCTTTTTTCACATTCTAAGGAGCTACAGGGTTAATTAATATTTCACGATCTTGGCTTACGTTATTGTTTATAGTAGAAAAACTAACTTACATAAAACTTATTTTGATTGCTCATTGCAAAGGCAATCACCTCTCGAACGGCATATCAACAAACCCCACCAACTTAAACGTTACCGAGCTGTGCTCGTGTGAAAATGAAATTAATCGATTGAAACTACCAAATTTCAACTTTGAGTGCAAATTTATCAGAATTTTGCGTAATAAATGAAATTTTTTTTTTATACCAATTTTGTAAATTATTTAATTTTCTTTTCAATGACAACAAAAACATGATCATATCTTTAAAAATAAAAAAGTTGGCTGTACTAAAGAAATTATACTTATGAGATAACAATGATAAATAATGGCATTACAATTAGTTATGCAGTAGATAATATCTTTGTGTTCTAATAAGTATAATTTTTTATTTAGTACAGCCAACTTTTTTATTTTTTAAGATATGTTTATGTTTTTAGTGTCATTGAAAAGAAAATTGAATAAATTACAATAATTATCTTCATTTATTACGTTTATTTCATTTATTACGCGAAATTCTGAGAAATTCGCGATCAAACTTGAAATTTGGTAGTTTCAATCGATTAATTTCATCTTCACACGAGCACAGCTCGGTAACGGGTAAGTTGGTGGAGTTTGTTGATATACTGTTGGAAAGGTGATTTCATTGGCTTTAAAATATCAAAATAAATCTATCAAAATAGGTTTTATGTAAGTAGGTTTTTCTGCTAGAAACAATAACGTAAACCAGAGTCGTGAAAAATTAATTAACCCTGTAGCTCCTAAGAATGTGAAAAGAGACACCCCTCCCATACGATTTTTTGCTCAGTTTCACATAACTTTTCAGCTTCGTAAATATTTGCACTCAATTGCGGGATACCCTGTATATATGAAATTAATTTTTTTTTAAATAACGCATAAATTGCCAAATACTTGGTTAAATTATCACCCATATAAAAATTAGCAAGTTAGCATGTAAAACTTAGGCGTTTTTATGAAGTAATTGGGAGGCTGAAAACAACCAAAGCCATCATATAAATTATGCTAGCTTTTTTTTCAATTTAACATAAGCTTTTTTCTCGGTGTAGTTTAGCATCTATTCAGTGACTTTAATGATGCGGAAAAGATTCACAAAAAAAAACAAAACGCAAAAAAGTTGTTTTTTTATTGAAAATGTGCCATATTGGTTTTTAAAGTCATTATTATGCGAATCTGACTGCACCAATCGAAAAAACAACCTCATAAATGGTAGAATAAGTATGTATGGAATTTTTCATTTCAATTTTTTTATGCCAGAAAATAAGTCTCAAACATCGTATGAAAAATTGTGCTCTTCCTAGACTTAATAGACTAAGACAATATATGATGCATTTAAGATTTTTTAGATATAACATTTATTTATTGACCGTCAGTAATAAGTTTAACATTTTGTTAAATTATGCATACACAAACAGTGTGCGTGCCGCTAGCTCCTATCAAAATATATATGCTGGGGCGAAGTTCGGCAAATTTAAAGTATCCAAGTTGGCAATGCGGGTGTTCGAATTTAAAGGATTGATGAAGTTTTTTAAGATTGCAGTAAACACTTCTGGATTCTTTCTTTGAAAGCATTAGCGTTACTGAATGAAACGTAGTTTTTCACCCAGGGCAATTGTTTAGAGTTATCATCATCACGATCAAATTCTGATATCAACTCAACTTTTTTACTTTGCTTGAGTATTACACTAAAATTCATAACTTTTGCAATTTTCAAGTCCACCCAAAAGTTAAATATACAAAATTTGCACAAGACTTGGGGCTCTCAGGAAAAAATTTTTCAAATTTTAAAAATTGATTTTTTTCTAAAAACATTTTTTTCTAAATAATTTGATATATAATATTTTCGGAAATACTGTATCATAGCACGCATATCCAAAAATTTTCATAATTCTATCTCGTTTAATTCTCGAAATATGCAGAAATTACGCTTCTTTCTAAGCGTTAACTTCTTTCGAAGCGTTAACTTCTTTAGCAAAGGTATTAACGGGAGTGAAATGAAAACTTTAATAAAGTGTCAGTTCCGCTTAAATAACAACAAACGCATGCAAGCGCAATATAAAAACATCCCTCAATCGACGATGATGTGTTAATAGCATTGTTATTGTGTACGTTCGCTTAGAACCAGCGTTGGCAGAAATTGTTTAAGGTTTTAAAAAAAATCTAAAAATTTTTATTGTAGCATTATAGCCAAGAAAAAGAGTTAATTTTTTTATGATAACATATAAGTTATTCAAACTTTTATTTATATAATACATAGGTACATTTTTAAAATTGTAAGAAGAGTATAATAGAACTTTTAATTAAAAAACAAAAGCTTCATTTAAAAACAAAAATAAAATTAATAAAACATAAAACAATACATTGATTTCAACAAAAGGACAAAAAAACAAATTAAAGTATAACGTAAAAAATAAAAAATAATTTTATATATGTATATATATGTAAATACTTACTATTTATTTAGTAAGTAATTTAGTAATTAGAAGAACACTTATGCATATTCAACTTCTGTTTCTACATCACTAGGTGAGTCTTCGTTGATATGTTTGTAAATATCACAATTATTCATTAATTTAATGAGATCTTCAATTAAGAAATCATAACAACATTTATTAAATTTGTTTAGGTTTTACTTCCACATTTACATCGAAGCTTTCACAGGGTGAAATATAATTCACAAAAATTACGTGCGATGTGTTTAATTCAAATAAATGTTTTGTAGCTATAAAAAAGCCAAGGAAAATAAAAAATAGCTAAAAAAAGTAGCTAGGAGCTAAAACACAATATTTGTAGCTAAGTGAGAAAAAAAGCTAAAACTAGCTACAAAATCGCTAAACTGGCAACACTTCTTACAACTGTTTTTGCATGTGTATTTTGTTGGTGGACTAGTTTGGTGGAATAAGTTGTCGAAAATAATATAAAGTAGAGAACGAAAAAAATAAAACAAAAAATCGGGATGCAGTCGTCCGGACTGCCAACAGAGGCTGACCTGCTAAAACTAGCTACAAAATCGCTAAACTGGCAACACTTCTTAGAACTGTTTTTGCATGTGTATTTTGTTGGTGGACTAGTTTGGTGGAATAAGTTGTCGAAAATAATATAAAGTAGAGAACGAAAAAAATAAAACACAAAATCGGGATGCAGTCGTCCGGACTGCTAACAGAGGGCGACCTGGAAAATATCTTGGGGGAAAAGTGGGGAATCAAGATATCAAGGACACTCAATTTGCTTGAAAATTCGTCTATTTACAATTTGTCTTCGATTATTTACAAATTTGTGTAAGACAATCCGTCTAGCTTTTCAAACAATTCGTCTGAAACTCTCTAAATAGGCAAATTAAAGTTCGCCAATTGAGTCGACTCGAGTAGAATATTCAACGAAAAATATTAAATCAATCTAAATTAATATTTTTGGTAATAAATATTTCTCGATAATGGAACGAACATTACAATAGGTGTTTAATTTCATAAAGAAAATCATCATGACCTTTTTTGTGGCATGGTGTAAAAATTTCCTTTCTTTTGTAGCACTTTATTTATCTATTCATTTACTCAACATGCTGAGTGATTACAATTACAAATTTGCCATTTTTTTTTATTAGTGTGCTTTTAAAACATATTAAATAAATAACGCAAAATAAATCCAGAAAACCAAATTTGTCCATTATTTGATCAGTTTTCAAATAATTTTGCTTACAGAAAATTTATCATACCACACGAAACGAGTTCAGCAGGCACACAAAAGATCATAAAACAATAACTAGCGCCCGACCGAATATTCGGTTTTGGCCCTTTTAACCAGTTTATCAATATGGCCGAAATTCGGCATCAATATGGCCGAAACCGAAACTGAATATTCGTTCGGACGCTAGTTAATGGTTTATGATCCTTTGTGTGATAGCTGAACGCGTTTCGTGCGGTATGATAAAATTTCTGTGAACACAATTGTTTTAAAACTGATCAAATAATGGACAATTTATTCATTCTTTCTGGCATTTGGTTCTTAAGAAATCAATAGTGGTGTTCACGATGTAGGGCAACTGGTCTGGCAGATGGGTACAAGAGCAGACTAGCTCTAAACAACAACAAAACACATTTGATGTAAATTAGCTACACGTTAGCTCTTTTGCTACACCAAACCCTTGAGTAGATTTCAATAGCTAAACTACCACATAAAAATGCAACTCTGTGACTGACGTGTCCCTATATTTTACTTTGATTTTAAATGATTAGCTGCGTTAAAAGCGAAGAAAATTTGTTCTGCTATTTTGCTATTCTGCTTATCTACCCGACCATTAGCCCAACATCGTGAATACCACTAATGTACTTAAAGAACGCTTAAGCAGGTCAATAAACAGTTGATTCGAAAACATAAAAACACTTTCTAAACTTCTAGTTTCTATGTTAATCGATCCACGCTTTAAGCGCAAATATTTTTCTAAAAATTATTTCAAAAGATGTGAGAACTTAATTGATAAAGACATAAAAATATTTTCTGATCCGAACGATGAATGTGAGAGTCAACGTCGAATGTGAGTGTAACATGAGGCCTTCGAATTTGTCTTCCAAAAGAAGCAGCACTATTTCTCTTTGGAAGTCACACGATTCAAGAAGTCATCCACGCTTCCAATAACATATGCAGTTGATCTATTGGATAGCAAAGTGCAACTTTAAACATTTTTAAACGACCCCTTAATTTCAAAAGAATCCAATATATACGATCACTGGCACCACAGCCCATTTTCCTTATTTAAAAATCTGGTAGTCAGATACCTATCTACTTCTCCTTCTAGTGGGCAAATATACTCTGACCGACGGAACAGTTTAGATGGCAAAAATACAGACAAGCTCTTATTTTAAGCTTATAGCTTAGGTTCCTTAAAATGTAATTAAAAAATGATCTCTTTCAAATTGAACTTTAATATTTAAAGAATATTTATCTCACATTATTCTGATCTGTTTGCATTGTTATGTTTTTGTTTACCTTTAATAAAAAATTTAAAAAAAAAAATGCTTTGAAAAAAATTGTTCATATAAACGGCCGAATATTGCAAAAAGGGAATTTCGGTTCCTGTCAAAATTTCGGTTTGGCCGCACATTACAAATAAGACTGTGCGACAGCAAAAATGCATTAGATAAACCGTTGCTTGTTTCTAGTAGAGGAGTACTCCCAGAACACGAACTCATACGCCGTTTTGTCGTAGAGGGTCTCAATTGGTGGGTTGATTCTGCAGATTGTGGGGGCATTTCAAATTTTTATTTATATATATAAAACAAAGTCGTGAAATGTGTTACTAATTCCATAACTCAAGAACGAAGCGTCTGATTTGCTTGGGGATTTTTTTGTTGCGTTTTTCTAGGCTAATCTATTCTACGTACGTTTTATAAATTTTGTCACACCGCCTTTCACCACAAATCACAAATCAATAAAAAGAATATATATCAGACAATTTTGACCGTAAGGAATTAAAATTGGTAATTAAGTTTGTATGTGCTGTCAGCAGCTGTACTAAAAATAAGTTTCCACGCCCCATTTTACCGCCCACAAATCAATGAAAATGCTATATTTCATTATTGTCGTATTAGACTTATATAATTTAGTTCGTACGGTTATTGTCGGCAACTGTAGTAAAAATGGGCGTGGCCAACTATTAATTCGTCCTCTTTTTCAGAAATCATTAAATTGACTGCTGGATTGATTGACCCCAAATTTTTTTTTTGTAGGTTTTATTCAAGTACGGTATAGTTTATAAAAAGTGCCACACCATTTTTTCTAAAAAGTGGGCGTGTCTATACCGTACGAACTAAATTACCAAATTAAAGTCTACAATACGACCAAAACAGTCCGAAATATATACTTTGTATTGATTTGTGGACGGTGGAAGGGGTCGTGGCGTTTTATTGATTTGTGGGTAATTTTCAAGCAATTTTCATGCTTGATAACAAACAGAGCTTACGTCAAAAATAATAACACATGAACTCCTGTGCACAAGATAAGTAGTCTGAACCCATTGGACGTTAAGCAACATTACAATTCGTGGTCAAAGTAGTGCATTAATATATGAGAAAATTTACATAAATGTCCAATCTTTCGAATAAAATATAAAATTTGAAAATATTCTTTGAAACCTATCACCACGCACCCATTAAAATCAAGTTTTCCAACTTTATTCATCATTTTCAGGTGTTGAAGCTATAATTTTGATTATTCAACTGAAGTTACCGGTTTGAAAGATAAACACAAAATTTCTTCTAAAGTTTGTGAAAAGTTTTTTCAAATCGATGAATGAGTTCAAAAATTATTTATATCAACTCCCGAGTAACGCCAGGTATTCAGCTAGTTGTAATTAAAAACGAAAAAGAAAAACATAAGGAAACTTGTAAAGGATTCACTTGCCTAATGCAAATGTTTGGAAAATAAAATGCAAGTATTCCAATTCCTCATGATCCACCACTCTCCATATACATATTTATTTTTTGGAGTTTACTCTTTAGAATCCATTTTATATTGCGAGTGATATCAAGTGTTGACTCAAAGACTACGTTTTCTGTCATTCTTCTAGGGACTATGCGCAGCAAAAAACCAAAAACGAAGAAATACGAACAAAATACACGTAGCAGCAATATGCTATAGATAAATATATAAAATTTAGTTGCAAATTTTTGTAAAACTCCAAAAGTACTGGGCCAATTTTAATGAAATAAGTTTAGGAATATTATATTAGGAGAAAGGGTATTTTCCTTTTCGAAATTTTATCAGTAAGTATTAGAGTGTGACGGCCGTGGCGCAGTGGGAAGAGTGTGTGGCCCATACGCTAGAGAACCCTGTTTCGAATACCATCTGACACAGAAAGTTTTTCCAATTGAATTAATTTTTCTGTTCGGCCGTCACCTCTCTGCAGACAATGGCAAACCTCAGAGAGTAAAAACTGCCATGAAAAGCCTCTTGAGAACATAAGCCGTTTGGAGTCGGCATAAAACATATAGGTCTAGTTTTTGATCATTTGTGTTCAAACATTTCACAACACAATTTATCATAATAAGCTCGGTCAAAGTCCTTTCAAGGACATGGCCATTTAGTTTTTGTTTTGAATCACAAAGTAGAAATTTCATACTTTAATTTCATACATACCTACATATAAAGAATCTGCTTAAAGTTAACATGAAATTTATACGTTTCAAACATAACTAGTCGCGTAGCGTGGAAACTGTTTGTTTTACGATAAAACTGTTAAGGGCATTTTTGTAGGCATATGTTCTACAATTTTGCCCTGAGCATATTTTCTGTCCTACAAAAGGGATCGGAGATATAAGCGAATGACCAATTTCGGTGACCTTTGAACCTGAATATCTTCTAGCGCATACATGTTATCATAGAGAAATCTGGACAAGTTGTTATTTGTGCTTTAATGAAGTGGTTTGCATTAAAAAATTAGCTACTCATTTTTTTGCCCATTAGGGTAAGCCCATTAGGGTAAAAAGTCGTTCCACTCTAGTGTGTAGTATATTTAATTAAAATGCAAAGACTTGTATGAAATCATCGCCGATGCAACGCTTTGCTTGGTCGTTTTCTTCTTACGGGTTTGTGCTGAGAAAGTTTTAATAAACTCCACGTTGCTCTCTACTTTTCTCTCTTTATGCTCAGCTAGCACAGCACAGCAGTTTTAATATGTTGCTCACATGAATAGCTTGTATTAAAGAGCGCTTTTATTATAATTAATAATAATATAAAAGCTTGGGTAATTATATATCCAACAAGTTTTATTTAATTGAAATCAGTTAAAATGTTTTCTAGTTATTTAGTATTAAATTGTAAGCATTAATCTGTTATAAACAGCAAAAAAGCGTTATTTTTCATGTTGTTTTGCCTGAACTGACTTTTTCGCAAGTAAGAACAAGCAAAACATAGTTATTCTGGTAAATTAGTAGTGAAATAGAAATACTTTAAATTGAATAACTCGACGAATTTTCAACCGATTCCAATTAAATAAAACTTGCTTTATTTAGAACTAGCTAGATTTTTGTATTGTTACGACATAACGGGATATTTAATACAAAATATGTCCAAAAATTAATCTCAAAGAGAAAAAATATGAAAAATTTCAGGAAACTTTTAATTGTTTCATCATACTGGGGGTCAATTCCCGTTTTGCGTTAAAGTGAAGTGAAAAAAAACTTTTCACAATCGTTTTCCTCTGGCGTCTTCACTTTTTCACTTCACTACGCACAAAAACGTGATTCTTGTTCGTCTAATGGAAAGTAGTTGCTGAATAGCATATAAGAGGTGCTGAATGCCTATTAAACAAAGCTTTTATGAAAAAATGTAAGCAATGTATAAGAAAGAAGGAAACTTTTGCAAAAATGACTTCATCATTAATTTCATTTCATTTGCGCAAAAGATATTGGAAATAAATAAATTTGAACAAGATAAGTTTTGCGACAGCATAAAACAGCCAAAAGTAGTAAAGCAAATAGTATTTACTTGTTATTGGCAATATCAACATTTTCCTCTAAATAGTTGATAAGATACTGTTCCTGCGTACCGCTTGTCCTTTTTCCCTAAGCTGCTTTTCTTTTTACATTATTTATTTTTAATTTAAAGTCTTTTTCTGTCCATAACGTGCGTTTGCTACCGGCGTTAACTTTCTTTCCATTTCAGCGAAAAATGAACAGCTGTTGCCCTTTTAGCACACAACGGGAATCGCATTTTCCGTGTAAAGGTGAAAACATATTTCACATGACGATAACGCAGAACAGGAATTTACCCCAGGTGATGGATTGCCCTTCATACAATTTTTGAAAGAAGAGGTTATTAACCGACTTCAAAAAGGAGGAGGTTCTCAAGTTCGTCGGTTTCTTTATTTTTTTTTTTTTTTTTAAATGTATGTACATCGATAACTCCTAAATCATATGCCTGATTGCTATAATTTTTGGGGACCAGATAGATATCATAAACACGAAGGTGCCCGTAAAAAGTGTGCGGTATTCGAGAACTGGGTGTGGCAGTACTATATCTCGCAATACTAGATACTACAGTATCTCGAATAATATTGACACTAGGGTACTGAAATTTAGTGTAGGGGTAGGCACAATTATTACAAATTACCATCAAGAAAATGGGCGTTATTCGACAAATGGGCGTAGCAATTAAAAAAACAGTGTATCTTGAATAATTTTGAGACTAGAGTACTGCAATTTAGTATAGGGGTAGACATTATTATTACAAATGATGGTCAAGAAAGTGGGCGTTATTCGACAAATGGGCGTGGCAATATTAGAAAAACACTGTGTCTCGAATAATATTGACACTAGTGCCCTGTAATTTAGTGTAGGGGTAAATACAGTTAATACAAATTACGGTCAAGAAAATTAGGCGTTCTTTGACAAATTGACGTGGCAATATTAGAAAAAGAGTATATCTCAAATAATATTGATACTATGGTACTGCAATTTGGTATTGGGGTAGGCAATATTAGTACAAATTACGGTCAATAAAGTGGGCGGTATTCGACTACTCGGCGTGGCAATATTAGAAAACCAGTGTATGTCAAATAATATTGACACTAGGGCACTGAAATTTATTGTAGGACAGGGGTAGGCAGAATTATTAAAAACTACGGTCAATAAAGTAGGCGTTATTCGATGAATGGTCGTGGCAATACTAGATAAACACTATCTCAGTTAATATTGACGCTGGGGTACTGAAATGAAGTACAGGGGAAGGCACAATTATTACACGCTCAATTACGCTCAAGAAGTGGGCGCTTATATAACAAAGGGGCGTGACAATATTAGAAAATGGGTATAATTATATCTAATTATAATGTCTAATGACATCTAATTTAAATTTAAGGGACAGATATTTGAAATAACCAACACACTCTCAGAATTTAATAGAACACACTTTTTCAGATAATTGTATTTATGTTGTTTATACACTTTTTTCGAAAATTTATCATGTTCTCTAAAAAGGAAGAAATAAAAACTTTTGTTTAAAAAAAACAACCGACTACAAAATCACTACAAGCTAAAAATAATTTTGAAATTACTTTTCCTTTTAATTTCTTGGTCATATTTGATAATTTATCTAAACATATTATTACATATGAAATCTTATTATTTTAATTTTTTTCTCATTTGTTTTCTTATCATAAATATATTAATTTCTTCATATATACAAATGCTTTGAAGTTGGCGCTTCTGATTAAAAGTCTGATTATATTAGCGCCGACCTTAAAAGCTTTTGTATTCATGAAGACATTAATATATTTATGATAATAAAACAAATTAGAAAAAAAGTAAAATAATAAGATTTCCAATGTAATAATATGTTTAGATAAATTATCAAATATGACTAAGAAATTAAAAGGAAAAGTAATTTAAAATTATTTTTTACTTTGTAGTGATTTTGTAGTAGATTGTTTTTTATTTTCTTAGATTTATTTTCTGGTAGAACACTGAAAAAAGGACTTTGACCGAGCTTGTTATGATCAATTGTGTTGCGCGTGCTGTGAAATGTTTCAACACTAATGATCGAGAACTGGACCTACAAGTTTTATACGAACTCCGAACGGCTTATGTTCTCAAGAAGCTTTTCATGGCAGTTTTTACTCTCTGAGGCTTGCCATTGTCCGCAGAGAAATGACGGCCGAACAGAAAAATTAATTCAATTGAAAAAAACTTTCTGTGTAGATGGGATTTGAACCTCTGGTGTATGGGCCACACGCTCTACCCACTACGTAACGGCCGCCACAAGAGCAGGTAGAACACTGGGAAAGACCAAATATGGTGCAACCATTGCTGTGATGTTTTCACGATACGTTAATCATGTAACTTCCAATGTTCACGTAATATATTTTAGTTACCACAAATCTAATATTACAGTATTATCCATAGTGTTCCCATAGTAGTTTCCACAACTTACTTTTCATGAGAAAAATATAAAAAAAAAAAAAAAAAAAAAACTAAGTGTGTGGAGAGTATATAAACAAAGAAATATAAGATTCTTAATTTTCCTCCATTTTACTTTCCAAACATTTGTTTTGGGCAAATGAATCCTTTACAAGTTTCTGTATGTTTTTCTTTTTCATTTTAAATTAAAATAAAAATTCAAAATGGCCCCACAATCTGCAGAATAAATCAACCAATTAAAAAAATTGAAACCCTCTACGACAAAACGCAGTATGAGGTCATGTTCTGGGAGTGTTTCTCTACTAGAAACAGACTATTATGTTTCTATATCACGATGGTTTCTCTATCGCGAGCCAAAGGAACTTGGCAGTGCTGGTGAGAATTTATTTAGAAAGTTTTATTACCACTCCTTTCTGGTGGTGAATCTGGCTAACTTCCTAAAGATCTTTTTACAAAACATCAGTGTGCTTTTTTTGAATTAGTGGCTTGCAGATTCACCAAAACTGAGCAACTGGATTGTTACTTTTAACCACTCTTTAGTTGCGCAGGATTAGTGAATCTACTAAGCAGCAATTAAAAAAAAAAAGGGAAAAAGCACACTGATGCTTTGTAAAAAGACGTTTGGGAACTCAGCCTCTCCTTCCGCGGAGCCATTTCTTTAGGTTTGGAAACAAAAAATAGTTGTTGGGGGCCAAATCTAGAGAATATGCTGGAGGAGGAAGCAGTTCGTACTTCACTTCATGGAATTTTGCCATTAGAGCTGGGCATGTGTGAACGCGCGCATTTCTCTTTCAAAGCGGCGTTTTTTTCGGTGGAAGGTAGTCGATGTAGATTATACCGCGTTCATCCCAAAATACTGACGCCATAACCTTTCCGGCCGATGGTACCGTATTAACCTTCTTTGGTGCACGCTTGGTTGGTGAAGTCCACTGTTTAGACTGTTCCTTTGTCTCTGGTTGTGGAGTGATAGATCCATGTTTCATCCACCGTTACTAATCGATGGAAAAAAACCTTCCTATCTTTGTTCAACATCGCCAAATACGCTTTTGAATCAGTCATACGACCGCGTTTATGGTCGAGAGTGAGCAAGGCGGCACCCATCATTCAAAATGTTCCACACCCATTCGTCTAAGATGCCTATGGCCTCAACAACATTGCGTACTTTAACTCTGTGATCGGCCAACACGATATCGTGAATTTTAGTGACCATTTCTGGTGTGGTGACCTCATCTGGGCTTCCAGAACGTTCGGCGTCAGTTGTGCTTGCACGACCGCATCGGAATTCAGTACCTTCCCTTGGCGGGTGATTTTTTTGCGCTAAAAATAATGCTTGATGAGCACACGAAATTTACTTTTTCCAATTTTAGCCAAGAGTCGCAGCGAGCTGATATTTTTACAGCAGTCTATTAACAGATGGTAGTTGACAGGATCAATCTTGCACTTAAAGATACTACCCGGAAATTAAAAAATTCATTAACTTGTTAAATTGCCTTCGTAAGGGACAAATTATACCGACAATGGATAGTTGTTTAATTTAGATAATTTAAAAAAGTACCTACATTGTAATTTATTGCAGCTTTATGTCGGTCTCAACATTATTTTAAAAATAAATAAAAAATGTATTAATTTTCGATTTTATGGCATATTTATGGCATATTTTTGGGCATTTTTAAAGCTTTTATAGGGCATTTTGTCATTTTTATACCCCAACGCGTACTGCGTAAGGGGTATATTAACTTTGTCATTCCGTTTGTAACGCCAATAAGGAAGCGTGTCAGGTATAGAAATGTGTATATATTTTTGATCAGCATCACCTCCTGAGTCGATTTTCGTGTGTCCGTCTGTCTGTCCATCTGTCTGTCTGTCTGTCCGTCTGTCGACACGATTACAGCCGTAATTTTGAAGCTATCGCGATGAAATTCAAAATATAAGCTTTTTTAAAAAAATTAAGATCAAGTTCGAAAATGATCCAAATCGGATGAAAACCACGCCTACATCCCATGCAGAGTGACTTTATTTATACAGTAAAATCTCTTAAAAATTCACAAAAATAAAGGAAATGCCTTAAAATTTTGCACGTAAGCTTTGATATTCAATATCAATCCCGACTATGAAACTTTTAAAAATCGGATGAAAACCACGCCTACCTCCCACACAAAGTGGCTTTTTAGTTAACGTAAAATCTCTTAAAAATCCAAAAAAAATTAAGGAAGTTTCTTGAAATTTTGCCCATGATCTTTGATAATTAATATAAACCATCTCTATAATATTTGCCAAAATCTGATGAAAGCCTCGCCTACTTCTCATACAAAGTGGCTTTATTTCAAATTAAAATCTTAGAAATCCACAACAGTTAAAGAAATATCTTGAAATTTTGCACATGAGCTTCGGTATATAATATGAACCATATCTATGATATTCGGCAAAATCGGATGAAAACCAAGCCTACCTCCCATACAAAATGACGTCATTACAAAAGGAAAACTTTCGTAAATATATAAAACTGAATGTTATAGTGTCTGTCGTGGCTAAAGGCTTCGAGTATACTTGAACTCGGCCGTGGGGAGTATTTTAGCTTCTGTACCCATTCCTTACTAGTTTTTATGACGTTTTTGGATGTTTTAGGGGTATCAAAATCCGAGCCTTGGTCACTCTAATTAAACTGCATACTTAATTTTTCTTTAAGATTCATAAATTTGCGCAAATCAAGAATTTTTTACTATTAATTTCGTTAATGAACTTGAAATAAAATTTATAAACCTAAATGTTGATTCCTTCTATGTATATTTAATTTTACATCTTATGCTAAGAAGCAAACGCTCCCGACGGTAGTCCTGACGACTGCATCCCGTTTTTTTGTTTTTTTATTTGTGTAGCAAAAGTACAAAACTGCTTGGATTGAGCTTAAATTTAAGATTTATGCTTTTTAGTTTTTGGGGAACAGGGGGCGAACCTTCACATGGCAACGTGTCTGACCGCCTCAACCTGGCGAGGCCAGCATCATCCATGTCGAAATCGTCTCAAGTCGACTCAAACCTCCAAGTGGTGTTCCCTGGGCAACGGCAAACTGGCATCCGTCAGTTTGACGGCTAATTTGAGCGGCGGGTCACTCCATAGACCTTAAACATGGAATGTGCGCAGGGTTTGGGTCCCGCCACATTACTACTGCCCAATGAAAACTAAACCAGCCTCGGATAAGAACCCCAATTACGTTGACGACCACCGCAAACGAAAAACGGACAATGATTTACGGATATGCACCTGGAATGTCCGGACCCTTTATAGGGAAGGTGCCATTATCCAACTGGCGGAAGCCCTCAAAACAATACAATCTGACATCACCGCCATCCAGGAAATGCGATGGAAAGGGCAAGGCTGCTCTAAACAAGCACACTGCGATATCTACTACAGCTGCCATGCGGAGAAGCGCGAATTCGGATGTGGATTCGTCGTTAGCCGGAAACTACGCCACCTTGTTTCCCGGTTCACACCTGTGAACGAAAGATTGGCCACGATCCGCATCAAGGCAAAATTTTTCTACATAAGCCTTATTTGCGCGCACGCCCCGACGGAGGAAAAGGACGAAGCCGTCAAGGACGCTTTCTACGCTAGTCTTGAGGACGTATATGACCACCTTCCGGTCCATGACGTGAAAATAGTCCTCGGCGATTTTAATGCGAAAGTCGGGAGGGAAGGCATCTTTGGCCCCACTGTCGTTCAGTTCAGTCTTCACGAGACCTCCACAAACAACGGTCTAAGACTGATCGACTTCGCCGCGGCACGAAACATGGTAGTTAGTAGCACCAGATTTAAGCACCTCGACATCCACAAGGCCACCTGGCTGTCCCCGGATCAAAAAACGCGAAACCAAATTGATCATGTTGTAATCGACTGAAGGCATGCCTCTAGTGTTCTAGATGTGCGTACATTTCGGGGGGTCAACATTGACTCCGACCATTATCTTGTTGCAGCCAAGATCCGCATGCGATTATGCAATGCGAAGAACATACGCACAGGAATGCAACGAAAGCTAGATGTCGCTAAGCTGCAATTACAACGGACTGCCGAAGCCTACTCCGCTCAACTCTCGGTTAAGCTCAACCAACCAACCTCTGGACTCGACGACGCCGGCGGACTTTGGGCGCATATATCCCACTCCATGCGCGCTGCCGCTGAAGAAGTCATTGGTTTCCGGCGCCCGCAACCTCGGAACCAATGGTATGATCAGGAGTGTCGCATTGCGACTGCAGTAAAAAACGCCGCTTATAGAAAAACGCTGCAGTCAGCTGCAACGCGAGCCGTGCGAGAAAACTACCGCGAAAAGAGGAAGGAAGAGAGGCGCCTTTTCAGACGCAAGAAAAGAGAGCAGGAAAAGCGTGAGCGTGAGGAACTAGAGGTATACCAGGGCAAGAAGGATGCACGAAAATTCTATCAACAGGTTAAGCGTCTAACCCAAGGTTTCAAGCCCGGAGCATCCACTTGTAGAGACGAAAATGGAGATCTGAATACGGATACACAGTGTGTGCTTAGATTGTGGAGACAGCACTTCTCCAATTTACTTAATGGCGACGATTCCACCAATGCCGCCCATCGAGAGCACAGTGCAGTGCCACCAATCGACGATGACGGAGTGGAAGTATCTCCACCTAGCCATGAAGAGGTTCGAGTTGCTATCCAACGACTCAAAAACAATAAAGCAGCGGGTGCTGACGGCCTGTCAGCTGAATTGTTTAAAACCGGCGGCGATGAATTGATAAGGCGCATGCATCAGCTCATCAGCAAAATATGGCTAGCAGAAAGCATGCCCGACGATTGGAACCTCAGTGTACTGTGCCCTATACTTAAGAAAGGAGACCCTACAATCTGCGCAAGTTATAGAGGTATCAGTCTTATTTCCATCGCATATAAGGTTCTCTCAAGCGTACTGTGTGAAAGATTAAAGCCAATTACAAAAACACTGATTGGACCTTATCAGTGTGGCTTTCGACCTGGTAAGTCTACCATAGACCAGATTTTCACGCTACGACAAATCCTGGAGAAAACCCACGAAAATCAAATTGACACACACCATCTCTTTGTCGACTTTAAAGCTGCGTTCGATAGCCCGAGAAGGGATTGCCTATACGCAACAATGTCTGAGTTCGGTATACCTGCAAAGTTGATTAGACTTTGCAGAATGACGTTGAGCAACACACGCAGCTCCGTCAAGGTAGGAAATGACCTCTCCGAAACCTTCAATACCGAAAGAGGTTTCAGGCAAGGCGATCCACTGTCTTGCGATCTCTTCAACATCATCATGGAGGGGATCGTACGAAAGGCCGGTGTGCATCGTAATGGCACCATTTTCTATAAAGGTGTCCAGCTCCTTGCTTACGCTGATGATATTGATATTGTTGGCAGAACCAAGAGAGATGTTACCGCTGCTTTCGCCGCTATCGAAAAGGAATCAGCCAAAGTGGGTTTGACGATAAATGAGGGTAAAACAAAGTATATGCTGTCTACAAACAAGGGAGCGCGGCGTTTAGACTCCCACGTTTCATCCGGCAGCTATAACTTTGAAGTAGTCAAGGAGTTTGTATACCTTGGCACCGCCATTAATACTAACAACGAAATCAGCCTGGAGATAAAGCGAAGAACAATAATTGCTAATAGGTGCTACTACGGGCTCAGTAAGCAACTAAGTTCCAGAGCCCTCTCTCGATCGACAAAACTAACACTCTACAAGACGCTCGTTCTACCTGTGCTGCTTTATGGCGCTGAGGCATGGGTAGTTTCGCAAACTGACGCAGCCGCTCTGGGGGTGTTCGAGAGAAAAGTTCTTCGCAAAATCTTCGGTCCTGTTCGAGTCGGCGATGACTATCGCATCCGAATGAACCACGAGCTGTATGAGCTCTACGGAGACATTGACGTAGTTCGGCGTATAACTGTGCAGCGACTACGCTGGCTGGGTCATGTCCATCGTATGGACGACGAAGCTCCAGCGAAAAAGGTGCTCGAAGCGAGGGTCGCTGGTCAACGACGACGAGGGAGACCATGCCTCCGATGGATGGACCAGGCTGAGGAAGCCCTAACCGCACTTGGTGTATCCGATTGGAGAAGGCGCGCGCAAAGCAGAGGCGCCTGGCGAGAGCTGATGAGGTCGGTCGAAATCCGGACACGGGTTGTCACGGCCACCTAAGTAAGTAAGTAAGCTTTTTAGTTTTTCACCTCAAATCCGGATCGTGGACGTTTTAGCCAGGAATGCCTTTTACTTTTGTATACTTGCCACTATGAATGATACAGACAGAGTGACAAAGTTAATATACCCCTTAAGCAGTACGCGTGGTATATTTTACTTGAATGTGCTCCGTCTGTTGCCAACTTTGGTTGGGCTTTGCTTATTTTGAAAGACCCAAACAGTAGTTTGCTGCTTCGTTTTGTGCTCATAATTGTAGACCCTTGATTACATAATCGATTATATAATCATAATCACATAATTGTTTAGAACAACCCACCCCAAATTTATTTTTTCAACAGTTCAGCAACACCAATCGGAAAAAGCCTTTTTGGTTTTGAACAATCGTCAAATTATGGGTTATCCAACGGAAACAAATCTTCTTGACACTTATTGCTTACTTACTTAGTTGGTCGTAACAACCCGTGTCCGGGTTTCAACCGACCTCATCAGCTCTCGCCAGGCGCCTCTGCTTTGCGCGCGCCTTCTCCAATCGGATACACCAAGTGCAGTGAGGGCTTCCTCAGCCTGGACCATCCATCGAAGGCATGGTCTCCCTCGTCGCCGTTGACCAGCGACCCTCGCCTCGAGCACCTTTTTCGCTGGAGCTTCGTCGTTCATACGACGGACATGACCCAGCAAGCGTAGTCGCTGCACAGTTATACGCCGAACTACGTCAATGTCTCCGTAGAGCTCATACAGCTCGTGGTTCATTCGGATGCGATAGTCATCGCCGACTCGAACAGGACCGAAGATTTTGCGAAGAACTTTTCTCTCGAACACCCCCAGAGCGGCTGCGTCAGTTTGCGAAACTACCCATGCCTCAGCGCCATAAAGCAGCACAGGTAGAACGAGCGTCTTGTAGAGTGTTAGTTTTGTCGATCGAGAGAGGGCTCTGGAACTTAGTTGCTTACTGAGCCCGTAGTAGCACCTATTAGCAATTATTGTTCTTCGCCTTATCTCCAGGCTGATTTCGTTTTTGGTATTAATGGCGGTGCCAAGGTAAACGTACTCCTTGACTACTTCAAAGTTATAGCTGCCGGATGAAACGTGGGAGTCTAAACGCCGAGCTCCCTTGTTTGTAGACAGCATATATTTTGTTTTGCCCTCATTTATCGTCAAACCCACTTTGGCTGTTTCCTTTTCGATAGCGGCGAAAGCAGCGGTAACATCTCTCTTGGTTCTGCCAACAATATCAATATCATCAGCGTACGCAAGGAGCTGGACGCCTTTGTAGAAAATGGTGCCATTACGATGCACACCGGCTTTTCGTACGATCCCCTCCATGATGATGTTAAAGAGATCGCAAGACAGTGGGTCGCCTTGCCTGAAACCTCTTTCGGTATTGAAGGTTTCGGAGAGGTAATTTACTACCTGGACGGAGCTGCGTGTGTTGCTCAACGTCATTCTGCAAAGTCTAATCAACTTTGCAGGTATACCGAACTCAGACATTGTTGCGTATAGGCAATCCCTTCTCGGGCTATCGAACGCAGCTTTAAAATCGACAAAGAGATGGTGTGTGTCAATTTGATTTTCGTGGGTTTTCTCCAGGATTTGTCGTAGCGTGAAAATCTGGTCTATGGTGGACTTACCAGGTCGAAAGCCACACTGATAAGGTCCAATCAGTGTTTTTGTAATCGGCTTCAATCTTTCACATAGTACGCTTGAAGAACCTTATATGCGATGGAAATAAGACTGATACCTCTATAACTTGCGGAGATTGTTGGGTCTCCTTTCTTAAGTATATTGCACAGTATGCTGAGGTTCCAATCGTCGGGCATGCTTTCTTCTAGCCATATTTTGCTGATGAGCTGATGCATGCGCCTTATCAATTCATCGCCGCCGGTTTTAAACAATTCAGCTGACAGGCCGTCAGCACCCGCTGCTTTGTTGTTTTTGAGTCGTTGGATAGCAACTCGAACCTCTTCATGGCTAGGTGGTGATACTTCTACTCCATCATCGTCGATTGGTGACACTGAACTGCGCTCTCCATCGGCGGATGGAGAAATAGATCCATCAGATCTCCATTTTCGTCTCTACAAGTGGATGCTCCGGGCTTGAAACTTTGGGTTAGACGCTTAACCTGTTGATAGAATTTTCGTGCATCCTTCTTGCCCTGGTATACCTCTAGTTCCTCACGCTCACGCTTTTCCTGCTCTCTTTTCTTGCGTCTGAAAAGGCGCCTCTCTTCCTTCCTCTTTTCGCGGTAGTTTTCTCGCACGGCTCGCGTTGCAGCTGACTGCAGCGTTTTTCTATAAGCGGCGTGTTTTACTGCAGTCGCAATGCGACACTCCTGATCATACCATTGGTTCCGAGGTTGCGGGCGCCGGAAACCAATGAGTTCTTCAGCGGCAGCGCGCATGGAGTGGGATATATGCGCCCAAAGTCCGCCGGCGTCGTCGGGTCCAGAGGTTGGTTGGTTGAGCTTAACCGAGAGTTGAGCGGAGTAGGCTTCGGCAGTCCCTTGTAATTGCAGCTTAGCGACATCTAGCTTTCGTTGCATTCCTGTGCGTATGTTCTTCGCATTGCATAATCGCATGCGGATCTTGGCTGCAACAAGATAATGGTCCGACCATTGACCAATGGTCAATGTTGACCCCTCGAAATGTACGCACATCTAGAACACTAGAGGCATGCCTTCCGTCGATTACAACATGATCAATTTGGTTTCGCGTTTTTTGATCCGGGGACAGCCAGGTGGCCTTGTGGATGTCGAGGTGCTTAAATCTGGTGCTACTAACTACCATGTTTCGTGCCGCGGCGAAGTCGATCAGTCTTAGACCGTTGCTTGTGGAGGTCTCGTGAAGACTGAACTGACCGACAGTGGGGCCAAAGATGCCTTCCCTTCCGACTTTCGCATTAAAATCGCCGAGGACTATTTTCACGTCATGGACCGGAAGGTGGTCATATACGTCCTCAAGACTAGCGTAGAAAGCGTCCTTGACGGCTTCGTCCTTTTCCTCCGTTGGGGCGTGCGCGCAAATAAGGCTTATGTAGAAAAATTTTGCCTTGATGCGGATCGTGGCCAATCTTTCGTTCACAGGTGTGAACCGGGAAACAAGGTGGCGTAGTTTCCGGCTAACGACGAATCCACATCCGAATTCGCGCTTCTCCGCATGGCAGCTGTAGTAGATATCGCAGTGTGCTTGTTTAGAGCAGCCTTGCCCTTTCCATCGCATTTCCTGGATGGCGGTGATGTCAGATTGTATTGTTTTGAGGGCTTCCGCCAGTTGGATAATGGCACCTTCCCTATAAAGGGTCCGGACATTCCAGGTGCATATCCGTAAATCATTGTCCGTTTTTCGTTTGCGGTGGTCGTCAACGTAATTGGGGTTCTTATCCGAGGCTGGTTTAGTTTTCATTGGGCAGTAGTAATGTGGCGGGACCCAAACCCTGCGCACATTCCATGTTTAAGGTCTATGGAGTGACCCGCCGCTCAAATTAGCCGTCAAACTGACGGATGCCAGTTTGCCGTTGCCCAGGGAACACCACTTGGAGGTTTGAGTCGACTTGAGACGATTTCGACATGGATAATGCTGGCCTCGCCAAGTTGAGGCGGTCAGACACGTTGCCATGTGAAGGTTCGCCCCCTGTTCCCCTTGACACTTATATGTTTATGTAAAATCGAATGAATGCTAGTCCCACTAATGCTCAACGAGGACTCTATCCCACTGTATGCCACATGCCGGTCTGCTTTCAACAGTTCACGAACAACATGGCGCAATAGCCGGAAGACCTTTACGAAATTCATCTTGAAGAGAACAACGGCCATGCTCGAACTTATTGTACCAGCATTTACATTCGCTGAGTGTGGTGCTTCCTCACCAAAAGTCGAAAAGTTGAAATCACGTCGAAAATCGTAAAAAAATCATCGCACGAAAATGTTCATCGCTTACGCACACCAAAATTTTGTGAGAGGGCTTATGCTAGAAAATGCCAAATTTTCGGATGGAACTGTTTAAATTCATCTCGCAATCTTAGTGTTGCCTACGAGCAAGTCTTAAAAGGTTGCCAAATCTTTAAATCCTGCAATAAAATGCACGGAACGAAACAATTATTTGAATCAGAGTATCGGACCATTATATACTTAATGATAAAATCAATTTAAAAAATAATATGTTCTAAGGAGCCAACAAAAAAAAAAAACGTGAATACAGTAAAGAAGTAAAACTTATTCGCTGTTTACACACTTTTGCTCTTAGAATAAGAAAGATTTTAGTTTAAGAGACAAGGAGAAAGAAATAAGGAGAGACAGCATCTCAAAATAAATTCAATAAAAAATTCCATAAATGCAAATCAGTAGGGAATGATGTATGAAATAAAAAAATTTAAGGTGGCGGATAGGATTGCCATCTAAATTTCCTGCAATTTTATGAATATAGTGCTGGGGCGAACGCTAGGTAAAATTGGGTTGCTGAATCCGTTGTCAGAATTAAGAATTACAAGAATTTGCAAAAATACAAAAAATCGAGGTGGCAACACAATCCACCATCTTAAATATTACAAATTCTGACATCAGATTCGAAATAAGCGAGCCTCTCACACTGGTTAAAGATGTTTAAAACTATCAAAAATACATTTTATTAGGTGGCCGCCCTATTGTAAGAAAATTACATGATTTTAAAGTTCTGACAACGGATTTGGATTTATTGACCCATTTTTACATTTTTAAAATAAAAATAGCTAAAAAATTTATTTTTTTTTTAAATAAAATAAAAATAAATATAAAATAAAAATAGGTGTCGACCCTATCCACCATCTTGGATGTAAATACTGTGAGGTTACATTCGGAATTTAAAATGACAAGAATTCGCAAAAATACAAACTGGTGGCAACTCTATCCGCATCCTTGAATTTTAAAATTCTAAAATTAGATCCGAAACCAGCGATCCCCTTAAACTGCCAACCACGGAGTCTCTTATATGAGGCGCAGCGCTTATTCATATACATTGTTACATGTTCATAAACATGTATAATTGTTTTTCGAAATTTTACTCTCAGTAAAAATCGTAACATCGCCGCCAAAGAAGTTTCACTTCAATCTGTAAATGAAACGGAGATTATGAGGTTTAATTAATAAATATATATTTTTAAACTTCCCAATGTTTTTCCATGGATCTAATGCTTAATTTCCAGGATCCCGAGAGGATAATCCGAGGATTTCGATGGATGAAATTTGTCCGGGATCCCGAGTGCCTTAATACTTACATGCATACTTGTTGAAATTGTATACCAATTTGAGATGTAGCATTTGAGATATAGCTTCCATAAAACCAGGAATGAAAATCAGAAATATATTTTTAGAATAATTAAAGCTGCTCCGAGTGAGACTTTATATTTTTTTTTTTTCGATTTTCTTATAATTTTTTTGGTTGTGTTCGAAATGCTAGAAAAGGGCAAATTAAGTATTTTTGAAAAAAAGTCAAGTTTCAACATTTATAACCTTTTCCCCGAATTTTTCCTGTTTTTGTTTGGTTTGCAGAATGTATCTCAATACTATGCTTAAACCATCCATGCTATTGTTTTAAAAATGTTGTGTTTTTAGATTCTTGGGGTTTTTTTCGTAAAAATACGCGAACCCGAAAGTATTCTAGCAAAAAAATTCATACCGACAAAGTTATTTAACATAATTATATAATTTTATGCATCTGCATTAGGTAGGTTAGGTTAGGTTAAAGTGGTTAGCTCTATAGCCGCCTCGACACCTAGGCCAGTGTAGACCCGTTGCGATACCACATAATCTCCTTTGAACCCTACTTATCAATTTTAGGATATGCCTAATTTCCAAGCATGAGACTTCGGCAAGTCCGTTTAGAAAGGGATGACCCAGAGTTGCCATCCTCCTTTTAGCAAGAGCCGGACGATCGCAAAGGAGGTGCTCAACATTTTCTTCTTCCTCCTCACATCTGCAGCTTCTGTAAAAATCATTTCCTATAAGTCCTTACCGAAGAGAATGCGTTCCGATTAGGCAGTGACCCGTGAGGATTCCTATTATTTTTGACAGGTTTACCCTGCATAATTCAAGCAGTGAGTTGGTGCGTTTTAAGTCGTAGGAAGGCTACGTCAGCTTAGCCGTTCTACATGTATCAAGGTGCTCCCAGCGTTCTTGTGCAAGACTTAAGGATTTGTTCCTGCACTGGAGCTTGTAGGTGGATATGGGTATACCAATAAGGCCCTAATTTAAGAGGGTGTTAGAGGTCGTACCCTTCCTTGCCAATTCGTCTGCCAAGTTATTGTCTTGGATACCTCTGTGTCTATGTACCCATATGAGGTGCATCCTGAATAGCCTTGCCAACTCGTTAAGAGATCTGCGGCATTCAGTGAGAGTTTTAAAATTATCAGTATGTGAGTTCAGTGCCTTGAGCGCTGCTTGGCTATCTGAGAAGATGAAAATGCTTTTTCCTTCAAGGTCTTTTTGACCTAGAATCATAGCGGTTTCGTGAATTGCAACCATCTCCGCTTGGTAGACACTACAATCATTTGAGAGTCTAAAGGATACTTCAATTTCAAGGTCCTGGGAGTAAATACCTCCCTCTACTTGTTTTCGAAGTTTTGATCCATCTGTAAAGATTTGTATGCCGTATGTTTTAAGGGAGGTTTTGTTAGCCCAGTCTAGCTGTGAATGTATGAGAACTTGGTAGTTCTTTTCAATATTTAAGCAAGGCACACAGTAGTCTGTTTTGTCGGGGCCAGAGGATCGATTTTCGATTCGATTTTTTACAGGCAAAAAGAGCTAGTTTGCCTTCCTAACGTTCTTTTATATTATCATTCCAGATAAGCTTCTTATCCAGAATAACTCCTAGGTATTAAGTTACTGCATTAGGTAAAACTTAAGAAAATATATCCATAAGATTTCTCATACATTTTTTCAAATTTGGAATTTTTTCGATTTTTTTTTTTTTTAATTACAATATGCACAAAAAGAAGTTTGTTCGAAAAGTAAAAAATCACAACTCAGGTAGATTTCATCCAATTTTCATGTCTGATAGGCGGGGAGCCATCAATCCTAAAAGTGCAGTTACACGGATTGCGAAATTTTTTATACTAAGAGATAGATAAGAAATAAAAATAGGTATAAAATAAGCCCGGTATGACGAGGTCTATCCTGGCACCAGTATATTAACGAATTTTTCTATTATAAAGAAACAGTGAAAATTTGCCTTTCTCGCGGAAATTAATTTTAACCAGCTCATTTATTGTAAATATTTAATGGATTTTTGAAAAAAATATTATGACAGCTTCTATAGTGACGAAAAAGACTTTCAAACCTATTTTAAAAACATCTTAGTTGTACAATTTTACTCTTATCACGTAATAACATTTTATTTTTTTCTTAACTTATCTCTTCTTTTGTCTTCTTTTTAAATATTTTGGTATGACAGCTCGAAACTTGACAAAAACATCTGTCATACCAGCTTGAAGTATAGCTCTGACTTTTTTATGATTTTATAAAAAAGCTTTTATGACTGAAACTTCTCTTTATTGTACCGCCTTTTCACATAATAACAGAGGTATACAGAAATTCTATTAAAGTTCTATCTGTTTTTTTAGATAGCTTAGTCCGAAAATCATCATTAAAATTATCTTTGCTTAAAATAAAATACAATAAACAAAATAATGAAAATCACTGATATTCATCGAAAACAAAACATATCGAATTCTGCAAAAACTGTGCTTTTTATGTTGATTATTGAATTAAGTGACTCAAATTGGTTAGTTGGCTGCAAATATGGCCGAAATTTTCCTTACAAGATACTTGGAAAAAATTGAAAAAATTTCAGTCAGAAAAGCTATGGTAGAGGGACAAAAGTTATATTAATTTCAAAAATGGTGAGCGTATTTTAAATCAGCGCCAATAAACACGCGACTTTTGATACCTATTGCGTATTAAAATTAAAAAAAAAATACCGACGCAGCCTATTTTACAGTGATGTTCCCCGACTCGAACAATTTGACCCATCTTAATATATATACCTACATTTTGTGTTTCATTTAAGACTTTATTGATAAAAATTACGTATTGAAGAGTAAAGTAAAGAGAAGTGTAAGTTATGTAGTTAATCCTTTTTTATTATTGAAACAGCATTTATTAATAAGATCTGAAGAAAGGTTTATTTAAGTCTATATAAAGTAAATAATATTAATTTATTAATAAAAAATAAATGAATGTATATTAATACAATGTTATATATAATTTATTCCAAATTTGGCAGACCTATTAAGAATAAAAACATTTACTCCAAAATAAAAATGTTCAACACACTCAATTTTTATAATCTCGGAGGGTCAGAGCTTTAAGTTTCGAGCTGTCATACCAAAATATTTAACAAGAAGACAAAAGAAGAGGCAAATTAAGAAAAATAGTTATTACATGATAAGAGTAAAATGTTACCTATAATTTGTTTTTAAAATAGGTATGTCAGACTTTTTCGTCACAAGAGAAGCTGTCATACCATTTTATTTTAAATGCCATTAAAATTTACAATGAAACGCGCTGGTTAAAATTTATTTCCGCGATAAGTGCAAATTTTAACTGTTTGTTAGTAATAAAAGAATTCGTTAAAAATATTGGTATCAGACCTCTTCATACCGGGCTTAGTTTATACCTATTGCTATTTACTATCTCTTAATTCACACATTTTTAAAATCCGTGTAACTGCACTTTTAGGATTGCTGGCTTTCGGATTATTACAGCTTATTTTAAAAAATATTAAATAGAAAATGAGTTGTGAACCAGGTTTTTGAAAATTTGCACCTATACAAAAGTTATTTTTTGAAAAAGTTAGTACTTTTTTCCCATATCGCCAAGTACTGACATGTTTTGAAGCAAAGGGTGGCCCTAGGTAAATTTTATTTACATTTATTTTAACATCAAACGAACAAATTAAAAGGGTAAACAATAAAAAAAAGAAAATATGTGTGTGGCCGCCACGCACGGTAGAAGTGAAACTTTTACCCAAAAATGGAATTTCTGGGAAGATTGCTAATTTATATTATTAACATTCCCGCCTTCAGTGCAACCAAATGCTTAAAAACAGTCTGCCTTCATACCAGTAGTAGTTCAAGAACTGTATTTTTTCATAAAGCCAACTATAATATTCAACATAGTGATATCATGGAAAATATCAATTGTCCTTGTTGTTAATGGATAGTTACTGAAAAGTTCAATATTCACGTACAGAATAAGATCACAGTTTCTTTTTACTTTCGTGACGCAGTTGGTTATCAAGAGGATTTTTTCTATTTTCATTTTATAACTTAAGTCATCACAGGCTCGATCGTCATAGCACAGACTACAGATCTTGCTGTTTTTTTTTTTGTTAATTATATTTTTATTTTTAAATATTAATAAGAAAAATTTTTCGAAAAACCTGTGTCGGGAATAATGCACTCTTCCCTTTCCGTATTCGCATCGAACCGAGTACAATTTGACTGCAAGTTGAACGTGCTACCATCTCACCATTGCCTCCCTTGCATCAAAGCGAACAATTTATATAATTTATTTATTAATTATATAATATAAATATTAATTAAAATATTAATATAAGATAATTAAAAATAATTATATAATTTATTAATTTGGGCTTTATAATTTATTTTCAATTTTTCTTAAAAAGAAAAAAAAACTGCCTGTATGATTGTAAATATTTTTAATTTAAAAAAAGCACAAAATTTCAACTGCAGTTAGGACCACTAAACCTTTGCTTCGTGGTCAGAAGCTTTGACCTTATGCTACCGCGTATACTTGTTTGGGTTTATTTTACCGTGCCTACACAGTGGAAAATGTTGATGTGTTTTTCGTTACAAGAATTGCATCGTATTTTATGTTGCATTTGCGACGATATCTAATGCTAACCGATGCAAACATTTATATATATAGAAGAAACTCCAAGATTATCACAAAAATAAAATAACTTTTATAAGTATAAAATAACTTTTAATTTTTGATCGCCAATTAGAGAAAAAAAGAAATTTTTCTTTGATAAAAGTTCATTGCTAAATACTTTCGCCGGGTGGGTTAGATATGCATTGACAAGTGTTAATTTTCTTCACAATATTTTAGTAACACATCCTTCTTATGTTTTAGTTTCGACCAACATATCGTAGGTAATCTGACAACCCAGTTGGTAATGAAAGAACTTGTAACCAGTATTTTGTGTGTTAAAATACCGCAGCATGCGAATATTTTTTATTTCGATATATATGTGAGTTATTTATCACACAGATCTAAGAATAAAACAAATTTTAGATTCAAAGATATATTCGTTAATATTGCAACATGTGCTGTTTCTAAATCAATTAATGCAATCAATCTGAATTTATCAAAACTCAATTTGAGAAATGCCTAAGAGCCCTATTCTACTAGCTTAACAAAGCCCACCACATTAACAAAATAGTTAATATTAACAAGTTGTTAATGTTCCGTGTTCTGGTGAAAATTTAAGAGCTCTTTTCTTTACAATTTTGTTAATTGCAGAAAGTTTCTTAACAACGACAACATAATCCTAACATGTATGTGTTTAGCTAGAGAATTGTTGTGAAAATAATAAAAATAATATAAATTATAATATAATATTGAATAAAAATAAACAAAGCTGTGAAAAATTGAAGAGTTTTTAAGTCCATTAAGTTTTGATAAAAAAGATCAACGAAAGGAAAAAAATGAACGACGGCGCTATTTAAAACGTCTTCGAAATAAAAATAAATCATTCATTCTACCTATCTCTATGTATTTTTTTATTTCTATACAACTCTAAATACAATTAAATACGAAATGAAAAACACAAATATAATAATATACATATGCCAGCCAAAAGTTAAGGGTGCTGCCGGCAAAAATTGTATATAAAATAGGAGCTGCTCCTGCGTGGTTTACTCAAACTGTGTTTGGCTATTAAAAAAATGTAAATTTGCGTTTTAAATAAAAAAAATCTTGAGATTACTTTATTCTTTGCATTTTCATTTTACTTGCTGATACAATAAACAAATAAAATTTCATCGAAAAAACAGCTTTCGTTTGAATGCTGTGAGTTTCACATTCTTACCATGCGTGGTGAACTTTTTAATCTATTTAGAGCTTTCAAATTGTAAATGACTTTTTAGAATATGACCATTTACATTACATAAAATAATATTAACAAGAGCTCCTTAACAATTCCTTGTTAAGTTAACAAGCAGAATAGAGCTGTAAAAGTATGCTAATATTTTGAAAAAAGCTACGTTCAGATTAAAATTTTTAGACCGTACTGTACTTTCAGAGTATTGAATGAAAGATTCAATTCAATCATAAAAGAAACAGAGAAGTACTGATTGTTGATTGAACATAAGTATGAGCTTCTCAAATAAATATGTCTACGTGGCCCAGTGGTTAGAACAGCCGGCTATGGATACAAACGTAATGTGTTCAATCCTCAGTGGGAGCAAAAATATAAAAAAATTTTAAACAGCACATTTTTCGTTTCTATGCAACTAGTGCAGCGAATTGGTGTGTTGTTGTTTTCATAAGAACCATTTTGCTACATTGCTTTTACCTCCCATCTAGATCGCCGTATTGTTGTATACGCGGCTATAAAAGTTTCACTTCAAAAACTTAAATTTTGAGGGGACTAATATATATTAAGGCGCCTCACGCACCATTGAAAAAAAAAGTTGTTGGGGTCGGTTAATCAAAATAATCCTTGGCTTATGTTATGAAAAAAACGAAATGGCCATTTCAGCCGTTGAAAGGACTGTTGACCAAGCTTATTATGATCAATTGCATTGTGCGTGTTTTGAAATGTTTGAACACAAATGATCGGCTTTTTAGCCGACTCCGAACGGCTTATGTTCTCAAGAAGCTTTTCATGGCAGTTCTTACTGAACAGAAAAATTGGAACAATTCTGGTTTAATGAACCCGCTTAAATTTCAGAAAGTTGTTTTGTACAAGGCATGGAAGAATTTTAATTGTATCATTCGTACAAGGTAGCATTTTTTCGTATACTATAATGATATTGAAAAAAGCCACTATGTGGCCCAAGCAGCCCCTTGAAACTCAGCGGGTTCATTGAAGAAGCCCAAAAATTAATTTATTTGAAAAAACACTTTGTGTCAGATGGGATTTGAACATGGGTTCTATCGCATACCAGCCACGCACCTCAACCAGTATGCCACGGACGCCACTAATGAAATAGTTCTTCGAATCTGCATCAACAAATCTTAAATTTTTGCAGACGGATCAGAGGTAATGCGGATGTTTATACATTGTTTAAATGGTTTTTATATTATTTTCACTTAAATTAAAATTTAATTTTTTTTTCTTTGCCATATTACATTTAGTAAAATAAATTGTGACAGTGTTAATTTTTTTGTTATTTAATTTAATATAATTATTTAACTTACACTATTGTTTATTATGAATAGTCATTTTATTATCAATAGACAAAAAAAAAGATTTGTAAATTTACTACAGTTAAAGCTAACAGTTGTAGCTAAGCTTTTTTAGAGTGCAGTTATCAAAAATAGCTGTTATAACTTCATGTTCAAAGCGATCATCAAAGAGTTATTAAAAAACTAAAACAAACAACAATTTAAACAATTGTCGAATATCCAAGTTATAACTTACGCCACTTGTTGTTTTTGTAAACGTCAGAAAGCTTTATGATCAAATTTTTCATAAAATTGTTGGTCAAACACAATACAGCAACGTGAAATTTCCATGTTATATTTCCATAATAATAAAACTTTTATATAAAACGTGCTATATGCTTTTTTTATAACAAACTACTAAATTATAAAAAAACCCAAAAAAATTAGAACACTGAAGGTGTGGCACTGCGTCGGGGAGGGAGGGGAGAGGGAGGAACTGAATAGTATTAAATTTTAAATGATATTTAATGAAATTTAACAACCAAAAGTATATACGAAAACAGGATAAAGGTAAAATAAAATAAAATAAAACTAAAAATAGTAGTAATCTTTTTAATAAGTAAAAGTATTTTAATATTTTAGTCAAAGGACAACTAATTACATTTCTAACGAAAATAATTGCTTTAATTGATTAAGGTTTGCTAATTATAAAAGAATAAATCATAGAAATCTTTGGTGAGTGTGGAGTTACCGTTTAAGCTCTTCGGACTCCGCTCACCACCAACAATTTTGGGAACCAGTCACACAACTTTTGTAAGCACATGTGTAAGCAAGAATAGCGCTCGACACGAAATTGGAATTAACGGCAGTTACTCGGCAAAGCAAAATCCACCACGTGAAATCATCGAAACTCGGTTCGGTCGAATTTTATAAAATCGCGTTTAATTCCCTTTAATTAATTAAAAAGCAACTGAATATCGAAGAAAAATTTAATGAAAACCTTAGAGGAAAAAATCGAACAAAATCAAAATTACATTAACCTTCACCTGGCATGCTCATCCTGAGTAACATACCTGGACTCGTGGGGTACGTACGAACCCCAGTGATTAAAATCTTTGAAAAATTTAAATATTGAAGTTAACGCATTTCCTATGCGTGTACTAAAAAAAAATAGTTTGGCCGGCATTGACTAGCTTGGCTAAAATGCAGATGTTGCATATTCCCACCGTTCCATGCTAGGTATCTCGCACACACATCCGGCCGCTGGTTCTAATCGTCACGTACGGCGCTCACATTACACCTTCTGATTAAATATTGTCCGGCGCTGATTAAGTGTCGGCCGTCGTTGACTCCTCCCTCCTTAAAAATCTGCGTCCCGCAGATTACATTTCAGCTATCTTGTTTTATTGGTGATGTACTTCATCGACCCGAATGACCGCTGGCACGACCTTTGGTAGGTTAAGGCTGCGATTAGATTTCCACCAAAAAAATGCTGCGACTAGTACGAAACCAAGGATAGCTGCAAGGTCTGAAAATTTGCACGATGTTGTTCAACGTTGCTCCGTGTAGATAAGCCACGTCGATTTTATCCCTTCCCTTGGTTACGTTCGCAAGGAGCATCTGTGCAAGGGCTTGGACTCTGGTAACTGTTGATGATGAGAAGATTCTTTCTTTTACATGAATTGGTTCGTTTTCAAACTGCACGATGTAAGTGCCATCTAGATGCCTTGAAAATTTTGCAGAGCTGACTATTCCTTTAAAATTTGACAAAAAATTTGTATCTCCGCCAACAAGTTCAACTAATTCTTCCGTGTTGGTCTTGAAGGTGCAATTGTATCGTTAGCGAAAATAGTTGGTGTGGCAAACTCAAGGGCCCCTATCTCGTTTTCGTAAGGAAAATTCTCAACTTCAATTAGCACTTTGCTCATTTCCTCACTGTCCAGGAGATTTGTGTTGACTATTCTGCTTCTAGGAATTTGGCATGCTCGGATGATTTCTTGGATCTGGTCCCACAAGATAAATGATTTTCCAAAGAGGTTTTGCTCCAGTTTGCTGACAAGTCGGTCGTCTATGCCATTGTGCATCATTTCGATCAGCTTATTGTACTTGGTGATTGCTTCGTGCGTCACTTCAAACAATTCCTTGTTAATCTTGCACTGTTGGTTGTTGTTTTCTACAATATACTGTTCGTTACGCAAGACGGAGTACCAATCCACTGCGTCTGGACTTCCGGCCAACCACTTCCACGCTGATCCTATCCAATTAATAGAACGGGTTTCCCTCTGTTTCCTACCCTTTAATTCGTGGAGACCTTTACGAACTCGAGTAAGGTGATACTGTAGCAGTGAAAGCGTATCATCTGCAGCTGATATTTTCTTCGATGCTTCACTAATCTCTGATGTGAGTTTCTCAAATCGCGCCAGGTCGATATCATGAACGAGGTTGAAATGACCATTAAGAATATAACCGTTACCTTTCCTTAAGGTTACTAGAGGAGACTTGTATTCGTAAAGATGGAGAGCGCATGCTGCCTTCAAGATAAGTATTCTGCAATGATGGTGAGAATGATTGGTGGTGGTTTGTGATGATAGAGTGGAACCTTAGGATATCTTATAAGTAATTATAGAAGTATTTATTATGATATAATGTTAGGAATTCTTTAATTATGAAAAAAATTAAAAACTATAATATTATTCTGAAAGTACATAGGTTAAAATATTATTCAATAAAAGCCAATATGTCAATAAAATAATATTAAAAATTCATTAAAATTTCTTCTAATATAAAAATTAGTTTTTATTAAAACATCATAAAAATTACCTAAGCTAGAAAATATTAAAAGTTAGTTTGAATTGAGACATTGTAAAATATTAAAAATTAGTTTATATTAAAACCACTTTGTTACTCTTAATAAATTAAAAATTACTTTTATATTAAGACATTATTCTGGAAAATTGTTTAAAAAAATAGTTTTGAAAGAAAAGTAAAAGCTAGCAAAATACTTACTACTTAAAGATGCAATTTTCAAGTATTTATTTTGAAAAGCATGACCTTTTGTCTAGCTTGAGTCGAGCCTCGGTGATTGCTCACCCACGTTTTGCTAGAGCAAAGCTTGTGCTTGTAGTGTTTCTAGTACTAATAATGTTTGGTCCATTTTGGACGTTTTAGTTATTTCTTTACTTTGAGATTTTTAGTGCAATTATCTGACATGGGTTTTATGGATTCTTCGCCTAGACATTGTTGTGACTGTGACCTTATTGTCAGCAGCTACTACTTCTTTCTTATAAAGGGGCTTTTGTTTGCCCTTAATTTGTTTGTCTTTGACAAAAATTACATCACCCTCATTATATTTTAGGGGTTCCGATCTTTTAGAGTTAATTCTTAAATTTCTAAGTTTTTCATTTTGTTTTATAAGTCCCCTCAAGTCTTCGTTTAGTTTTTCTTGGAAATTGCTTAGCGATTGATACTTTATTCTTTCACTTCTGTTAAAGAAGATATCGGTCGGTTTTTTCATCGTAACAGAATGGATGGAGTTATTATACCTGTCCACAGCCACATTCATGAGCTCTCTAGGGGACAAGCGTGAGGTTTCATTTTTTAAACACCTAAATATTTAAATATTTAATATAGAATAGTTGAATGTGCTTTTTCAACTTGCCAGTTCACTTCACTCCTTTGCGTGGGTGTTCGGTAAAATTCTATCCCTAGAGAAGACACATAATTTGTTATCAATGGACTCGACAACCCCTTCTCATTGTCGGTTACGATCATTCTAGGGACAGTGAAATAATGTAATAATTTTAGTTTTAAGAATTTTGAGAATTTGTCTATACATGAAATAAATTTCATACCCTGAATTTCTAATATGTCGAGGTGAAGTATTTCACATGCATAAGACGGTATTGGTGTTGCTTGAAGCTTAGGTTTCTGTGGATGTCTTTCGTATTTGTTTAAGCGGCAGATCTCACATTGTTTGGTGAGTGTCCTTATTTGTTGACTTATTTTGGGAAAATAGTATTTCTCTAATATCTGATCCTTGTTTTCCCTAGGGTTTCTATGCGCCCCTAGATTTATGTTCTGATTCAATAATTTCGAAAATTTTTTCCTCGTTGGTGACATCATCGACTACTCTTTGCGTAATGCGAATTTTATACTTGGAAAAATGACTGATATAAACGTCCTGCAAAAGTTGAATGCACTCTTCAGGTACTTTGATCCAGTTTATGACATTTGGTATAAGAAGTTCTCTTAAGTAACGTACAAGTATCGCCCTATTACTAACCCCGACTGAGACCCCTCGCTTGCTGTTATTGTATACTCGCCTTGATTGTTTTGCCCTTCACTTGCTGTTTGCGTTTCTTCCCCATCACTCAATGTTCCAAGTGGATTCACATTTTGCTCCACAACTGAAGTAGACAGATGATTTTGTTCAGTCTTCAGTCTAGAGAGGGCATCGGCTACCTAGTTTGATTTCCCTGTTTTATAAATTAACTCATGGTTATACTCCTCTATGCGCGCCTTCCAACGTTTGAGTCTAGAGTTAAAATTCCTATTCCCCAGCGCATAGGTGAGAGGTTGATGGTCAGTTAAAATTCTAATTTTCTTTGCTCCATATAAATAAGACCTAAGGTTGTCGAGGGCCCACACTATTGCTAACATTTCCTTCTCGATCGTAGCATAGTTTTCTTCTGTTTTGCTTAGAGACCTAGAAATATAGGCAATCGGCTTGTCTCTCCCGGTCTCACCCTGGAATAAGACGGCCCTTATTGCAAAATTGGATGCGTCGGTTATCAAACTGAAGGGTTTTAAGTATAGATCGGTTCATCAGTGTTTGTTTTTATTTCAGCTTGGACAAAGGTATCTACTGTTCTATTCATATCAATTGCACCAAAAAGATTATCAAATTTCTCTAGTAAAACGAATAATTTTTTCTTGAATGCATCAGAGATGTTAGTATTTGGAATGGAAAAGGAATTCACCTGCCTAGAAATTTTATTTTTCAATGGTATTAATATATCAGATTTCAAAGCGAGGACATTATTTTTTCGGTCTATTACTGCCCCAAGCTGTCTCAGGGTATCATCACCAATGATACCATGAAACGAGGTCAGTCCAGGAAGGACATAAGAAGTGAGAATGTCATCTAAGTATTCGAAAAACTTCCCACAAACTTTGTTATTTTTAAATTTCCAGCGGCAGAAGTTATTATGAATGGTTTTTCAACATTATCGGAATAGGGGGCGATTGTGCTAGAGACAAAATTTTTGTTTGCGCCGGTGTCAATTAGAAACTCAAGAATTCGATCATCTTGATTTACGTATTCTATATATGGTACGCTGGACGCCCCCCTGTCATAAAATTTACCTGGTGTCCTAATTCATCTTGAACGTTCACCTGTTCCTTGTGTTCGGCATCTTCAAAGGAATCCTGCTGCTCATCCTGTTCGGTTGTGTAAAATAAACGTTGACGCTTATGCTGAGGGTTGTTTCCGGGTATAAACTGTCGTCCTGAGTTCTAGAATCTTGGTCTGTTTTGGTAATCAACCTGCTTGGTTTGGATGCTCCTATCAACGTCCATCGGTTCCTGTGGTTTTGGTCCCAAAATTGGAGGTGGATAAGTTCTTGGCTAGAACCGGTGCACGTTTGGGGGAAAATTTGGTTTTATTTCCTTGTTACAAAACTGGTTAACAGGAGAGGAAATCGTGTTAGTAACACAATTTTTATGTATAAGATTTTTCCGATAGTTAAGGTTCTGCATCTCGAGGCAGTCAGAGTACGCTTCGGGCAGAGTTTGTGATTTTTTGATGGCCAATAGACGCGAAATATCACCATCAAGGCTACGGATAAAGACATCCAACGCCCTGTTTCTGTAATTACCTATAAGGACCTTAATAGTTTTTTCTGAGTAAGATTCAGTTTAAACTTTATTAATTATTAGCGAGAAGTGATGATTTATAGTTGCGTAAAATTCATCCAGCTTCATGTCGCGTTGGGTGAGGGCATTGAGCTTGTGCTCCAATGTTCTAATATCCCTCTTATCAGCGTAATGAAAAGAAAGACACTTCGGTAGCTCCTCTTATTTTTGCCTAATGCTTTGCAGAATTGCCTTATAGATTGGCTTTGCCCTGACGATACTGTGATCCTTTTGTATCCCCTCCACATTATGTACCCATGAAACATAATGCGTAGGATTGCCGTCAAAGGTCTGCAACTCCTTAACACAATCCGGGAGTTTACTTATCTCCTTCAGATCTAACTCAGTGCTTGGTCCCCGCAATGGAACATTTGGAGGGAATGCTCTGCCTGATATAGCTGGTGCTTCATGAGGTCTTTGTTCTAAAACTTTGATTTTGCTGAGGGCCGTATTCACGGAGCCAGTCAGCTCGGTTATAGCCTGTTTTATCTCATCCATTCTGTTGCTACTATAAATTTAATTGCTTGGAATTTAAATAGTGAATCAGAATCTGCAAGTTCAATTAGCGCGTTCAAGTGAACAAGTAGGGATTAAATATTAAACCGTAATCGCGAAGTTGGTAAGCGATTTCAAGAAATAAAATTGCAAATTTTTGAATTTACAAAATTTTTTTATTATTTTTTTTTTTTTTTGTTAAAAACTTGTGCTAATAATTTTTTTGGAAGACTTGAGAGAACTTACATTAATATTTTCTGCATTATTATTTTTTCGAATAATGTCGCTTTTTTCTTCGCAGCTTTCCTTGCTCTTGACTCTCCTCGTTAATTCGTATCTCGTTTATTCGTATTCGTTAATCGTATCGTTAATTCTGAAAAGAGAGTATGGATTTTCTTCTTGATTTCTTCATGGATTCGTTTATAGACCGACGCAGTCTCACCACTTCCCTCTACGCTCTCTGTAATATGTTCTTATGTGGATAATGCAGACCAGTAACTTGCTTGTTTGTATTTTTCCCACTATCTGGGGGGACTGTGTTATCCGTTCCAGATGCTGCCCATCAGCAACTTACTCAGGCACAGTTGACCCCACGCCTCGCCAAAAACCATCTGACACTTTTTTTGTTAGAAGAGTGTACTGGAATATTTGTTGTGATGAGATAGTTTTCCCTAGTAATAAGCAGGAGCGTCACAGGGAATCGCTGGCTTATTTCCCCCAAAGCTAATTTTCTGGAGGGTCCAACTTACGAAGGAGTCGCAGCTTTTAACCTCCGCAAGCAACGGATAGTGGAAGGATAGCGCGGTCCCTGCTCGGGCGCCAGTTAACGCATTTCCTATGCGTGCTCTAAAAAAAATAGTTTGGCCGACTTAAACTATACGACTTTAAACTATAAAATAGTCCGAGTTGAAAAAAAACAAAGATCAGCGTTCATAAAAAATACGGAAAACTATAAAACTTAGAAAACAATTGTTTTTTGTTTTTTTTTTTTTTGTTTTTTTACTCGTTTTACGTTACGAGTTTCGATCTTGAAGGTTTAGATATCGAAAATCGACGAGAAAGAACATACATACCCCACGGGTACGTACATACCCCACGAGGCCAGGTGAAGGTTAAAATAAGTTCTCATCCAGTTTAAAAGTTATATTCAATTAAAAGTGTTAGCAAATTAATTTTGGAAAAAAAAACAAAAGAAAATTTTTAAAGTTAGTTTAAACTTCCTTCAATGGCTAAAATGATTTAACTAATACCAACAAAAAAAAAAAAACAACGTAAAAAATGCATTTGGTTTCACCCATTATTTGGCTTAAATACAAAATAATTAAGACAAGATAAAATCAAGATACCTTTTAAAGGTAATATATATATAATGCTAAAACGAATATAAGAGTTGGTTAAATTTTAAGGTTTTGATTTTGTTGATTTTGAATAAAATACAAATTATTTAGGAAATTGTCATTTCTTTTTATTATGATAATATTGGTATGGTTCAATTATGTATAGAACAAAATATCTGCCAAATGGCCGCCGCGACCTCGGCGGCACACCTCCATCCGATGGTCCAAATTTTTGATGACGCTGAGGCATAAGTGAGGTTCTATGCCGTTAATGTTCCGAATTATCTTATCCTTTAGCTCTTGAATTATTGCTGGCTTATCGACGCACACCTTTTCTTTCAAATAACTTATCATTCGCGATAAGTTAAATTCGTTATCATCTCACGATAGCGAAAACCATTCACAGTAACTGCCTGACCTGCCTCATTTTGGAAAAAATACGGCCCGACTATGCCGCCAGTCCATAAACCGCACCAAACAGTCGCTCTTTGTGGGTGCATTGGTTTTTCGACAATCACTCTTAGATTATCATTCGCCCAAATGCGGCAATTCTGCTTATTGACGAATCCACTGAGGTGAAAATGTGCCTCATCGCTGAAAATGATTTTTTTCGAAAATTGATCATCCACTGTTGCCATTTCTTGCCACCATTCTGACCATTGACGATGCTTGAAATGGTCAAGAGTCTTTAGTTGCGTGAGCGTGAGAGGTGCAATTGTTGGGCACGACGACGAGTTGAGGTGGATGGCTCTTCAGCTATACTATCGCGAACAGCAGCAATATTTTCTGCAGTACGAGCTGTACGAGCATGCACTGGTGTTTTCACATCTCCTACAGACCCGGTTTGCTCAAATTTTTGCAGGATTTTTCCGATTGTACGCACATTTGGACGATTAAATTGACCGAAAAAATCACGAAGTGCACGATATGCATTTTGATTTGAACGCCCATTTTTATAATAAGCCTTTCCATGGTTCAAATTGAGTTAGTCTGAAATTGAGAAATGTCAAATGAAATCAACATCGGCCCTTAAAATTTTACCACCCTTTATTTATAGGAATGAATTTTTTTGTAAAAAGATTTCAAGTTTAATTAAATATATAATCTGAAGTTAAAATTAGCTAAAGAAAGAGAAACAAAAAATGTTAAAGAAGAATAGCGGATAAGAACAAAAATATAAACCCTAATCATGTAGCTCTCCTTCCAACCTCATGCTCATCATCAAGTTCCTAGAAGGCCTTTCATCGATCGAATTTATGTGAGTACATTTGTATTTTTCTTTATTCTTTACATTATGGTTTTCTTGATTCAAGATGATAAAAATCCACTCATTTGAAAAGATGAACTCATTTTTAAATCTCTCTTCAAATGATTGGAAAGTTTAAAGCAGTGTTTGAATTGCTGGCTTAAAAATAGTAACAGCACAACAATTTTTGCTTTGCTAACATATTTTTCAGCAAAACAAAAAACTTCGTTTTGAAATACTTATTCAAGAAGTCGTACGCAACCAAGCAAAAGCAAAGCGCAAATACGAAAAACATACGAAAAAAATGCTTCGAAACAAACGAATTGCAGCAACTGCCAGCAATTAGCTGTTTCGATTTCTTCACTTTGGCTTCACTTTTTTGTCGCTCTAGTTCTTGAAGTCGAAAATCGAAAATGTTATCTCTGCTGGATGAGTAAGCAATTAGAGCATAGCTGTCGTTTGCTGCTTCAGTCAGTTAGTTTTTTTAAGTTCTCTCATGGTAATAGTTGTTAATTATGACGTCGCGTGTAAACAAAGATAATCATTAAAAAATATATGATTATAATATAATATATACATATATATATATATTCTGTTGTTGAATATATATAATGTTGGTGAATATAATATACAGTCACTCCAAAAAGTGAGTGCTCATCAAAGAATTATTTTTTCAATTTGATTTTGAATTAAATAAAACCTTAAGAAGTCTTATTTTATAATTTTTATTTATTGCCTTTAATAATTTAAACGAAAATATAGCAACACTGTTTCTCTATTGTAACGAAAAAAACAGCTAAAAAGGCAAAAACAAAACAATATTACTTTTCGATCTCCAAAAAGTGAGTGCTCATTTATGTTACTCTGCTATGCTGTGTATAACTAACGGGACTTTTTAAATAAAAACGCTTCACATATTTTGAGGTAAGCATTTTTAATAAAAACCAGTATAGAAGTTGTCTTCGTTGAGACTAGTAAATAGTTTGTAATCATTTTTTTTTTATAATGGCTCCAAAGCGAACTGAAACTACTATAAGTGAGCGTAAAGTTATTATAAATTTGCGAAAAGAACAAAAATCAATTCGAGAGATTGGGAAAATAGTGAAAAGGCCATATTCTACTGTAAAAAAGATAATTGATAAGTTTCAGCAGACAAAAAACATTAAAAATGAACCAAGGTCAGCCCGACCCCAGAAATTAACTGAAGCAGAAAAGCGTTCTATAGTCCGACAAATTAAAAAAAATCCTAAAACCCCAGCCACGAAATTAAAAGAGCGTCTTTTTACTGACTTTCAAAAAGAAGTTTGTGTTAACACTGTGCGAAACGTTCTCTATAATGCCGGATATCACGGCAGAGTAAGTAGAAGAAAACCGTACATAAGCAAAATAAATAAGCAGAAGCGGCTTGCATACGCTAAGCAACATCGCAAAGAAACCCAAGAGTTCTGGAACAGAGTTATATTTACGGATGAAAGTAAATACAACATCTATGGTTCCGATGGAAGGTGTATGGTCTGGAGAAAACCCAATACTGAGCTTGACGAAAAAAATTTGATTCCAAGTTTTAAACACGGTGGAGGCTCGGTACTTGTATGGGGGTGTATGAGTGCAGCTGGACTTGGAAATTTACATTTTATTGATGGCATTTTAGACCACAGGAAATATATTGATATATTGAAGGCAAATCTAGCACCCAGTGGGGAAAAAATGGGACTTGGAACCAACTACATTTTTACGCAAGACAACGACCCTAAGCACACTGCATATAATACAAGGTCTTGGCTTCTATATAATACTCCAAGCTGGATGGAGACACCTCCACAGTCCCCAGATATTAACCCCATAGAAAACATATGGAGCTTATTAGACACAAAAATTAGGGAGAGGCCAATTAACAGTAAAGAAGCGCTAGTTCAAGTTCTGCGAGAAGAATGGGATAAAATACCTCAGACGGTCACCCAAAATTTAGTTAATTCTATTCCACGACGTTTGGAGAGCATCATTAAGAGCAAAGGAGGCCACACCAAATATTAACTTTTAAACTAACTATAAAAATTTAAAAAATAACATTAATGAGCACTCACTTTTTGGAAATAGAAAACCGATATGGTTTTGTTCTTCCTTTTTTTATATATTTTACCGTTACAGTAGAGAAAAAATTTTGTTATATTTTGACTTTGAATATTAAAGGCAATAAATAAAAATTAAAAAACAAAACTTTTAAAGGTTTTATTTAATTAAAAAACAAATTGAAAAAATAATTTTTTGATGAGCACTCACTTTTTGGAGTCATGTATATCACCCTTAGTATGATTCAAGCTTCAAAAAAATTAATGACTGAAGCAGTTATCCACAGCAATAAGTTATCCCTTGTTAAGCAAGCAAGCAAACATTTTTGAACTCTGATCGCACTCTCTTCTCAGTACCCATAATTGTCAAAATCAGCTGTTTTGCGAACAAAGAATAAAACAAAGAAAACGTTGATAACTTTAATTCGACTTTGTGTGTTGATAAAAATTGATAATTTCGATTGTGCGTGATTTTTAGTTAAAATTAAATAAAAATGCGTAAATGTGTGTTGTGCAAAAAAAGATACCAGCAAGGAGAATAGGCCGTATTTTCGTGTTCCGGCTGAGGAGCCCAGACGACAACGCTGGAACCTTGCTTGTTCTACAAATTTTAAGGAAACAGCCCGTGTTTGCTACAGACACTTTGATTTGCAAGATTTTATGGTGCCTCCTGGATCCAATTTACCTGCTCGGTTGAAGGTAGGTGCAGTGCCATTCCTTAATCGCAATTTTGATATTGCTGAGTGCTGTCAGGCACCGAATATTCAGCAATTGGATATGAACTTAGATATCAATTGCACATCACGGATAATATATAATATATATATAATATATATAAACTTAATATATATATGCATATTTAGTCAAGACGAGGTCTTGGAAAGCAGAAATGTAATGGTGCAAATTTTGCAGCAAAGAGTGATAAAGTTGCAAACTCACGAAAGCAAAGGAAGAGTTAGAAGAATTCAAAAACTTAAATGCATGCATCAGCTCACTTTTTACTTCAGGGCAGGTGCGAAAAATGCAGCAACCCGGAAAAAATATTTTCTGGGACAGCCAGGATATTTCAAAAGGTATTTGCTTGCACGCCGCCGGACCGGCCATTTGCCAAAAGCTTACGGCCATTTGTACAAGCAAGACTTTCCTCTACCGCATGTTTCCACGCTTCAGAGGTAGGCACATAAAGTGAAAATAAGCGAGGAAATTCTGAGCATTGCAATAGACTGCATGCGAAATAACACAGACCTTTCAGCAGATGAGAAAATCTGTTTTCTCTCATTTGATGAAATGAAAGACGCTGCAGTCTATGGACATGACCCATCGACAGATTCCGTGAGGGAGCCTTGCAATTATGTGCAGATGGTTATGGCTCGAGGGCTGAGGGCATCATGGAAATATCCTGTGTTTTATACATTTGATTGCAAAATGGCTAAAGCGCTACTAGCTGAGCTGATACATGCAAGCTTTCCAGTAGTGGCTGTCGTATCAGATATGGGCCCTACTAAACGAGCTTTGTGGAAAGAGCTTCATGCATCCAAAGGTAAATAAAAGCGATGCGAAAGTGATAATTGATTTTTTTATTTTTAGAGAAACCTTGGTTCAAGAGTCCAGTCGAGGAAAGTGAAAAAGTTTACGTTTTTGCCGATGTGCCTCACTGGGTGAAGCTAATAAGAAATCATTTCTTGGACTCGGGCATTATTTGGGACGGTGAACTTTTGACCACGCAGACACTAAAGCAGGTGTTGCATTGTTGTCCCGAATCTGATATGTCAATTGCTTACAAATTGCCTGATGACCATCTTTCAACTCAAGGACGAGGTAAATGAAAATATTTATTTCCATTCTCATCAATATAGAAATAATCATTTATATAATTAAATTTTTAGTCCGGCAAAAAGTTAAGCTAGCTGTGCAGCTTTTTTCAAACACGATAGCTTGCGCTATTCGTTGGTGCTACTATAATGGCAAAGAAATGTCCAAGCTTTTAGAAACGCCGTCATTTATCCCGTTGATAAACGATTAGTTTGATGTATTGAATTCAAAAATGAATACATATAACTATCCTGGAAATGTATGTAAAAACTGAGCTCACTAGTGTTTATAAAAATGAAATATTTTATTATGATTGTAATTTTATTATAGAAGCCGTATGGAAATGATATCCAGTATCAAGAAGACATTCTAATGAGAATGGATAACTTCATGGAGGGTATCATACTTCCAAACAAAAACGAACAAATGCTGCTATACGGCTCCTGCACGGTTACGTAAAAGAAAAATATGACATGAGTTATATATTGACATATCGTTTGAACCAGGACGTTATAGAACATTTCTTTGGAGCCATGCGAAGCAAAGGTGGTTTGAATGACCACCCAAGCCCTATGTCTTTTAGATATCGCTTACGGAAATATAATGTTGGTTTATTGTTTTCTAATTTTTGTAATGCATGTTACAAAAAACATTTACTTTAACAAAAACCATAATAAAATTATGCAGATATTTCAATTACCCTTTTACCCTTTGGTTCTGTAAAATTTCTTAAGCAAAAATAATGTTAAATGTTTTTTTAATTTTATATTTGAAAAAGCGAGAAATACGCAACTTTTAGATAGTGTTAGAAATGTTGAAGTTGACGAGACCGAGTGGCTGAATTCTTCTGCGAACATCTTTTAGTCTTAGAACTTTAGAGTCAACATCCGAAGACATCGGAGAGAGTTTTGAATTGGAAGAAATTGCCCAATGCAGTCAGGCAACAGCCAACGACGCAAATGTTGAATAACCGCCACAATTTGGAGACGTAGATTGTTGTGGTTAAACCCTCTTCATGAGAGCGCACTTCAGTACATGGGCGGCTACATTATATAAATCTTAATCTACAAGAATGCGAGGATCGTACAAGCACAACATATACATACGTCGATGAAATTTCAAAAGGTGGTTTGCGAAAAACCTTCCGAAAATTTCCTGAAAAACATAACAGACTTGGACGCAGTATTCATAAAGTTGAATGGAGACTCAATAGTAAGAATTTCAGGTCTATAATGATGAGCCACTGCTCCGACGTGCCGCTGTCTGAACCAATTAAGCGATTTTTTTTTTAAATGTAGAATGTATTTCCGTATAAAAAGCTAAAATAAAAGGCTTCAAATACAAAAAGCTAAGCAACGCGTCATGGGTGGAAAAAATATGGCAAAATGTTCCTCTAGGTAAGTTCAGCCAAATTATTACAACTTCAAAATATATTTAAGTTAATTTTACTTTTTGTAGATCCTGACAATAAATTTGTTTCAAATTATGGAATAGGCCTACCGGGAACGCACCCGCACCATAAAAAAAAAAACGCACCTTGTATTCTACCTCATAGGTGGTGTGGAAAAGAATGAACTTTAGATTTTAAGCAATTCGGTATTAAACAGATGAGCAGTTTAAAATTAAGGAATACAAATTTAATTCATCTGCAAATTAATTAATTTTAAGTTACAATATTTTTATATAGGCCAAAATATATATCACACAAATAATTATTTATATTATTTAGTTTAGGACTTAATCTAAACATAATTTATTATTCAATTCATACGAAATAATAAAACCTAATTAAACTCTTCATAAATATATGCATGGTTTCAGTATCATCTGGTATGAGTAGCATTAAAGGTAAAACTTCCTGGAAGTAGCCATCAATAACTAAATTATCGGCTGCTTTGTCGCAAACAGGGCAATTCCACGTTGGCTTCCGTTCATTCATCTGCAAGAAGAGACTAGCATCGAAACATTGTAAATGAGAACAAATCGATGCTCGACAAGGTGTAGACAACATCTGCGCAGACGTAAGCTTCTTCACTAGATAAACTGCAACGCAGTAGTCTCTGGCATAGTCGGGGCATCATTGCACAGTTATGGTGTTGGTCACAATTGGTGAAAGTTTCACACTGGATGTGGCAGTGGCAGTAAATTGTTGACCTTAACCAGGATACTGCGCGGAAAACAATCTTGCCCTCACGACCTTTCCAATGAAGTACAACAATTCCAGATCCGACTTATAGTTTCCAAATTGTTGCATATTTCGGGAAAAAAATCAGTTTCATTTAGTGAGGCATGTTTGTAAGCTGAAGGTGCCTAAGCCGTACAAGGGACATGCCGGTTTGTATAGTGCTATAACTTAAAATCTTTAACTTCGGTCTGCTATCGTTATATATCATTGGCAACGATTGAATAGTGTAAAGATCCAATTATTACAAATAGCTACCACGGTGCAGTGCCATCGTATAGGAATCCTGCAGATGCTGCTTCAAATGTAATTCCGAAGACTCCAGATGCTGCAGATTCCTCACATCCTGAAGCATAATGGAATAAAATTCTTTTGTTATAACATTTATAGAAGAAAACTTACTTCGGTATGCTCGGGACTTTGTGGCTTGCGTGCTTTTTTTTTAAATCAATCGGCTTCATCGACTTATCACTTTCAGATGACCAAGTCACACACAACGCAACATTAATCTCTCATTCCTATTGAAGATTTACATTTGAAGAAGCATTTTAAACATAATGAAATAAAAATTAAACCAAATGAGTTCTAGTGTTTTAAGTGATTGTGAAATTATTTCTATACGTAGAGAATTCAACACCAAAAACTAATTAGGAATCATCCGTATATAAGAAAAAAAAAAAAAAAACAGAAACCGACGAACTTGAGAACCTCCTCCTTTTTGAAGTCGGTTAATAATACAAACTCCACCACAACAAATACCACACAATTGTTTTAAATTATCAAGAAAAATACAAGTCGCTGATATAAATTGCAGCAAGCTGTGTTGCATGAAACTTATCGCAAACGTGCTGCCAATTAGTTGTGAAAAAGTTGCATCATCTGAAAGTTTCGGTATACTTACATGGGTTAGCAACATTTGTTGATGTTGCGTTGTTTTTCAATTGCTCCGTGTGGAAAAAGCCTTACTTCCGCTGACTTTTTTTTTTTCGTAGTCATAGCGAAGCAATTAGATATGCATTGAAAATAGTCAAGCAATTTCAAACACTGGTTTAAAGCTCATGCACGCTTGAAAACGTTTTTTTTTCCAAATATATCTTTTGTTTTTTTCTGTATTAATGAGATAAATGGCAATGCTTTTGCTATTTTTTTTTCTCATTCTCGTCACTCTTCGTGTGTGAATACATTATTTTTATAAAAATGTTGTTTTATTGAAACTGAAGCTGAAGAAAAGAACAATCCTTTTTGTTGTTGTTCAAAATATAGCTTTAGAAATGTAATAATAAGCATTTGTTGAATAATTTAAAAATATTGCTTTAGAAATATAATAATAATAATTTGTTGAATTATTTTCACATTTTATTCTAAGGATCTATTGTTGTTGTTTTATAATCATATTTGCTTTAAGAATTTAAACAAAACCATGAGTTAAAAAAGAACAAATGCTGTTAAAAAGAACCTTAAAGAAATGATTTCAGTTTAATTAATTTTTGAAAATTATTTAATTAATACTAAATGGAATCTAAACGATACTAATATTTATTTGATAATAAGCACAATTAAAGTATTAAAGTAAAAATGAAAAGCATATTTTTATGCTTAAATTTATGAATTGTTAGTCGAGGTGTATGAAAATAAATTATGCAATACAGTTGAACTTAATACTTCTAAGCCTTTTAATTATAATACATAATATAATATGGGTTGAATAAAACACCTAACAAAATTATTCCTTCCCTTATTGATGTGGTAGGATAAATTATCTTTTTGGATCTTTTATTAACATTCGCTCTAAAGGATAATGTTTGGGCGGGTTTTGAAGCAAAAGTTTGCATACCACTTGCAACTCATTGGTTTGTGTTAGTTTAAGTTTTAAATTTAGTTATTTGGCTTTTTTGATGCCTTTTGACGGTCTTAGTGTCAAGTTTTGGAAGTAAAGGGTGATTTTTTAAGAGCTTGATAACTTTTTTTTTAAAAAAAACGCATAAAATTTGCAAAATCTCATCGGTTCTTTATTTGAAACGTTAGATTGGTCCATGACATTTACTTTTTGAAGATAATTTCATTTAAATGTTGACCGCGGCTGCGTCTTAGGTGGTCCATTCGGAAAGTCCAATTTTGGGCAACTTTTTCGAGCATTTCGGCCGGAATAGCCCGAAAGTGAGCAAACAATTAATGCGATTGTGAGTGAAGAGCAACCAGAAGCCGTTCAAGAACTGGCCATGCATCCCGAAAAATGCACTGTTTGGTGTGGTTTGTACGCTGGTGGAATCATTGGACCGTATTTTTTCAAAGATGCTGTTGGACGCAACGTTACGGTGAATGGCGATCGCTATCGTTCGATGCTAACAAACTTTTTGTTGCCAAAAATGGAAGAACTGAACTTGGTTGACATGTGGTTTCAACAAGATGGCGCTACATGCCACACAGCTCGCGATTCTATGGCCATTTTGAGGGAAAACTTCGGAGAACAATTAATCTCAAGAAATGGACCGGTAAGTTGGCCACCAAGACCATGCGATTTGACGCCTTTAGACTATTTTTTGTGGGGCTACGTCAAGTCTAAAGTCTACAGAAATAAGCCAGCAACTATTCCAGCTTTGGAAGACAACATTTCCGAAGAAATTCGGGCTATTCCGGCCGAAATGCTCGAAAAAGTTGCCCAAAATTGGACTTTCCGAATGGACCACCTAAGACGCAGCCGCGGTCAACATTTAAATGAAATTATCTTCAAAAAGTAAATGTCATGGACCAATCTAACGTTTCAAATAAAGAACCGATGAGATTTTGCAAATTTTATGCGTTTTTTTTAAAAAAAAAGTTATCAAGCTCTTAAAAAATCACCCTATAGTTTAACCAAACTATCTCTTTGCAATTTATATATTTAATCAAGGGACTCTGTAATAAATAAATTATGAGCGGGTGCTGAAAAGTGAGTAGGTCACGAACTTTCCAACCACTGATTGCTAGCGGCTAAGACGGGTCCCGAGCCAACCTAATTCACCCCAGTCATTTCTTTACCTCCCCCCCCCCCCCCAACGTTACAATAGGGGGAGGCAGTCAAAAAATGGCCAAGAACATGTTACGTAATTTATGAACAGCCCCTTAGCAACAAATAAAAATGTTATTACAAAAACAGCAGCTGAAGTCTGCAAAGAGTTGGAAAAGTCAGGTATTGATATCCCCATATATAATATATAAAATATATAATTGATATCCCATACTTATAAAACTCTGAAAAATTAAAGCTTACCATCCATTTTGATAGTAAGAAATTTAAAAAAAAATTAAATTCAAGTTGCGTGTTTTGGTTATGGGAATTAGTCGAGTCTTAACACTTTGTAATGGAAAACGTGAGGTACCAGCCTGAAAATTTATATGCAGCGCGTGGTATGACAAATGATTCTCTTATCATTGATTTCAGCAAATTTGTTTGCGCTCAGAAAAAAGTTTCCAGAATATCTAGAAAAATATGTTAGCACCCAATTGTTAGAAAATCGGGGTTCGTTTAGCGCCATGGCCGATTTTCTAAAAATGAATTACATATTTTTCGCCAAATTGGCACCAGAAGTGTTAAGTAGTTTAAAGAAAGTTTCCCTGAAAATAAGAAAATCTTAGGAAACATATATCTGAAATAAAAGAAAACTTCCGATGTATTAATAAAAATCAATCATCATGACATCATATAAGCACTTTATTTGCAGGCCAAAAACTGCTTCGGTGGCCCAGCGGGCTAAGCGAACTGATTACTAGTAAAGAGGTACTCGACTCAAATCCTGGCTCTAACAGTTTTTTTTCTATTTTTGAAATGAAAAATATGTAACACAAGTTTTTTTTATGATGAAAAGTATTTTTTTTTTAATTCAGGAATTAAACTAATCTTTTAACTAATCATCTTAAACTAATACTTCTCCAAATTTTAGAAATCACTGCTGTACAGTGCAAACATGTTAAATTCCAATTAGAATTAGCAATTAATGCAATTGGTTTATATTGTCTAATTCATCAAACAATTAGAATTAGTTCAACTAATTCCCATTAGATAATTGAAATTTTTATTCCAATGGTAAAACTAATTGCAATTAGTTGCCATTAGCAAAAAAATTTGGTTTACCTTTACAATTGATTATTTTGAATTGATTGAAAAGATTATTGTATGTATAGTATACACTGCTTAATTTAACTTTTACGAAACTATTAAAATAAAAAGTTGTTTCCATCTTCCTACCGCACACTAGCAGCGTCTCAGCGCCCCCCAAAATTTCCGTGAGCTCAATACCGCCCCCAGGGCGTCTTCAGCGCCCACAGTGGGGTGAAAACGCCCACTTTGAGAACCTATGATCTAGATACAACCTTAAACTAATGCTAGCAAATGCAAATTTTTAAGACCAGAAGTAGTTTTTTTATGACATTTAATTACAGGCAGTTTATTTAGGACATCATGGCATAAAGACAGATCCAGCAAAGTATAATACCATTCAAAATTACCCTATTCCTACAAATGCAGACGAAGCACGTAGATTTGTCACTTTTTGCAATTACTATAGATGGTTTATTAAAAATTTAGCTGAAATTGCACAATGTTTAAAAACTAATAATAAAATCAAACTTTTGTGGACTGAACAATGCTAGAAAACTTTTGAAACTTTAAAAAAAAAAATTAATGGAACCACCTACTTTACAATTTCCCGATTTTTCAAAACCATTTATTCTTAAGACTGATGCTTCCAATTTTGCCCTAGGAGCAATTTTATCACAAAGCGAATAGGCCAAGACCTTCCCATATCATACGCAAGCAAAACTTTACGCAAACAAACATGACATCAACAAAGGAATTACTCGCTATTCATTGGGCATAAATTTCTTTAAACCTTACCTATACATAAACAAATTTATTGTTGGAACAGACAACAGTCCTTTAGTTTCGCTTTTTTCCCATAAAACCCATAATCAAAAATGACAAGAATCAAATTAGACTTATCTGATTACGATTTTACGATATAATACAAGCAAGGCAAAATAAATACAAATGCCGATGCACCATCAAGAATAAAAATAGACTCGGACATTTTAAGAACCATGATACCAACCGAAGAAACGAACATTGAAAGACAAGCCCCTTGTAATAATAAGGGGAAATAAAAGAAAGCAAAAATGACTTACATAATAAAAATTCATTTCTCAACTGGAGTCTGATCAACTCTTTATATGGGATTGCACATCCATTACAGCCATTAAAAACGTACGTAAGTTGAATTTAGCAATGAATACTTAAGGGGGTCCTCTGGTAACCCGAAAAAAAATTTTATTTTTTTTTTAATTTAATTTTTTCATATTTCTATTGCTCAGATACTCAAAAACATTTTCCCAAAAGGATTTTTCAAAATTCGAAATAGTTTAGGAGATACAGGCATTTTTGTGTAGGTATGTTTTCGTCAAAATAACGCATCAGCAAAGTTGTTTATTTGCCTGCAGTCATTAGTCGAAAATTCTGTGGAATTCTTCCAAAATATGTATTGATATTACAAAATATACACACACAGTATGTATACATGCAGTATGTATACATGCATGTTTTGATTTAGGGGTTGAAATGATTTTGAGCCCAGGTGTTCACATGAAAGAAGCAAACGAACGAGATTCAGTTTATTTTCGAACGCTGAAAGCTACGCGTGCGCGATAACTGCTGTTGTAAAATAAAAGAAAAATCGTTTTGTGTTTTTTTTTTTGCTATGGATAAAAAAAGCCACCCAAACGCGCCGCGTAAGTACGCGTATCGAACAAAAAAGAGGCATTTCCGTGGAAACCAGCACTCCCAAGTAGAGGACACCGACTTTGCCAGCACATCGGCCAAAAAATTGAAGAAAACGCAAGACAATGAAGTCATCATCGAAAACAACCTCCAGTTCTGTTTCTTGGAATTTTTTTCATTTTTCCAAACGCTTGCTGCTCTGGTTATCTGCGCCCAATGTAAACAAAAAATTCGATTTGGAAAAACATGTATGCGTGGAGTCGGCTTCAAAGTGAGTCTGCAGTGCCAATGTAAAGCTACACAGTATATTAATTCTTCGCCGGTGGTCGGTAAATCTTTTGTTGTAAATCGCCGGTTGATATTTGCCATGAGATTGCTTGGAATAGGGAGAGAAGGTATTAATATGTTCTGCGGATTAATGGACATATGCCAAGGATTGTGCCTTGATGCGTACTATGGCACCTTGAAAAACATGCATGTGTCTGCTAAAGCAGTTTACAAGCAGTGCCTGTTGAATGCGGTTAAAGAAGAGCAGGAACAGCAAAAAGAAAAAAATCCTGACTGTGACTCCTCATTGCTGACCGTTTCAGGGGATGGCACCTGGAAAAAACGGGGATTCTCGTCTCTTTTTGGTGTCACTACGCTCGTCGGTAAACATACCAAAAAAGTGGTTGACTCCGTTGTCAAATCAAGCCTTTGCCAGGCATGCAAAATGTGGGGAAAAAAAATGACTCTGCAGACTTCGAAGAATGGTACGAATCGCACCAGAAAACATGCACAAACAACCACAGTGGGAGTGCGGGCAAGATGGAGGTAGATGCCGTGAAGGAAATGTTTGCCTCATCGATCGAAAAATATGGCATAAAATATGAAAAATATATTGGCGATGGCGACAGCAAAACCTTCAAGGCCATTATAGACCTTGATCCGTATAACGGCGACCCCGTTGTCACAAAAAAGGAGTGCATCGCTCACGTGCAAAAACGCATGGGCACACGGCTGCGCAAGGCCAAAAAAGAAAACAAAGGCATCGGTGGAAAAGGCACTGGCAAACTGACAGACAAAGTCATAAGCGAGCTGACTACTTACTATGGACTTGCTATTCGACGTAATAAGGACTCTGTGGAAAACATGAGAAAAGAAATATGGTCAACATATTATCACAAAAGTTCAAGTGATAGTAATCCACAACATATGTATTGCCCACCTGGTGAGTCCAGCTGGTGCGCCTATCAAAAGTCAGCAGCAGAAGGCTCATTAGCCTCATTTCACCACACGTACGCCCCACTTGATGGAAAGGTTCTGCAAGTAATGAAGCCCATATACGAAGCGTTATCATCCGACGATCTACTCAACCGATGCACTGGAGGTGAAACGCAAAATTGTAACGAATCGTTCAACTCGCTTTTGTGGACCTTTGCGCCGAAACATATCCACTGTGGTGCTACCACAGTCGAAATCGCAAATTTTCTGGCAACCTGCATTTTCAACGAAGGCTTCACAAGTATTTTAAAAATAATGTCAACAATGAGTATTGTCATCGGCCCACAAGCCGAGATGTATGCTGAATCTCGCGACGGAAAACGACTTCAACGCTCAGAGCTAAAAACGTACGCATCATCGAAAGAGGGTCGCACAGCCCGCAGAGCCCAAAAAGCCATGGAAAACTCGTTTTATGAGATGGAGGAAGGCACACTTTATGGGGCTGGAATTGCCGATTAATATTCGTAAGTATTGTATTAAAAAAATATGTGTTAATGTCATTTGTGTGCCTCAAAATTGAAGTCAAAACTTTAAACGCGTTTTTCTCGAAACCATGTTTTTCAAAACTTTGCGCACGATAACTCAAACAGTTTTTGACCGATTTTGATATATGAGGCATGAAACGACGCAGAATTTACGCCGCTATAGCCCCTACCTCAAACTTGCCGAAAAAATAATGTTTACTATTTTTTTTCTACACTAGACTACAAAAAAAAAGGTCGAAATTCGATTTTTCATTTTCAAAGTGGCGGCTCCCCCCCTAAAAAAATTTCGATTTTTGTTTCCGAGGTAGGGGCTATAGGGACATTCATTCTAAGTAACTGAATATTTTTTTTTTTTCAGACGATGTTTACACTTGGAATCGTGCGCAATTTGGACCCACCTTTTTTCCGGAGAACCTCGTTACCAGGCCGAGAACTTTCTGAACGGTCCATAAATTCACTTTTTCAAAATTTTGTATTTTTTTCAATAAATTAAGCTACCCAAATCAAAAAACGGAACTAAAATATCTTTACTCGTTCTCTTTCCACAATATTTTGAAAAAAGGCTAAAATTTGGCATAGATTACCAGAGGACCCCCTTAATTGGAAATAATACTAGTATTGAAATTATAAATAATATTGTGCACGTGCGGTGTAGCGATAAGTCAGCGAGTCCATATTCGACCTCGGTGAAGCTGTCACCAAGAACAAATAAAAATATTACAAATATGCATGCAAGATCGAACTCTCCGAATTCTCCGACTCTAGAGTCGATGCTGAAGAAATAAGTATCTAAAATGAATAAATTTAATATAAAAAACTAGAAAAAAAGAAGATATCATATTTAAAATCTATATAAATAAAAATGAAATGGTGTTCGTTCGATTCCGATGCTCAACCGATTTGGATGGACTTTTTTTATTTTGTTGATATTTATGCGAGAATGGTTTGTAAAAAAAATTAATAGCTACACCCTCTTCTATCGCCCACAAATCAATAAAAATACTATATTTCAGACGTTTTTGGTCGTTTAAGACTGACATTTGGCAATTAAGTTTGTATGCTTACCGTCGGCTACTGCACTAAAAATGGTACTACATTACGCCCACTTTTAAGAAATCATACAAATCTAAACGGTTGAAGAGATGTTGCTCAAACTTAAAACGTGTACTACATTGGTCCTAGATTAGGTTATTTCATGCATAGTTTTAACCACGCCCCTTTTACTGCCCACAAATCAATAAAAAAGTTTTATGAGACTAAAATTTGGTAATTTAGATTTTAGAGTTACTTTCGGCGAAAATGAGTTTTGACGCCCTCTTTTACCGCCCACAAATCAATGAAAATGCTATATTTTAAGCGGTTTTGTTCGTATAAGACTGAAATTTGGTAACTAAGTTTGTATGCTTACCGTCGGTTACTATAATAAAAATGGGCTCGGTGGCTGAATGGTGGCTGAATGGTGGATTGCGCTGAAATTTTGGCAGTAGATTGTTTTTGAGAACGAGATGGTTTACGGGAAAAAGGTTTGCCACACCCCCTTTAACAGTCCACAAATAAAAAAGTATGTTTGCTGGGACGTCCGTGGCGAAACCGCGAACCAATGGGTCCTGCCAGTTATGCATAAAAATTAATTTAAGAGAATATATAATAAGCTAATTTTAAAAAATTAATTTTTCAAAAAGTTAAAATCTGATAGAGGAAAAGAGTTCGTGACTGAATTATTAAAAAACATATGCGACTTGCTCAAAATAGAACAAGTTTTCTCAGCACCTTATCGTCATGAAACTATAGGAGCACTCGAAAGGAACCCCAGAGTACTTAACGAGTATCTTCTATCCTTTGCTTATGCTTATCAATGGGATAAATGGATTCCTTATTACACATTCACATACAATACAACACCACATGTAGACACTGCTTACACCACATGTAGAATTAAATTTTTTTAAGCTACCAATTCTATTGAATATAAACATATGATAAAAAAAAAAATATACAATTTAGAATATTACTCAAACGAATTAAAAATTAGACTTTAAAATTCCATTCTTAAAGCAAGAGAAATAATAAAAAATGTAAAGGCCAAACAAAAATTAGCATATGACAAAAATGTTAATATTTCAGACTTTAAACTAGTAAAATTAGAGACTAAGAAGAGTCTCAAAGTCCATATCACGGACCATATAAAACTATTGATAGAAAAGGAGTCAACTCGATAATAGAAATTAATAGTAAACCTATAAAGTTCCATAATAATATGTTAAAAAGTATTTAAATGCATAAATAAGCATGAATGTATCTATAAATTTTAATTAACTTTGTTTAAAAATACTAAAAACTAGAATATTGAAATAATAATATGGTGGACCAAGAACTTTTTCACTTAAAATATTAACTGCCAAATAAGACAAACAATTTTACTAAAGAATTGATAAGAATCATCTTTCCAAAATCCACCATTTTAAAAATTCATCTTTTACAAGTTAATTTTTGCTTAAGGGTAAGGGTGTAGTGTACTTACACAGTCACTCAGACCGACCATAAAAGACTTTCAGTTAGAACAACTGTTTTACACATGACAAAAATTAAGCCCAAATAAATTACACAGCAAGTTTCATATTTAAAAACATGCTGATCAAAAATAAAACAAACATGAACACCTTGAACTCCTAACTGCATTCTTTTTATCATGCCTACCCGTTCATTGACTATCGGGAAAACAAACGAAAGAACGCATCATTTTACACTAGTAGGAGTGTGATTGACTTTTCGATGTAGCGCTGTTGATGCTGACGACAGACAAACAGACATATTTTTTATTTTTGCACGCCTTATAGGTATCATACACAGGCGGACATGTTTCCGAACTTGGTTGGTTTACGAAAATGTTTGCCTGTTTGTGGCGTTGTTGGTGGACCAATTTGAAGGTTCGTCAGTTTGCGAAGACAAAATCAAAAATTTTTGATTTCACGCAGACAAACCATTAAATTGTAAAACTAGTCTTGCTGTAAGTAGCGCTTTCACGTACCAACTTATTGTTTTGGTTTTTGGGTCGTTAAAATTAATTTTTTGCGCACATTTTTAGAGAAATGAAGACAAGCTTTAAAAAATGTTCGGAAGTGTGTGGCAAAAACCGTACACGGTACGCGTACAAGTCTAAGGATATGTACGCCTTTGTATGGGCCCTATTAGGCATTTTTAAACATAAAACTAGTGCTTATTTCGTGAATGGCAACACTTAGCACATGTCTGATTTGACAGATAATTAGTTTTATCCTTTCGCTGAACGAATATGGTTGTGTATACGCTTGAACAACGCTGGGAAATATTGCGACATTACTTTGAAAATCATGGTAATGTTGCAGAATGTGTGCGAAAATTGCGTACGGATTTTGGAAGAACAGAAGCACCGTCAGCTCCGTATGATCGTTATCTTGTGAAAAAAGTGAAAGAAACTGGCATCCTCATCGATAAACCAAAGCGTGAAAAGCCAAAAACATTGCGTACACCCGAGAATATTGCTGCTGTGCCAGAAAGTGTGCGTGAAGCGGCATCAACATCAATTCACCGTCGTTCTCAACAATTGAACATTTCGGAGATATCATTGAGACGAATTTTGCATAAAGGCCTTGGTATGACGCCATACAAAGTCCAATTGGTTCAGGAGTTGAAGCCAACTGACCATCCAATGCGTTTTCGCTTCGCTGAGTGGGCCCGCGATCAACTTCCAGAAGATGCCGATTTTGCCAAAAAAATCATCTCTTCAAATGAAGCTCATTTTGATCTTGGCGGGTATGTAAACAAGCAAAATTGTCGCATTTGGGGTACAGAAACCCCGCACGCATACATTGAAAAGCCGATGCACCCAAAACGAGTCACTGTTTGGTGCGGATTTTGGTCCAGATGCATAATTGGGCCATTTTTCTTCGAAAATGAGCAAGGAGTGGCCGTTACAGTCAATGGCCATCGTTATCGGGCCATGTCGAACGAATTTTTGTTCAAAAAAATTGAAGAGGAGGATAATGGCAACATTTGGTTTCAACAGGACGGCGTACAGTACTTTGTCTCATAGGAATAAATCAAAATTTTTGTTGTGGCAGATCCTAACAAAATTGGTACCGTTTTTTTGGAAATACTTCCACTAAGAAGAATCCAAATTTTTTTGCCAATTGAACAATTTGTGTAGACTCTACAGCTCCTTAAAGTCAACCATTTTTATGCATTTTGATTGTTGTGGAATATTTGATTTTGGACATCCTGCAAAGAAAAAATTGCTGTAAGCGCAATTTTTGCCCGATTCTTTTGTTTTTTGATTTTATTTCAAAACTAATATTGTAAAAATAAATCGATTTTAATATATTTTAAATTAAGCTAAAAGTAAAAATATGAAAATTGTCCAAAAATAAAAGTTTTTTTTAAATATTTTTCAAAAATTTGCAGTTTTTGAGAGAAAAATAAAAAAAAAACATCTAAAAACATCTCTTTAATTTTTTAATTTATTTTAATTTACATATTTATCTTTCAAATTCCAAAATTTGATATCCGCCTGCGTCCGCCCTTCGGAGTTATCACGTTTTGAAGAATAGTGTAAAAATCACATTTTCTTTTAATTAATGGAAATTAATAATTTGCACATCTTACAAAGAAAAAATTGCGGAAGGCCTGAAAAGAAGTTCCATTTGTTATCAGAACAAATAAAAAAAAGGAAAGTGGCTCACTTATTATCTGATTATTCTGAAGACGAATTACAATATGCATCAGAACTTGCTTCAAGAAAAAATAATCATGGTTCGAATATTAACAGTCAAAATTGTCTATCAGTAGAAATGGCTTTGTCACTGTACTTAGATTTGGATCTCTCTGAAGAAAAATATAATATTCTGCGCAACACTGTCAACGTCTATCATAAAAATTTATTTCCGAGTTTGTATATACAAAATTTGAAGATACGATTAGTACCATCTATTGAAGCTTCGGAAAGTACTGCAGAAGTTCGCTTACAACCACTTTTGTGGTTTACAGCTAAAAGTGTACTAGAGCTCTGTAAAGATGCAACAGATAAAATGACTCTTATTTGCAAATGGGGTATGGATGGCAGTTCAGGTCACAGTCGATACAAACAAAAATTTTCTTCAGAGGAACTTAGCGATGAATTTTTATTTTTTATTGCATTCGTCCCAATCAAGTGAGTAAAAAATTCGACATTTAAATAATTCTGTATATAACGACCATTTTTATATTAAGGTTAATTGATTCCGCATCCAAAGAGGAAATTTGGGTTAACAGTAAGCCCTCCTCTACTTTATTCTGTCGACCCATCAAAATATTATTGGCAAAAGAAAACCGGACATTAGTTGTGAAAGAAAATAAAGATATCAATAGACAAATAAGCCATTTAGAGTGTGATATTTTTGAACTAACTGAAAAATCTGTTGAGGTGACATATGAAATGCACTGCACAATGATCGATGGATCCGTTGCAAATACGCTAACGGAAACAAATTCTGCAAGCAGATGCTTCATTTGCAATGCTAGTCCGGTTGAAATGAATAAAACGGATTTATATAAGCCTCCAAATATAAATACCTATAAATATGGACTGTCAACGCTTCACTGCTGGATTCGGTTTTTCGAATGTTTAATACACATAGCATATCGTTTGCCATTTAAAATATGGCAAGTAAGAGAAGAGAACAAAGCTATTTTCTCTGAAAACAAAATCTGCATCCAACGAAATTTTCGAGAAAAAATGGGCTTGTTAATAGACGTTGTTAAACAGGGTTCTGGAACCACTAATGACGGAAACACCGCACGGAAGTTTTTTGTTAATTACGAAGTATCAGCGGAAATAACTGTCATTAACAAAGATCTAATTTATAACTTCTCATTAATATTGAGGATTTTGTCGTGTGGAAAAAACATCCTTCTTGATACCAGGAATTTGTACCTAGATCTTTACCCTTGGTATTATATGCCTAGTTCTGTCCACAAAGTTTTAATGCATGGATGTGAAGTTTTAAAATTCTTCGATTTACCTATAGGTAATATTTAACTTTAATAATATTAAGAAATAAATAACATTTTTTTTTTAATTTTTGTAGGAAATTTATCAGAAGAAGCATTGGAGGCTTCCCACAAACACATTCGATATGCTCGTCTTAGCCATACGAGGAAAAGCTCACGGGAAAATACAAATAGAGATCTGATGATATACCTGCTGATTTCATCAGATCCTTTCTTATCATCTCAAAGAAAAATCAAATACAAGAACAAGTTATATGAGGAAGATACGTATATGCTTTATTATATTGAAACGGAAAGAACCGAGGGTACTTAGGTTTATATTACTTAAATACCTTTTTTTTGGCATAAATTTTTTTATTTTGTTTTTAATTTTTATTCTTTTAATCAATTAAACAAAAAAATATTTAATTTAATAATACAAAGTGAATTTAGAATTACAAAAAATATTTTTTTTTGCAAAAACATTTTTTTAATTTTTAAACCTCATTTATGGCGTAAATACTTAGTGTACATAAAATCTGATTTTTGAAATCAGCAGCCAAAAATTAATAAACATGGCAAATTTCGTAAAGATCGAACAACTCCTTGTATTTATTCCTCACTTTTGTATGGGCTCAAAGTACTGTGCGGCGCTATGTGCCACACAGCCGAAGCTACACTCGATGTTTTGCGCCCTGTTTTTGAAGATCGCATTATCAGCCGCAGAGCTGATGTCGTTTGGCCACCTTGGAGCTGCGATTTGACACCGTTGGACTATTATTTGTGGGGTGCCCTCAAAGATAAGTGTTACGCCGACAAGCCAGAGACATTTGACCCTTTAAAGGACAATATTCGTGAAGCCATTGGTGAAATACAGCTGCAAACAATCGATAATGCGCTTAAAAATTGGACCGATCGTGTAGGCTACTGCATGGCCAGCCGAGGCAGCCATTTGAATGAAATTATTTTCCATTATTAACCGGAAGGACTGTACATTCAAATAAAAAAAGATATTTGAGAAAATATTCAGTAGTTTTTTTTTTGCATTTTAAAAAAAAAAAGTTATTTGGCTGACCCTTTAGAACAAGACAAAAATGCCTACGGAATCTTAATCAACAAGTAATCACTGATAACAAATCGAATTTAAAATTTTTGTAATATTTTTGTAGGACTTGGAAATAATGTTTAAATAATTCTAAATTAGTTTGAAGGAAATACTGTTTTTTTTAATATTTAAGCCCTTGAAATTGAAAATAAAAAGGAGAGATTAACTGAACATTAACTTGGCTCATCAACATCTAAAAATTTTAGTCTTATTCTTTCACTTAGCGCGGCTCTTAAGCCATCCGATCTCGAGCGCTGATGCGCAGTTTCGTGATAAATGAACATTCTTCCTTCCCAGCCAACCAGCGGATTCCTCAAGTTGCACCATTAGGACTCCCATTGCAGTGCGCTGATCCTCCTAGGGAGGATTCGAAAAGAGTCCCAAAAGAGCATATCCGCCAGAGAAAAAGGCCTTCTAAATATATATGAGAAGAGTGTTCCTGAAGGACTCCTTAAATGAGTGTTTTCGGCGTCCTAAAATGCTCCCTAAGATAAACCGCAAGGACTCCGTGCGGACTCCTCTATTCGTCTATAATTTTTGTAAAAGGACTCCTTAAATTATCTAAAGATAACCCTGAATTAGTGTTTGCGGATTGCTTTTGTGCTCCGATAGTGGTCCGAAGAGGAGTCCTAAAATGCTCCTAATTTCATTTATAATTAAAAAGCATTCGATTTTTTTTTTTGTTAATTAAATAATATATGTATTGAAAAAAAAGTTTCACATAAAAATAAATAAAGTAATTCAGTCAAAATAGAGACAAAAATGATTTTACATAGCAATAAACAAAAATATTTCAGCAAAAATGGAGAGAGAAAGCAATAAAATAAAACTTATTTTTGTCCATTTTGGAAGTACGTTCCTTTGCAGTTTGAAACCTTTTTGAGCTCGCTCGATTAATTTCTTTGGCAGAGCCAACAAATTTTCTGTTAAATGCACCTGAAAAATGTTAACAATGTTAACTCACAAATAATTTTGTATGCGTTATTGGTTGCCTCTAACGTCAACAGGTTTTTTTTTGGTGTCCCTTTCCAGGAATATTGGCGCCATATTAAGCGAATAAACTTTTATGGATCACTTGTTGGTGGGTGGATCAATAATGTTTGATATAAATTTATTGATAGTCACATTGTATGTATAATTACTTACTATTTCCTCTCTAAGTTCATGTGATTTCTTGACATTATGCTCAAGCTTCTCAAACTCCTCCACAGAATTGAAGGGATTTTTTACAATTCGCATTCGCAAACTCAGAGTGAGTTTAATCAACTTTTGAGTCATTGTCAGCTGACGAGTATGCATTTTCTTGTCCAAATTTTCAATTCTACTAGTTATATCTAAAAGAAAACGAGTTTATCTATATGTATATGAAATTGTAAAAAAAAAAATCTGTATGTGAAATATTTTTTTGAAATTCCTTTAGCGATGGACATTTTGAAAGACGCTGAGTCCGAAAATCGCATTTTTAAAATTTTTGTCTGTCTGTCTGTCTGTTAAATCATCACGCGAAAACCACTGGATGGATTTAAATGAAACTTAACATCCAGGGTACTTATATCCCCGGTCAACATATAGGTTACTTTTTATCCAGTAAAAAAGGTTGGACCTGGTAGGGGGCGCTGCGGTCGGGTTCCAGGCATTCGTTTTTCAGCTTATCTCCGAAACCGTTCATCCGATTTGCATGAAAATTTGTATGAAGAGGTTCTCGGATTAGCTGAGTTTTTTTGACTTATCTACTTTCTTCCATCTCGAACACCAGAGGGCGCTGTAGTACACATATTTTGAAAAACCTTGAAAAACTCCTAAGTCGTGCATCCGATTTGAATGAAAATTGGAATATACGGGTTTTCTGATACGGTGAGTGTCTTTGACTTATCTTTTTTATGCTTTCTTGAGCACCAGAGGGCGTTGTAGTACAAATATTTTAAAAAACGTTGAAAGACTCCTAAGCCATTTATCCGACTTACATGAAAATTGGTATATATAGGTTTTCGGATACGGTGAGTTTTCATGACTTATCTGCTCTGTTCTATCTTGAACACCAGAGGGTACAAAGTACAAATATTTTTAAAAAACGTTTAAAAACTCCTAAGCCGTTTAACCGATTTGCATAAACATTTGCGTGTAGAGGTTTTCGGATACGGTGAGTTTTCACGACTTATTTCCTCGGTCGTGGAAACACCAGAGGGCGCTGTAGTACAAATATTTTAAAAAGGTCAAAAAACTCCTAAGCCGTTTATCCGATTTGCATGAAAGTTGGTATATAGAAGTTTTCGGAAACAGAGAGTTTTTATGACCTGTATACTCTGTTCTATCTTGAACATCAGAGGGCGCTGTAGTGCAAATATTATGAAAAACGTCGAAAAAGTCCAAAACCGTTCATCCGATTTGCATGAAAATTTATATGTAGAGGTTTTCGGATACAATGAGTTTTTATGACAACTGTATATCTACTCGATTCTATCTCGAACACCAGAGAGGGCTGTAGTACAAACACTTTAATAAACGTAGAAAAACTCCTAAGCCGTTTATCCAATTTACATGAAAATTGGTACATAGAGGTTTTCGGATACGGTGAGTTTTCATGACTTATGTACTCTGTTCTATCTTGAACATCAGGGGGCGTTGTAGTACAAATCTTAGGAAATCGAGAAAAACTCCAAAACTCCTCATCCGATTTGGATGAAACTTTGTAAATAGCGATTTTCGAGTACGGCAAGGGTTCTGGTGCTATATTTTTTGCTTTTTCTCGAAACTAGAGGGCACTGTTGTACAATTTGCACGTGTGTATGTTATTAAACTGTTCCTTAACGACTGCACTGATTTTGATGAAATTTTTTGTGTGTGTTTGAGTGGATCCCTGAATGGTTCAGATTTACAATTGAACACGGTAGGTGGTGCTGCGATCGTGTTTAAGACATTTTGTTTTTATAGTTTATCTCCGAAACCGTTCATCCGATTTGCATGAACATTTTTATATAGAGGTTTTCGGATACGGTCAGTTTTTATAACTTACCTACTCTGGTCTATCCTGAACATCAGAGGCCGCTGTGTACAAATATTTTAAAAAACTTCTAAGCTGTTTATCCGATTTTCATGAAAATTGGTACATAGGAGTTTTCTAATATGGTGACTGTTTTGGACTTATCTTTTTTTGTACTATCTCGAACACCAGAGGGCGCTGAACTGCAAATCTTTTAAAAAATCGTGAAAAAGTAGAAAGCCGCTCATCCGATATGGATGAACAATTGTACTAAAAGATTTTCGTGTACAGCAACTGTTTAAGCGTTATCTCTTTTGCTCTGTCTCGAAAAGTAGAGGGAGCTGTTGTACAATTTGTACGTGTGTATGTTATTAAACTATTCCTAAACGGCTGCACCGATTTTGATGAAATTTTGTGTGTGTGTTTACGTGGGGAACAGGGGGAGAACCTTCACATGGAAACGTGTCTGACCGGCTAAACCTGGTGAGGCCAGCATTATCCATGCCGAAATCGTCTCAAGTCGACTTAAACTTTCAAGTGATGTTCCCTGGGCAACGGCAAACTGGCATCCATCAGTTTGACGGCTAATTTGAGTGGCGGGTCGATCCATAGACCTTAAACATGGAATGTGCGCAGGGTTTGGGTCCCGCCTCATTACTACTGCCCAATGAAAACTAAACCAGCCTCGGATAAGAACCCCAATTACGTTGACGACCACCGCAAACGAAAAACGGACAATGATTTACGGATATGCACCTGGAATGTCCGGATCCTCAAAACAATAAAATCCGACATCACCGCCATCCAGGAAATGCGATGGAAAGGGCAAGGCTGCTCTAAACAAGCACACTGCGATATCTACTACAGCTGCCATGCAAAGAAGCGCGAATTCGGATGTGGATTCGTCGTTAGCCGGAAACTACGCCACCTTGTTTCCCGGTTCACACCTGTGAAGGAAAGATTGGCCACGATCCGCATCAAGGCAAAATTTTTCTACATTAGCCTTATTTGCGCGCACGCCCCGACGGAGGAAAAGGCCGAAGCCGTCAATGACGCTTTCTACGCTAATCTTGAGGACGTATATGACCACCTTCCGGTCCATGACGTGAAAATAGTCCTCGACGATTTTAATGCGAAAGTCGGAAGGGAAGGCATCTTTGGCCCCACTGTCGGTCAGTTCAGTCTTCACGAGACCTCCACGAACAACGGTCTAAGACTGATCAACTTTGCCGCGGCGCGAAACATGGTAGTTAGTAGCACCAGATTTAAGCACCTTGAAAGTCACAAGGCCACCTGGCTGTCCCCGGATCAAAAAACGCAAAACCAAATTGATCATGTTGTAATCGACGGAAGGCATGCCTCTAGTGTTCTAGATGTGCGTACATTTCGGGGGGTCAACATTGACTCCGACCATTATCTTGTTGCAGCCAAGATCCGCATGCGACTCTGCAATGCGAAGAACATACGCACAGGAATGCAACGAAAGTTAGATGTCGGTTAGCTGCAATTACAACGGACTGCCGAAGCCTACTCCGCTCAACTCTCGCTTAAGCTCAACCAACCAACGTCTGGACTCGACGACGCCGGCGGACTTTGGGCGCATATATCCCACTCCATGCGCGCTGCCGCTGAAGAAGTCATTGGTTTCCGGCGCCCGCAACCTCGGAACCAATGGTACGATCAGGAGTGTCGCATTGCGACAGCAGTAAAAAACGCCGCTTATAGACAAACGCTGCAGTCAGCTGCAACGCGAGCCGTGCGAGAAAACTACCGTGAAAAGAGGAAGGAAGAGAGGCGCCTTTTCAGACGCAAGAAAACAGAGCAGGAAAAGCGTGAGCGTGAGGAACTAGAGGTATACCAGGGCAAGAAGGATGCACGAAAATTCTACCAACAGGTTAAGCGTCTAACCCAAGGTTTCAAGCCCGGAGCATCCACTTGCAGACACGAAAATGGAGATCTGAATACGGATACACAGTGTGTGCTTAGATTGTGGAGACAGCACTTCTCCAATTTACTTACTGGCGACGATTCCACCAATGGCGCCCATCGAGAGCGCAGTTCAGTGCCACCAATCGACGATGACGGAGTGGAAGTATCACCACCTAGCCATGAAGAGGTTCGAGTTGCTATCCAACGACTCAAAAACAATGAAGCAGCGGGTGCTGACGGCCTGTCAGCTGAATTGTTTAAAACCGGCGGCGATGAATTGATAAGGCGCATGCATCAGCTCATCAGCAAAATATGGCTAGCAGAAAGCATGCTCGACGATTGGAACCTCAGTGTACTGTGCCCTATACTTAAGAAAGGAGACCCTACAATCTGCGCCAGTTATAGAGGTATCAGTCTTATTTCCATCGCATATAAGGTTCTCTCAAGCGTACTGTGTGAAAGATTAAAGCCGATTACAAAAACACTTATTGGACCTTATCAGTGTGGCTTTCGACCTGGTAAGTCCACCATAGACCAGATTTTCACGCTACGACAAATCCTGGAGAAAACCCACGAAAATCAAATTGACACACACCATATCTTTGTCAATTTTAAAGCTGCGTTCGATAGCCCGAGAAGGGATTGCCTATACGCAACAATGTCTGAGTTCGGTATACCTGCAAAGTTGATTAGACTTTGCAGAATGACGTTGAGCAACACACGCAGCTCCGTCAAGGTAGCAAATGACCTCTCCGAAACCTTCAATACCGAAAGAGGTTTCAGGCAAGGCGATCCACTGTCTTGCGATCTCTTTAACATCATCATGGAGGGGATCGTACGAAAGGCCGGTGTGCATCGTTATGGCACCATTTTCTATAAAGGTGTCCAGCTCCTTGCGTACGCTGATGATATTGATATTGTTGGCAGAACCAAGAGAGATGTTACCGCTGCTTTCGCCGCTATCGAAAAGGAATCAGCCAAAGTGGGTTTGACGAAAAATGAGGGTAAAACAAAGTATATGCTGTCTACAAACAAGGGAGCGCGGCGATTAGACTCCCATGTTTCAGCCGGCAGCTATAACTTTGAAGTAGTCAAGGACTTTGTATACCTTGGCACCGCCATTAATACTAACAACGGAATCAGCCTATAGATAAGGCGAAGAACAATAATTGCTAATAGGTGCTACTACGGGCTCAGTAAGCAACTAAGTTCCAGAGCCCTCTAACACTCTACAAGACGCTCGTTCTACCTGTGCTGCTTTATGGCGCTGAGGCATGGGTAGTTTCGCAAACTGACGCAGCCGCTCTGGGGGTGTTCGAGAGAAAAGTTCTTCGCAAAATCTTCGGTCCTGTTCGAGTCGGCGATGACTATCGCATCCGACTGAACCACGAGCTGTATGAGCTGAATGGCTGTACGAAGACATTGACGTAGTTCGGCGTATAACTGTTCAGCGACTACACTGGCTGGGTCATGTCCATCGTATGGACGACGAAGCTTCAGCGAAAAAGGTGCTCGAGGCAAGGGTCGCTGGTCAACGACGACGAAGGAGACCATGCCTCTGATGGATGGACCAGGCTGAGGAAGCCCTAACCGCACTTGGTGTATCCGATTGGAGAGGCGCGTGCAAAGCAGAGGCGCTTGGTTATTGGTAAAGTTATATCTACGTAAGTAAGTAAGTTTACGTGGATCCCTGGATGGTTCAGATTCGCAATTGGACCCAGTAGGTGTCGCTACAAATGCAAATTTGTATTTAGGGGTTTTCGGGTACGGTAGTTTTTATGGCTTATTTATTTTGCTCTATATTGAACACCAGAGGGCACTGCAGTACAAATGTTTTAAAAATCTCGAAAAATTCCTAGCTGTACATCCGATTTAAGTGAAAATGAAATTTTACATAGGAGTTTTCGGATACGGTGGGTTTCTTGGATTTTTTTTTTCTGTGCTATCTTAAACACCAGATGGTGCTGTAGTACAAATCACTTAAGAAATCGTGAAACACTCAAAAACCGTTCATCCGATTTGCATGAAAATTTGTATGTTGAGGTTCTCCGACACGCTGAGTTTTTTTGACTTATCTACTCTGGTCTGTCCCGAACACCAGAGGGCGCTGTTGTACAAATATTTTAAAAAATATCAAAAAACTCCTTAGTCGCTTATACTATTTGCATGAAAGTTGGTAAATAGGGGTTTTCGAAAAGGGTGAGTTTTTATGACTTATAAACTAGGTTCTATCTTGAACACCAGAGGGCGCTGTAGTACAAATATTTTCAAAATGTCAAAAAAGTCCAAAACCTTTTATCAGATTTTCATGAAATTTAGCATGTAGAGGTTTTCGGACACGCTGAGTTTTTTTGACTTATCTAATCTTTTCTCTCTCGAACAGCAGAGGGCGCTGTAGTACAAATATTTTGAACAACCTCGAAAAACTCCTAAGCATCCGAATTGATGAAAATTTCTGATACGATGAGTGTTTTGGACTTATCTTTTTTTTTCCTATCTTGAAATCCAGAGGGCGCTTTAGTAAAAATCTAAGGAAATCGTGAAAATCTCCAAAACTGCTCATCCGATTTGGATAAAAATTTTTAAATAGTGATTTTCGAGTACGGCAAGGGTTCTGGTGCTATCTTTTTGCTCGTTCTCGAAACAAGAAAGCGCTGTTGTCCAATTTGTACGTGTGTATGTTATTAAACTGTTCCTTAACGGTTGCACTGATTTTGATGAAATTTGTTGTGTGTGTTTGAGTGGATTCCTGGATGGTTCAGATTCAGAATTGCACCCGGTAAGTGCCGCTGCGATCGTACTTAAGGCATTTTGTTTTTATAGTTTATCTCCGAAACCGTTCATCCGATTTGCATGAAAATTTGTAAATAGAGGTTTTCGGATATTGTGAGATTTTATGATTTATCTGCTCTGTTCTATCTTAAACACCATAGGGCGCTGTGTACAAATATTTTGAAAAACTGCTAAGCTGGTTATCCGATTTTCATAAAAATTGGTATATAGGAGTTTTCTAATATGGTGACTGTTTTGGATTTATCTTTTTTGTACTATATCGAACACCAGAGGGCGTTGTAGTACAAATCTCTTAAAGGACTTCGTGTACGGCAACTGTTTTGGCGTTATCTTTTTTGCTCTATCTCGAAAAGTAGAGGGCGCTGTTGTACAAATTGTACGTGTGTATGTTATTTAACAGTTCCAAAGCGGCTGCACCGATTTTGATGAAATTTTTTGTGTGTGCTTAAGTGGATCCCTGGAAAGTTCAGATTTGCAATTGGAACCGGTAGGTGGCGCTGCCACAAATTTTGTTATTATAGTTTATCTCTGAAACCATTCATCCGGTTTACATGAAAATTTGTATTTAGAGGTTTTCGGGTAAGGTAGTTTTTATGACTAATCTATTTTTTTCTATATTGAACACCAGAAGGCACTGCAGTATAAATGTTTTAAAAATCTCGAAAAACCCTTAGCTGTACATCCGAGGACATTCATAAACCGCTCATCTGATTAAGATAAAAATTTGTATATCGGATATATAGGATTTGATTATCGAGTATGGAAAGGATATTATTATTTATCCGTTATTTTTTATTCTATCTCGAAAACCAGAGGGCGCTGTTGTACAAATACCTCAAAAAACGCAAAACAACTCATCCGATAAGTATGATTTTTATAAGTGGTTTTCGGGTGCGGTGAGTCTTTTGGCGCTATGTATTTGGCTATATCTTGAACTCCAGATGGCGCTGTACTACAAAATACAGCAAGGCGTAGCAAAGCGCGAATGGTGATAAATATCTTCTTTTCTTCTCTATGTGTATTTATATTCCACTTTCTTTTTTCGCAAATCAGGACATCTGATGCCAAATTCTGTGGTATTTGAGTACTCATCAACATATGCGCAGTCAGTTGCGTCGTAAGTTGGCGTTGTTTTGACATTTCAATTTCTAATTTCAATGCTTATTTAATTTTTGTCGAGTTTCCTCGCGAATTGCCAATAATCGTTTTTGCTCTGATTTTTTTCAAAAATGTGCAATCTATCGAACGCACACACAAATTACGATTTCCTTAACTTTATCTCATAGTTTTCAAATGTTGAAGCGACATTTTGCTCATTTCGCCAAAGTTACCAGTTTGAAAGATGCCCAAAAAATTCCTTTTAAAGTTTGTGAAAAGTTTTTTCAAATCGACGAATGAAATCGAAAATTATTTATATCAACTCCCGAGTTAGTCCGGGTATTCAGCTAGTAAGTAATAAATTCCCTTTAAATTAATGTTTTGGCGTAATATACCTTTCAGAGACTGCTTTATTTCAATGGTATATCTTAAAATTTTTTTGATCATGTTGCGATTGGTTTGTAGAGCCATATATGATAGGTCATTTAAGGGATCATTATCTTTGTCATCTTAAAAACAAGAAATATTAGTTATTGATTATTTGATTTGGAATATTTTTACTCTTACCATTGCGTTCAAATGAAGTGTTTAATGAATTTGAAGGCATATTCTCTATGTTACTTGAATTCAGAAAAATCTCCGTAAAATTGTTCATGGTGAATAATTGTTACAAAAAAAAAAAAACAAATTATTGTTGTGGATTTGTAAAACTTTTCTTGAAATTTGAGTAACGTTATGTGCATAGCATTGGTCACTTAATGTAAGTGATGGTGAACAAAACAAATGTACCAAACTTAACTCTAACGGCTCGTAAAATAAATCTTCCAGATTTAAGACCTCGTTGGACTGTATTTGAATGCAGTTTATTTTTTGTTCAATTGACTTTATATTAAAAATATGCGATTCTACCATATAGAAATTATTAGGAAAATTTATGGTATAAAACAATGTATTCGCTTGAATTGAGATGATTTCCGGTTGAATCCTTCTTCAAAATAGGATTGAAAAGTTTTGTTTTGTTAAAACAGTTAATGCTCATAAGATACAGAAAATGTTGGCTCCATTTTCAACCATTTTCTTAATTTTAAATAAGAAGCTCTCAAATTCAAAGGCGCTTAAGGAATCTAAAGTATCTCTATATAAAAGAACCTCATCAGAGAGATGTAGCCAGCAATGGAAATTATATTTAAGAAAAACGAGGTGTAATGAATAGGCAATAATTCCACATAATTCTAAAGCAGTGCTTTGGTGCAAGCATTTTTTGTTATACGATATTCTGGACTAGCAAAAATACGAATTCCGCTTAGCTTAGCTGCGGAAACGAAACGCTTAGCTGCAGAAACTTTCAAAATTCAGTGGCTTTCCATCGCTCTTGTTCTGATATATTTCTCGGTTTCCTGTTAAACTCTTTGTCAACACAACTTTTTAATGACAATAGCTTTTCATTGACAAGAACTATTTTATCCGTTGTTAGGGAATAATCTTGCCCTTTCTTTTACCCATGCGACCATCATAGTTTTAACAATGCCAAGGCAAACTACATGCATATAGTCTAACGCGAATGTATTAACTATATTTATTGGCAGCTCCTCAATTTTTTAGGGAATTGATTATGTTGTGATGATTTGTATCACTTTTTGCTCGAAATTGCTTGTCAGTGCGTAATGGCGAGCTTTGAGGCTTGAAAATAATTCTATTTTTATAGGTTTCCCATGCTGGTGACATTTAACGCAACTGAGAAGCCGGAATGGCCTTTTACTCCAAGCATATATGAATTAACGATCCGTTGCATCACAAATAAAAGATCTTATTTGCACTTGGAAGTTTTCAGATTAATAATGAAAACCATTATTTAATAAATGTTTCATTTCCGTAACAAATTCTGATACAAATTCATTAATGTTTCGATGCTTGCTTTCACTCAAGAAAACACCAACAACGAGCACCGGGGAAGTATTATGAACATTTATCAATATAGGCCACACCTGTTGCTTGGAACTTTTTAACAGAGGTAGTCCATCTACATTGACATTAAGATGAATTATTTTTTCTAAAAAGATATTTTTTCCAAAAAAATCAGTTAAACTGTCTTCAACACCGTAATAAACATTACTCCCACTCCCAATTGCGCTACATGCCACATGCCTTTGAGTTCTTTTAAGGGAGCGTGAGTCTTCATTCAAAACTTACCGCAATGCAATCTGCATTTATGTCACTAACAATTTCAATCATTTTCGTCAACGAAGCTATGATTCTTTCCGATTGTTTTTTATGAGCTTTCGTTTGGACATTGCACACTGAACCCCTTCTAATAAAACGCTATTTTGCATTAATGAACTCAATTATCCATATTCAACAAAGCAAAAGAAAATGCAAGCACAAAATTCTGATTCTACGAAATGCCTTCGGATTCGCTCGAAAAGCAAATGTTAAAAAGAAGGAACATCAAAAAGACAACAAAAAGACACCACGTGATTCAACACTCCTTAAACGCTCACATGTGGTGCTCTTTTTGACTCTCTTTACAGGAGCACTCCAGAAATACTTCAACGATGTGTAGCTGGGGAGTCCCTTTTCTCTCATGCCTCGGAGTTCTCCGCATTTGGATGGCTGGGTTGTTGTTTTATAAAGAATACATTCTTTGTAACCCCCACACAAGAATTTTTTCTTTTACTGAAGTCTAGGTGGAGCAAAAATCTACCCTTCACCCCTGCCATAGACCTTGAATGCAATAGTATGAATTTATTGCTAATTTCTTTAAAAAAAATTTATTTTAAAGATTGAAGTTGTATTTCTAATGATAAAAAATAAATTTGATTTCCTTAACAGTAAGCAATGATAAATTATACTGTAAAACAGTTTTGCCCTTTTTAAAATCCCCGCCCACTTTCTTAATGGTTTCTTATATTTTTATGTACGCAGATCACGAATTTTTTTCGGGACGACTTGGCCTCCACAGGACTTTGAAACTTTAAGGAGTTCCTGCCATTGGAAAATTATTTAATATAGTAAATTAAATTCTTCTTCACCGAATTTGGTATCAAATCAAAGAAAAAAGTAAGAATTTTTAAAAAACGATAAAACTATACAATTTATGGAAAAAGGATATGAAAAAAAATCCTTTTTATTGGAAAATTCTTTGTATCCTTGAAGTTTTCATTTCAACAAAGGCATGAGAAAATCAACATGACAATGCTCGACCACATGTTGCAAGGCCAGTCAAAACAAACTTGGAAACGCTAAATTGGGATTGATTGATTGACACTCCAACAATATTTTGCAATCATTGCTATCACACTTTTGCCTTTACGACAAATGAAGCATGTGAAGCATTTCTTGTTGGTCAGATCGCTCCCATATTTGGTGAAAAAAAAATCGATGTGGTTGTGAAAAATGTGAATTTTTACAGACATATGGACTTTCATTGCTTTAAAAACAGAAATCATTTCTTTTACTAAATTAGTACATTAGTACATTAGTACATTAAATGGATTAAGGCCGGCGATATATTTAGAGGAGAGTAAAAAAGACTGATATTGATGTGATGGTTTTTATTAGGAGAAATTTGTTAAGAGTTTTAAAATTTTCAAATTTGGTAACATATACATTTATGTTCAAAAAAATATTTTGTGTTTTTTCAAAAACAAAGATGGTGCTGGCTACAACGATTGCTGCAAAAGACCTCTTTTCGTACTGCGGGCTTTCTGCTAGCTCCTAGCTTGACGAAACATTTTTTTAATTTTATAACGCAATGAAAATATCTTCTATCTGAATGAGACAGAATTTTAAAAAATTTCTGAAAAAAACTTATACGTACTTGGAAAAAGAAAATTGCATTTTTTACTAATTTTTTTTGTAATTTTGTATAAAAAGATTTTAAAAGCCTTTTTCAAAAATCAACTTTATTCAGATGGAAGATATTCTCATTACGTTTTAAAATTTAAAAAAAAAATGTTATCGGGTCAACCTAGGATCCAGCAGAACGCCCGCAGTGCGAAAAGAGGTCCCTTGCAGCAATCGTTGTAGCCAGCGCCATCTTTGTTTTTGAAAAAAAAAATTTTTGTTTTTAAACATAAATGTATGTTACCAAATTTGAAAATTTTAAAACTGAAAAAGTAGAATAAAAAAGACAAATTAAAAAATTAATTAAAAATCAATGAAAGGAGCAATTAAAAATTAAATTTGGAATCAGATAATAAGAATATTAGATTTAATTATCAAATTTTTTTCTGTTTAAACTTCAAGGATATTAAGGATTTTCAAATAAAAAGGGCATTTTTCATATCCTTCTTCAACAAAATTTCCAACTTAGTATTTTATTAAGATTCTTGTTTTTTTTCTTTAATTTGATACCAAATTTGTTGTGATAGGATAAGATTTTCTATATTAAGCAATTTTTTTAAAAAATAAGCTACTTAAAAATTCAAAGTCCAGTGGAGGCCAAACTGCAGGTGTCCCGAAAAAAATTATTGCATATTCGTGATCTGCGTTCACAAAAATATGATAAATCCTTTCGAAAGTCGGCGGGGTTTTTTTCGTGTTGTACCGTGTTATTATTATTTCTTTTCTTCGACTCCAAGCAAAAATATAAAAATATAAGCATTTTTTTGGTATGTGAAACTTAAAGTTTATTTTTTGGAACAAAAAGTTTGAAAGCAGTTTTTTCGAAATCCAAATTTTCCTTTCATTTAATAATCGATTTTATAATATGTCAAGGAATTTTTGTGAATGAATGAAATTTTTAAAAACTTTATGTTTAAAATATACAAACTTCGATGAAATTTTTAAAAATTGTGAGGCTCTCCACATTCTAGTTCTAGTACGTAGGGCAGAGTGCCCACTTAATGGCGTCGTAAGGTCCATAACTTTCGTTTGAAACATAATGTTACGGTGCTCTTCGGGTTTTTTGAAAGCTGAGTTCAATAGCTAACAATAATTTCAAAGGAAGCTTAAGAATATTGAAAAATACGTTTTTGGCAGTCGATATAAAAAAAGTTTTGAAATTTGACCCTCCAAAAAAGGTGCCCAGTTATTGGCACCCATTTACACTTCGCTGTTAAAAACCGAAAATGAAGCATGAGCACTAGTTCATTTATTTTAATGTGTTGTTTATTCTTTCAGTGGTTTACAATGCTCATTTAAATTAAAAAAAGTGTGAAAATTATGTTTCGCAAACTAAGAATTCGACTCATATTTACCCTCTTATATTGATGAAAAATACTTGCAAATTTACTTAACAAAGATGAACGATATTAGATCAGCCTTGATTCTTTTGTATTTTTTATTTTTCGATGACCGTGCGACTACAACAACACGTGCATACAACTCAATGATTTATGAAAAAAGAACGCTTAATGAGACAGTAGCTGGGCAGTGCCAGTAACTGGACAGTGCCAGTTAGGATTGTCAGATCCTGAATGGCTGTTGTCGGGAGAAGTCAAAAAAAATTCTGGGATTTCTTATAAGTCGTAGGGACAAAAAAAATCGCATTTGTGTACTAGTGTTTTACATTTTACAGGAGATGCCAAAATATAAATGTAATTCTTAGTTTTTGTATAACTTAAGGCGGTCTTCTCATTCAAAACCCGTTTTTTGGACCCTTTTTAAAAAAATTCTTATTTGAAAACGCAAAGAATAATTGAAAACTTTTTTTATTTATTTTATTACAAAAGGTTCAAAGTAAATAAAAAAAATTTTTTTGCCTCGATACGTGGGCTGTTCAAAAAGTAATGAGACTTCAAAGTTGGTGGTGAAAAAAAAGGTGTCGTCACGGCGGCCACGATTCCGGGTCTCCGGAGCGTCTGAAATGAAAAAAAAACGGGGTTATAATCAGTATAGATGTAATTCTCGGGTGAACCTCAAGCTTAATTTTGTGATTTTTTTTGACAAAATGGCGGCCATTCAAAAAAAAAAATTTCAATTTCGGGTTTTTTTTGTAGTTTACTGTAAAAAAAAAATAGTAAAAAATTTTTTAAAATTATGGTCGAGGTTCACCCGAGAATGGTGACAATTCTGCGTCGATTCCACTTTGTTTCATGAAAATCGGTTCAGTTGAACTGGAGATATCATGGCCGCCAGTTCGAAAAACGTGGGTTCGAGATAAACGCGTTTGAAGTAATTTTTTTGGGGAAAAAAAAAAAAAAAAATCAAAAATGTTTAAAGGCAGTTTTAAAGAGCTGACAATTTTTACTTACAAATATTAGTCGGCGATGCCAGCTCCATACAGGCCACCTTCCTCTTTTTCGTAGAAACTGCTTTCAGCTGCCCTCTCTGCTCTGCGAGCCGTTCTGCCAGCTTTTGATGATGCCGCAGCTCGAGTCTCTGATCGGTTCAATCTGTCTTCATTGCGAGATAGTGCGTATTCGTATGCGTTTTTGCCAATCGCAATACCCATCAAACCCATAATTTTAAGTATGGGTATAAAACCGTCGTTGAAGAGGCACGTTGCAATGAAATTGGCCACTTCGATGGTGCGTGCGCCTGAGTTGATGTGTTTGGGCGAAAGTGACCAAAGAACAGAATTGTAGGACTCATTGGAATTCTGAGTTTCAGATCCAAGGCATCTTTCAAGCAAATTATCTGCCGACAGCGCTTCGTAAGCTGGTTTTATTACCTCCATCACCTTCTTGTCGAGAGGTGCATACGTGTGGTGAAAGCTATCTAACGTACCTTCAGCAGCTGCTTTCTGCCATGCGCACCAGCTTGACGCACCGGTGGGGCAATTTTGGTGTTGCGGTTTATCATCGGTGGAGCACTTATGGTAAAAAGTGGTCCAAATTTCCTTTTTCATATCCTCCACGGAGTCAGGATGACGGCAGATCGCAAGGCCATAATATGTGGTCAACTCGGATATTAATTTGTCGGTGAGCTTGCCCGCACCTTTGCCTCCAATGCCCTTATTTTCTTTTTTTATTTTTCGAAGTTTTTACCTAACAATAAACATTTTCAACGGAATTCGGTGGTTACTTTATGCCGCTTCGTTCGAAAATGAGTCGAAAAAAATAGCTCATTTTGACGAAGACCTTGCTTCACAAAAAAGGCTGTATCTTCTAAAGTATTTCGAATTTCTAAAAATCCTTTAAGGGGCATATTCACAACTACCCAAGCTATAAATAAATGCAAAAGTCGAAAAAAAAGTTGCTCAATGAGAAGACCCCCTTAAAGGTGATGGATCCGGTGATGGTTAAAAATGCCGAATCGAAAAAGTCACTTATTTTCAAAGTGTCTTGTTCTGCTGTTCCTCAATTAATTATTTAAGAAGAGGAACTCAGCTAGGAAACTCAATTGTTTTTTTCCACTTTTCGATAGTTTATGACATGTAGTATATGTTCCTAAAGCGCATTGGCTGATAATGATTGCATAAAAAAGTTATCGCATAAGAAAGGAACCCATCTTCTTCACGAAAATTATGAGTATCTAATCAAGAGTATCTTTTTGAAATGCACGCCTGTATTCCCTACTATACCAGATGTCGCTAAATGCACTGTGTCGTTGAAAAAATGGAAAGCTACTAACTCGAAAAAATCATTAACCAAATCTCAAAATGTGTTTTCTGAAAAACTATGATTTCTAAACTAGTCTCCATGATATAGAGATATATATTATGGAGATAGTCCACTGGTGTCCACGATATGGAGAACTTCTTTGACTTGATTTTTTTTTATACTAAAGTAAATAAAATTTATTTGATCCTATACCTAAATACAGACATATAGGCTAGTTTTTTCTTTATTTTTTTGAGCACTTTATAGAGCGAAAATGTGGATAAAATGATTTTAAAATATTTAGGTTTTTTTATTTTTGATGAATGGAGAACTTTTGGGTACCTTTTTTCAACCTGATGTTTGACGGCGTGTTGATATATTTCACTTTTATTCACCAAAACAGACATTATCCTACTCTTTAAGAATCGAATCAGAAAATAAAATCAGGAACATGACCGTGTTTTTCGAGCTCTTGGTGAGATCCTTTACATATGACCTTTAACATATTTTTGATTTGCACGAGATGTTTTAAGCACATTTTCACCATTTGGTGTATTCAATAAGTTTAATAAGCCCTTTTACACTGGTCAGACTTGAAATCAATTTTCAGATTTTGTATATAAATTGCGTGGAAATAGGAGCTTGCAATTGCTTTTGTAAGGTCAATTTTTTCAATGCCAGTTTTTTTAATATTCTGGGACAAATTGTCCAAGAACGGGACACGGGACAAGCACTTCAATAACGGGACAATCCCGACGAATCCCGACCACCTGGCAATCCTAGTGCCAGTAGAAAATCACTCTCCCCTATATATAAATACCTCATTTTTCCTCTTTTCAATTTAAATTATAACATAAAGCTCATGGTTTTTATAATGGTACTAAGACACTTTTTGCGGCGATATTTGTGACCTTTTATTTCCTCAGTTTGGCATTTTTTCAATTGTACAAGGCTGATAGTAATCTTGCCTACATTTTCTAAATAGCTTTGGGGTACTTACAATGAAACATCTTCAGTGCAATTCCACAAATGCTTAATGCGCACCTCGATTTACTCACCATGCAACTGACAAGATATGATTTAGAGCAAACATGCCCACGTAATTACCTGTATAGCTCGCGTGGCCCTTCATACAAATTTTTTTCTATCTTAACTTTGCCTTTGCGATGAGCCAAGATCAAAGATCAACTTGTTCAGTGTTCAACACATTCTCCAGCGAACTTTACAAAAACAAATGCATGCAAAGCCAAAATAAAAACACAGGTCCGTCGTTGGACGCACGAGAGAAGCGAAGTTTTTTTGCAGTTTCATAGATTAATAATTATAATTTAATGGTTTTTTTTTTAATAAATAGCTTTTAAATTAAAAAATTTAAAATAATAAAGTTAATTAAAAAACACACGTTAATATTCAGTCCAGTAAATTTTATTACCTATTTTTATTTTAAACATAGTTTCAGTTGTATTTTATTAAAACACCAATGCTTGGGACATCTTGTAGAAAGTAGAAGCATCTTGTAGCAAGTATTTTATGTGAAGTGTATTTATATGTGGAATGTATTTACATTTGGAATGTATTTATATGTAGAATAGTCAATACACAATCCTCTATCCATTAAGAGATTATTGTGATCTACTGCAACATAGCTTTAGTAACACATACTTGATATTGAATCAACAACTGTGTTTAATTAAAGGCTTTTAGATCAGTGGATAGTGTATTAAACTCCTAATCACAACGGTGCGAGTTCAAATCCCCGCGAAGGAACATACAAATATTTTTAACATATCGAAAATACATTTTCTTGTCAAAATAGACGCAAGTAACAAAGGAACATCAATTTATAAGAAAAACGCTGTCGAAAAATAAAAGCGTCGTTTTTGAGATTTCACTCAAGCAAATCACAGAACGAGGCGTAAAAAGCTTCGCTTCAAAAACGCACACTCAATGATGTCGATGCTGAAGCTGATTGTCCCGTTACTTGTGTGTCGAGCTATTTTTCATTCAAGCATTGTTATGTAATCGAAATTAAGTCTTGTCGCAGTGCACCTCATGCACTTCATGACATGTGATTTTATTGCATTGTAATTGTTTTTTTGTTTCGTTTGATTGTTTGCCAAATGGGCAAACAATTTTTTTTTGTTTGTTTCTTTAAGCATTGACCCGCGCTTAAAATTTCTTGGGCCCCACTGATGTAGAGGCATGGACCAAAACCGCAGTTGAAAATACAAGTTCCCATAAAAAAAAGCGCAAATCAATGCTTAACATGCGCCACTTTGTGTCTAAAGAGGCAGCTCGTTGCAGGGAGGACATGTCCACCATTTTACAAGAAAGCGATCAGCTAGAATGTACTGAGCTGGCGAATTGCAGAAGCGCACAAGACTGTGAAGTATTTTTGTTTGCTTGTTCATCGCTAGATGTAACGCATGGGTCAACAAGTTGCGACGTCCATAAGTGTCTGCCGTTTGTACAGTGGTTACGACTTCGAGTGTATGAACAATGCTGGACATGTGCTGATATTACTAGCCACCGGTGTTGATTTAAACTGCGCTTACATTTATTTTACTCTAATCGATTGTCTGATGTGGTTTCTGTTTAGCGCCATGCCACGCACGAGATGCTTAATGCGGTGATTTTTTTATTTTATTGCGTATCTGCCCGAAGTCTTGTAGAAACTTTCGAAGGAGATCAAACCTGCTAGTATATTTTTGTATTTCCAAACATTTTTGAATTGTTCGATTTTTGTTTTGCTATTTAAATTCCTGTTTAATATCAGGTCAAAATAAAGCTAGTTTTAGGCTTGTATTAACAAATCCGTTCTCTTGGCACACACTCTGCATATGACGCCACGCAACCACTGATATACGTAGAATAATGACTGTATTTTAGAGTAATTTTGAGCCCCGTACAGGCAAACAGTAATTAGTGAATGAAATACAGTAATAATGAATATTTACCCTACAATGAACGTGTTGTACAGTAATTTTATTAAAATACGCAAAAAAAAAAAGTGTGCGAAAAAACATTTTTATCATTTACCTGCCTTACCTTTTTATAACAAAATTACTTTAAAATAAAAATATTTTTAAATAGAAACATTGCGAAATTTCCTTAAAAAAGCAGCACTTCATCATAATACCATTGTGAACTTTGATCGTTTTTCTGACACATTAAAAATATTAATAAAACATATTTTTTTTTTTTTCATTTTGGAAACAAACCTGCAATCCTTAAAAGGGAGACAATTTTAATAAGTTTCCGCATTTAAGAAAATTATTAACAAATATATTTAGCTTACTCTATAGTTCAACCACAGTTGAGCGAAAATTTTCGGTTATTCACTTAAACAAAACGAAAATACGTCATAGACTTAACACGGAAACACTTGAAGGGACATAACACACCAAAGCTTTAAAGTTAAATATAGGTGTCAATTATTGCCAAGGACATTTTTAATTGTTTAATGTGTTCTTTATATGATAGTTTCTAGAGTATACACGTATGTACTTAAATTGATATCTGGCACTGCAGATTAAATAATAAATAGTAAGTGTTATCAACCGATCATTTTGAAATAGTAAAGGGTGATTTTTTAAGAGCTTGATAACTTTTTTTTAAAAAAAAACGCATAAAATTTGCAAAATCTCATCGGTTCTTTATTTGAAACGTTAGATTGGTCCATGACATTTACTTTTTGAAGATAATTTCATTTAAATGTTGACCGCGGCTGCGTCTTAGGTGGTCCATTCGGAAAGTCCAATTTTGGGCAACTTTTTCGAGCATTTCGGCCGGAATAGCCCGAATTTCTTCGGAAATGTTGTCTTCCAAAGCTGGAATAGTTGCTGGCTTATTTCTGTAGACTTCAGACTTGACGTAGCCCCACAAAAAATAGTCTAAAGGCGTCAAATCGCATGATCTTGGTGGCCAACTTACCGGTCCATTTCTTGAGATTAATTGTTCTCCGAAGTTTTCCCTCAAAATGGCCATAGAATCGCGAGCTGTGTGGCATGTAGCGCCATCTTGTTGAAACCACATGTCAACCAAGTTCAGTTCTTCCATTTTTGGCAACAAAAAGTTTGTTAGCATCGAACGATAGCGATCGCCATTCACCGTAACGTTGCGTCCAACAGCATCTTTGAAAAAATACGGTCCAATGATTCCACCAGCGTACAAACCACACCAAACAGTGCATTTTTCGGGATGCATGGCCAGTTCTTGAACGGCTTCTGGTTGCTCTTCACTCACAATCGCATTAATTGTTTGCTCACTTTCGGGCTATTCCGGCCGAAATGCTCGAAAAAGTTGCCCAAAATTGGACTTTCCGAATGGACCACCTAAGACGCAGCCGCGGTCAACATTTAAATGAAATTATCTTCAAAAAGTAAATGTCATGGACCAATCTAACGTTTCAAATAAAGAACCGATGAGATTTTGCAAATTTTATGCGTTTTTTTTAAAAAAAAAGTTATCAAGCTCTTAAAAAATCACCCTTTATATGCAAAATTTCGAAAAAAACTTAAAACGCTATTTCCTCGAAAGTAGTTTTTTAAAACGTTGCAAAAGATAACTCGAAAATGCATTTTTTTCGTAATCTTGTCCTTTAAGCATATCCCCTGAATTCAAGTACAAACTTTTTTTTAGACAAAAAAGAGCGTGGAAATCTATCTCTTTTTTAACCTTTTACTCCAACTTTCGCCATAATTTAAAAATCCCGCCGGGGGTTGCATATGTGAGATGCCGAATTAATGGTCTATACTTTAAAATGACATTTGACTTTTTTTGTTTCAGATACATGAGAAAGGCAATAAGGCGAACCGTTTTAAGTGTCTTTTTTTTTTCCATGTCATTTTCAGCGCCCTTTATTAAAAGCCAGAAAATTATTTAAAAAAAATATATAAAATATTCAGTAATACACACATGCTACATACAGACTTATATATATATATATATATATATGTATATTAGGGCGGGCCAAATTTTTTGTCGATTAGAGCCGCCCCTCAGATGATTCTATGGACAATTCTAAGCAACTTTGGTGAAGGAACCATAGGTCGATCTCAATTTTCGAGTCTCCCACTTTTCAAAAAATGATTTTTTTCCCTATAACATCATTTTGATTAAAAATCCAATTTATTATTCATCGTTATATTATCTTTTTTATGTGTATATGGGGGGTTTTTGGGGGTCGAGAAATTCATTTCTGATCTTTATTTTTACCTATAACCACCGCCAGAGGGCGTTTCATGCATATTTTAACTATTTTTCGTCTATTTTCCGAGAAAAATTACAAGTTTTTCGGTAAAATTTATCTTTATTTTAAAATTTTCGACAGAAATTCCACCTAAAAAATAAGAACATGTGTAAAAAAAAAAAAAAATTAATTTAGTGGAAGAAAAGCGAAATAAGTTATTTTTGAAAGTCTTTCTTGCTTTCAAGTCTGGGGTATTTTGCACGGCTTTCTAATGTAATTGTCATAACACTGTGTCGACTTTTTTCTAAAACACGTTTAGAAACGCTAGCCAGCAATTGAACATGTCTTTCCGTTGCTTGTATGTGTACCGGAATTCTTGGATCAGGCAATGGTGGATCATCGTATTCTAAATATTGTTCCAAATTATCATACGGAATGGTATGCGTAAACGGTGGTTCGAATAAGACATTATCTTTATTTAAATCAATCATATTCGTATAATCTGCACAATTGAAGTTTATCAAAGGTTTTTGATAAACTCTAAGATGTGCCGGGTCGTACAGATTTGTTCGGTAGTGTAAAATTTTCTTGATTGCGATGTTTCGTGTCTCTTTTTTATCATCAAATAACATCGCTAACAAAATATTTTCGGAATGTGCGTAATATGAATTGTCTTTAATGACATTATTCACAACTCCACGTAGATTTGTATCCAAATGTTGTGTCCAACGAATGAATTTGTAAAATAATACACTACCGAAGACCACCGAATTATAGTACTTGATGTTGAAATGCATCGGCACATACACTTTCATTATGTATGTTGCCATAATTTTCAAATTCCTTGATGGATTTTCAGTTGACACATACAACCGCAACAATCTGTTCGCCTTGGTGAGCCAACGTGAATGTGCTATTGGTCCTGGTTTAATGTGAGACAAATCCGCATGAACAACACCATTCGAAATTGCATTGGCAATTTTGTATAGGAACTTTGAATCGGTGGATAATTCAAACGGATCTAAATCTCCATTTCTTGTTAGAACGTATTAGTTTTTACGCACTGTGTGGCTTTTTACTTATTACTCACTATGTGGGCCTTTTTATTTAATTAAAAGAGTTTATTTAATTAATTTCTGCTGTTCACTTATGTGAACGTGTGCTTCGTTTTATTAACTTGAAAAACTGAGCAAACTTAAAACTTAAAATTATGTTATTGGGGGTTGGAATGAATTTTAAAGGTTTTTTTTCGGTTTTTGAGCATTTATTTAGAAACAACGGTACAATGTATATTATTCAAAGTATTGTCCATCGTTAGCTACAACATTTTCCCATCTTTCTGGCAGCATATGGATTCCGCGCCGGAAGAACGACTCGTCTTTTGAGGCAATCCACGAATCGACCCATTTTTTGGTATCCTCGTAAGAAGTGAAGCGCTGCTCAGCCAAGCCATGCGTCATCGATCTGAATAGGTGGTAGTCGGAAGGGGCTATGTCTGGGCTATAAGGCGGGTGGGGTAGCACATCCCAATTCAACGCCTCCAACGTTTCCCTGACGGTTCTTGCAACATGTGGCCGTGCGTTGTCATGTTGAAAAACCACTTTGTCGTGTCTTTTGCCATATTCCGGCCGTTTAACCTTTAATGCTCGGCTCAATTGCATCAATTGTTGTTGGTAGCGTTCCCCAGTGATAGTTTCGTTAGGTTTTAGCAGCTCATAGTACACGACACCCTTCTGATCCCACCAAATACACAGCATAAGCTTGGCGCCATGAATATTCGGCTTGGCCGTCGATGTTGATGCATGGCCGGGTGGTCCCCACGATTTTTTTCGCTTAGGATTATCGTAATGGATCCACTTTTCATCGCCAGTGACAATACGATGCAAAAAAATTCTTCCTTTTATGCCATTGAAGCAGTTGTTCGCACATGCAAAATCGCCGTTCAACGTCTCTCGGCTTCAACTCGTACGGCACCCAATTTCCTTGCTTTTGAATCATTCTCATGGCCTTCAGGCGTTTGCCGACCGTTGATAAGTCGACTCCCAATGATTCTGACAATTCTTGAATTCAACTCGTACGGCACCCAATTTCCTTGCTTTTGAATCATTCCCATGGCCTTCAGGCGTTTGCCGACCGTTGATATGTCGACTCCCAATGATTCTGACAATTCTTGAAGGGTTTGACACGGGTCTTCATCGAGCAAAGCCTCCAATTCCTCATCTTCAAACTTTTTCGGCTGGCCCGGACGCTCTTTGTCTTCCGTATCAAAATCACCACTTTTAAACCGACGGAACCAGTACTCACAAGTAGAAATCGATGGAGCATAGTCCCCGTAAGCCTCAGTAAGCGTGCGTTGTGCTTCAACCGCTTTTTTCTTCAAATGGAAGCACAAAAGTAAACCTTCCCGCAAATTGCGTTTTGTTGGAACGAAAGTCGACATGTTCACAGAGAAAAAAATATAGAAAAATGAAGCTTAGACAATGTGCTTTGAAATGAATATAGTCACAGGTGTGCCCGATGCGATCTATTGATAGTTACGCCATCTCTTAGAAAACCTTTAAAACTAATTCCAACCCCCAATATAAGGAAAAAAATCATTTTTTTAAAAGTGGGAGACTCGAAAATCGAGATAGACCTATGGTTCCTTCACCAAAGTTGTTTAGAATTGTCCATAGAATCATCCTAGGGGGCGGCTCTAATCGAATTTTTCGGCTCCATACAAATTGGCCCGCCCTAATGTATATTTATACGTAAATATATATATATATATAAAAACATCATGTATTAACAAACAGTATGCAGTGCATACATACATACGAGTAAATATGAACAATAAAATTGTTAATTTTGGCGTTCATGAAAATTATCAAAGACGTTATCAAACAACGCAAGAAAAGTCTAATTATTTTATCAACAGGAAATCCGTTAAATATAATTTTTTATTAATCTTAAAAATATGTTCACTTAATAAAAATGGAAAAATTATATCCTTGTGAATTCTAATAATAAAACTCTAATTTTAAACATATTGCACACTAAATACAAAACAGCACAACTCAAAATTTTAAAATTTCTAGGTGAAGCAAAAAACAATTTTCTTTTTTTGAAGCAATGAGACAAGTTTTTTTTTTTAACTATAGAGAAAGAAAATGTGTACAAAATGTATTTGATGTGCTAGAGTAAAGATATGACCACTAAGAATAGTTTTACATTAAAAAGTAAAAATTTGAAAATTTTGAGTTGTGACTGTTTTGAATTTAGTGTGCGATGTGTGTGCAGTGTCGCATTAAGACAACTTGATGCCCTAAGCAATCCAAGTTTGTTGGCCTCCACTATCCACTAGTAAACTGGTAGCGGTCTTTAAAAATTTTTAAACGTATTTTTTACAACGAGATACATCATTACGTAACTTAAAATATATACGAAAGACGGACGAGATACGTAGAGTTGATATTACTATAAAACCTAAAGCATACATCTATTTAATTATTGAAATGAAACTTGCGACTCTGACGGGCTTTATATTCGCGGACAATAATTTTTAGATTCAACATTTTTAGCATTTCTGCCTCTATATATAATACTAGCAGGACCTAGTGGGCCGCACAGTGTAACGAGTGCGGTCATAATTCAAACATTTTTTTTTTCAATATATAGAAAAAAAAAGTATGTCGACGTACATACGACGTACATAAGTATGTCGAGAGAATACTTGAATTAAGCCTAATCCAAAATATTTCCTCAAATTTTTAATTTTGTAGACACGCGACATCATATAACTTAGGGTTTCCAAAGTTAACTTATGCTAATGAGAGATGCAGAAATTACATTGTTAAGAATAATTATGAATTTTCTTAATTAATTGCTTCTATAACTATATATAAATTGTATATGAGACAAATATTTGGAATTGCTTCCATCTGAAAAAGTAAATTTTTTTTGTTTTTTATGTACTGTGATCACGATACCGGTACTTTTATAAAGTGGTCTCTGAATAATAAAATAATTAATATTTCATCAATCTTGGAAGTGACTAAAAAAAAAACGCGACATATTATATGTGTAATTTTTTAATATGATATTTTAATAAGTATACGTAATGCTATGTAATGAAAATTAGCTCAAAATAAGTGCAAATCTGAACAAAAATTGTATTTTTGTAGTAATAACTTTTGAACTTTTCCTTAGGGCCTGCTGTGTTAAAGAAATCACAGCCGTTATTTAAGTCAGTTTTTCCAAATACTGATTAAGAAAATATATATAAATTATATACGTAAAGAAAATACGGAACTAGTGGAAACTACATACATTCTTTATTATACTTTTTTTTATCACGTTTACCGGTACTAACGGGATCGGTTTAACTAATTTTTCCAGCCAAAAAGTGACAATTTTCTCTAAATTCGAAAGTGATTTAAAAAAAATAAAACGAAATATTTAATAATAAATAAATATTAATAATAAATAAATTTTTGAAATATTTAAAAATAAAACGAAATCCACGTGGTGTTCCCTGGAATTGACGGCTAATTTGAGCGGCTGGTCGCTTCATAGACTTTAAACATGGAATGTGCGCAGGGTTTGGGTTCCGCCACATTACTACAGCCCAATAAAAACTAAACCAGCCTCGGATAAGAACCCAATAACGTTGACGACCACCGCAAACGAAAAACGGACAATGATTTACGGCTATGCACCTGGAATATCCGGACCCTTTATAGGGAAGGTGCCATTATTTAACTGGCGGAAGCCCTCAAAACAATAAAAGCTGACATCACCGCCATCGAGGAAATGCAATGGAAAGGGCCAGGCTGCTCAAAATAAGCACACTGTGATATCTACTACAGCTGCCATGCGGAGAGATTGGCCACGATCCGCATCAAGGCAAAATTTTTCTCCATCAGCCTTATATGCGCGCACGCCCCGACGGAGGAAAAGGACGACGCCGTCAAAGACGTTTTCTACTCTAGTCTTGAGGACGTATACGACCACCTTCCGGTTCATGACGTGAAAATAGTCCTCGGCGATTTTAATACGAAAGTCGGAAGGGACGGCATCTTCGGCCCCACTGTCGGTCAGTTCAGTCTTCATGAGACCTCCACGAACAACGGTCTAAGACTGATCGACTTCGCCGCGGAGCGAAACATGGTAGTTAGTAGCATCAGATTTAAGCACCTCGACATCCACAAGGCCACCTGGCTGTCCCCTGATCAAAAAACGGGAAACCAAATTGATCATGTTGTAATCGACGGAAGGCATACCTCTAGTGTTCTAGTTGTGCGTACATTTCGGGGGGTCAACATTGACTCCGACCATTATCTTGTTGCAGCCAAGATCCGCATGCGATTATGCAATGCGAAGCACATACGCACAGGAATGCAACGAAAGCTAGATGTTGCTAAGCTGAAATTACAACGGACTTCTACTCCGCTCAACTCTCGGTTAAGCTCAACCAACCAACCTCTGGACCCGACGACGCCGGCGGTCTTTGGGCGCATATATCCCACTTCATGCGCGCTGCCGCTGAAGAAGTCATTGGTTTCCGGCGCCCGCAACCTCGCAACCGATCGAACGATCAGGAGTGTCGCATCGCGTCCGCTGTAAAAAATGCCGCATATAGAAAAACGCTGCAGTCAGCTGCAACGCGAGCCGTGCGAGTAAACTACCACGAAAAGAGGAAGGAAGAGAGGCGCCTTTCCATACACAAGAAAAGAGAGCAGGAAAAGCGTGAGCGTGAGGAACTAGAGGTATACCAGGTCAAGAAGGATGCACGAAAATTCTATCAACAGGTTAAGCGTCTAACCCAAGGTTTCAAGCCCGGAGCATCCACTTGTAGAGACGAAAATGGAGACCTGAATATGGATACACAGTGTGTGCTGAGGTTGTGGAGACGGTACTTCTCCAATTTACTTACTGGCGACTTTTCCACCAATGCCGCCCATGGAGAGCGCAGTTCAGAGCCACCAATCAACGATGACGGAGTGGAAGTACCACCACCTAGCCATGAAGAGGTTCGA
>OU612045.1:75855349-75913734 GCA_914767935.1 Coremacera marginata
TTATTATTATTATTATTATTATTATTATTATTATTATTATTATTATTATTATTATTATTATTATTATTATTATTATTATTATTATTATTATTATTATTATTATTATTATTCTTATTATTATTATTATTATTTATTATTATTATTATTATTATTATTATTATTATTATTATTATTATTATTATTATTATTATTATTATTATTATTATTATTATTATTATTATTATTATTATTATTATTATTATTATTATTATTATTATTATTATTATTATTATTATTATTATTATTATTATTATTATTATTATTATTATTATTATTATTATTATTATTATTATTATTATTATTATTATTATTATTATTATTATTATTATTATTATTATTATTATTATTATTATTATTATTATTATTATTATTATTATATTATTATTATTATTGTTATTATTATACAGTTATAAAGAAATGGTTATATTATAGCCAACGGATCCTTTTTATCTTATAATAAAAATAAGTACCTGTTTTTCCTTACCATATCTCTAATAATTAGCTCACGCTTAAATACTCCTTTATCTTATTCCTTATTCTCTTATTCTCTTACTCCTTTAAATTCTCTACTTTTCCATTAGCGATCACTGAATGACCGTTTAAATTTAGCAAGCCTTTAATTGAGTCTAATCGCCTGCTGGTCATGCGGTACTTATGTTCTTATGTTATGGTATTTATTTTATTCTTTCTAATATTTTATGGCATTTATTTATTAGTAAAGTTTATTATGTAGATTAGGAATATATATATTACAAACAAGTTGTATTCCCATTTTTCTCTATTGGTATTTATTTCTTTATTTTTTCCGTGATTTTGTATTCATAGTTTTTTAATATGAAGCATTTTATTTCCTACGTAAATCTGGAAAAAAAACTTTGCCGAAAAGTTTCTCGCGGCGGGGCCCACTGAGCTAACCGGGCTAGTTATTCCACTTTCGATTATGGGTGGTCAGCATCTTCGAGTAGTGGAAATATCTAGCACTATCTATAATGTATATAAAAAAACATACGAGTAGTGAAAACTTCTTGCCAGCTAGACCAAATTGTCACAAACCTTACTACATATTAATTAAATTTATTTATTATTAAAATTTCGACAGAAAAATACCGCCATATTGTGCTGTATAAAACTGAATACACAATACTCGTAATATACAATACTCGTAATAGATAGATATCAATCAATACTTCAGCTCCCTCCGCATCCCGATGTTGTCTTTAAGTTTTTATTTATTTCTGTCAAAGTCAAAAAATTAACCTTAACTGACGTGTTATTCCATTTATTATAACACTTATACTCATTGAATAACAAATTGATGCAAAGCCAATGTATTTAAGAAAAAGGCGTTTTCCAACTTTTTTTGAAACCTGCGTGGTAAAACGTAACATTGTCACGTTAAAAATAGCAACAAAAGCACACATAAAACAACAACGTTATAAAAACATTTTATATGAAAACCTTTTCATATTTACACCTACCAACTAATGAACACATACTTTTCCATCTATTGATTTAGATCGAGGTTATAAGATTGTTTTGTGTGAGCGGTCACGCCCACTTGTCTAATGCTCGCTCAAATATATAGTGACTGCCCTTTGGATCCATATCATCTACATTCCAAGTTTCACTATCAAAACGTATACAACTCAGAAGTTATAGTGATTCCTGGAAAGTGGGCGTAGATGTAGGTCGAACACCCCCATTTTTAGTACAGTTTCCGAGAGTAAGCATACAAACTAAAGTATCAAATTTTAGTCTAATACGACCAAAACCGTCTGAAATACAGTGTTTATTTTTGTTAGTGGGCGTTAAAAAGGGGGTGTGGCAAAACTATTTATTGCGTAAGCCATCTCGTTCTCGGAAACAATCTACCGCCAAAATTTCAGCTCAGTCTGCAAAGTACTTTTGGAGTCTTAATGACATTTTGAAAGTGGGCCTAAACATAGTACGACCGCTCCCATTTTTAGTACAATTGCCGACAGTAATTATACAAACTAAATAACCATATTTTAGTCCAATAACACCAAAATCGTACGAAATATAGCATTTTTTTTTTAATTAGTGGCCGGTAAAAGGGGGTGTGGTAAAAATGGTTTAGCCTATTTTTCAATCTGGTATTGTAGCAATTGAATAGCAAAAAAATAATTAAAGTCCCCTTAGCTGTTCTTGAGCCTTTACGTAACAAACATACGTTTTTACTCTTTTATGTGAAAGGTTATGTTGAGCTGAGCAAAAAATCGTATGTGAGGGGGAAAGGGGGTAATTTTCCCATTAATTAATTAATATTTCACGACGGTTAATTAATTAATATTTCATTTATTTAAACGGTTAATTAATATTTCACGACTTTGATTTACGTTATTGTTTCTAGCAGAAAAAGTGACTTACAGAAAACTCATTTTGGTAGGCAATGAAATCGCCTTTCCAGCTGTATATCAACAAACCCCACCAACTTAACCGTTACTGAGCTGTGCTCGTGTGAAGATGAATTCAATCGGTTGAAACTAACAAATTTCAATTTTCTCAGTAGTTCGCGTATTAAATGAAATTTTTTTTAGAATTAATTTTGTAATTTATTTAATTCTCTTTTCAATGACATCAAAAACATAAACATATCTCAAAAAATGAAAAAGTTGGCTGTAATTAAAAAAATTATACTTATTAGAAAACAATGATATTATCTACTGCATAACTGTCATTTACATTAAGTGTAGCGTTTGACATTTCATTCCCTATTTGTTATGTATCACAACAAAGTGCGTGGAAAATTTTTCACGAAAATCATTTAACAGTCGTTCATTTACATGATATTAGAGATATTCAATTAACGCCGTATTTGTGGTATAAATAGCGTATGTGCCGTAAGTTCATACAACTAAGAAAATAAATGTATTAACAATCACACGCCTTGGACCCCTGATTTACACGCGTGAGTCATAATATCTGAGTGCGCTGCAAGAATCTCAAACCTTACAAGGATGTGGTGTATCATCTGTGGACTGTCCTTAATATAAAGGTACATTCGGAGCCATTGTCAAGTATATCGCATGTCGTTGAATCCGGTCCAGAATCTTCAAATATGTTCTTGAAGCCCCTGCCAAATATACGAATAATATGAATTTTGTCATATTAGGTATTGTTTCTGCGGCTAGTTCCATAAAACAGAGATAAACGAAGAAACGGACGCCAAATAAAAAAATTAAAACAATTACACAATCAAAACTCTGCAATTTTGATCGAACGAACGAAAATGGCCATTTCAGCCCTTGAAAGGACTTTGACTGAGCTTCTTATGATAAATTGTGATATGCATGTTGTGAAACACAAATGATCGAGAGTGGACCCACAAGTTTTATGCCGACTCCGAACGGCTTGTGTTCTCAAGAAGGTTCTCATGGCAGTTTTTACTCTCTGAGGTTTGCCATTCTCTGCAGAGAGGTGAAGGCCAAACAGAAAAATTATTTTTTTGTTAATTACATTTTTATTTATAAAAGAAAATATTTTTTCGATAAACCTGAGGCGGGAATAATGCATTTTTCCCTTTCCGTACTCGAATCGAACCACGTACAATTCGGCTGCAAGTTGAACGTGCTACCATCGCATCATTGCCTCCCTTGTACGTATAAACCCGAAAGCAAGCATAGCATACATCCTTCAATTTATTTCATAGGATTTATGACAAAAAAATTGATTGCTTATCCAAAATAATCATTAATCGATTATAGCTCGGGATTTATTTATATAGCTTATTTTCAATTTTTCTTAAAAAAAAAAGAGAAACTGCCAGCATAATTGTGAATATTTTGAAATAAAAAAAAGCACAACATTTCAACTGCAGAAATGACCACTAAACCTTTGCTTCGTGGTCAGGAGCACTGACCTTATGCTAACGCGCATACTTGTTTAGGTATATTTTTCCGTGCCTACACAGTTAAAAATGTTGATGCGTTCTTCGGTCCAAGACTAGAAATTTATTTTATGTTGCATTCTCGTCGATATTTCCCAGTAGTCCAAGTCTTAAAGAATTGATAAGCGAATCATGAACGATTTTTCTTCATCTTTGACGAAACATGCTGCTTCAGCCGTACATTTCATTGGCGAAAATCCCATATAAAATTCTCACGAACGCAATACAAAAATGTTGAGATTTTTCGTGCATGAATATATTACTGAATCGTTGCGGAAGTTTCGTCAACAAACAACACAGATATATGAAAAAAATTGTTTTCCATTTTTATATATTCTTTGATTTTATTTTACATCTTTTTTTAGATCAGATTATTTTCGATTTGTAATCTTTGATATATCGGTCATGTAGTCCATTAATACAACGTTTTTAAAATGATATATATTGTAACTTTTAACAAAAAAATTACTCCGAAATATAAGCCTTTGTAGGGAAAACATGAACGACACAAAGCAGAAAGGTTGAAGAATTTTTGACAAATTTTTTAATGAACGAGCACAAGCCGGACGCGTTAAAGAATTTTCGACAAGAAATACAAGAGATAAGAATTATCGGTTATCGCGTGTTTCACTGTTTTCGTTTATTCCTTGTCCTTTTTTTTAATGTTGACGAAACCAATGCAGATGAGTTAAAGAATATTCTACAAGCCTGTTTTTTACGAATACAATACAAATCTGGCTTTTGCAGCAAGTTTCTTTAATTTTTTTAAAAGCAGAGTAGGTAGTCCGGTAACTCAGTTGGTAATGGAAGAACTTGTAACCATTAGGTTGTGTGTGGAAATACCACAGCATGCAATTTTTTTTTAATTTCGATATAAATATGTGTTAAATACTGCATTTGAATTATTTGAAAGAAGTGGTATTTATATGAAAATTCACAGATCTACGAATAAAACAAATTTTAGATTCAAAGTTGCATTCGTTAATATTGCAGCATGTGCTGTTTCCACATCAATCAATGCAAGGCCTACTTACTAATTACTTAAAAATTGCTTTCTGAATTTATCATAACTCAATTTGCGAAATTCCCAAAAGTATACTAGTATTCTGAAAAAAAGCTACGTTCAGATTCAAACTTTAAGACCGTAATGTACGTTCAGAGTATTGAACGAATGACTCAATTCAATCATAAAAGAAAGAAAAGAACTACTAATTGTAAAATGTAACATAAGTATGAGCTACTCAAATAGATATGAATCCGTGACCCAGTGGGTAGAACAGCCGACTATTGATCCAAGCGTAGTGTGGTCAATCCTCTGTGAAAGCAAAAATATGAAAAATTTTAAAATAACCATTTTTTTGTTTTCACACCAGTACGGCGGGTGTGTTGTTGTTTTCATAAGAACCATTTCGTTACATTGGTTTTACCCTCCATTTAGCTCGCCGTATTGTTGAATACGCGGCTATAAAAGTTTCACTTCAATCTTTCCGAGCTTTTTTTGTAGGTATAATTATTCGCTCACCAGTGCCTTCACCGGATATAATAATGCTGTAGAGAGTATTGTCAGAGATAATTTATATTATAGATGAACATCAAAAACGGCAGAATTTTCTTTCAAGCTTTTTAAGTAGCCTTATTTTCAAAATTTGATTGCAATATATATGCCACACATTTTTTATTCGCTCAAAAATATGCGGTTCTTGAATTTGTAGCAATAATACACAGCTGTTTCTTAGTTTAAAATTTCTTATTTGGTCAAAAATGCGCAGAATCCACGATTCAATATTTTAGATAAAAATTATATCTAATAAAAATATATGTAGGTTATACGTACACCTTTTGCACATTATGAATCTATTTAATAATAAATCTTTTTTAATGTAGACATATAATGATAAAATATTTACGGAAAACAAACAACATTTTTTTTTATGAAATTTGTAATTAGTACTTTACTCTTATCAGCAAACTTTAATTTTTAAGTTAAACATTTAATTTTTAATTTTTACTTTGCTAAGCAAGAAAATCATCGAATAGATTTGTAATTTTAACATAAATGACGTAGGGTTAACACATCATACTGTGCTAAGCAAGGCCGTGTTTAAATATGCTAGCCGAGAATGACTCACTGTATCAGTCTACCTGTGCAACAGTAAAATATTATCTGACAAACACCTTACTTATTGTTAAAATTTTAAATATTAGCTTTCCAACTCTGCTATATACATAGTTAGCGTTGTTAAAGTACACGATTCACTAAACAGCTCAATAGAAGTGCAAAAATAAGTAGGCACGGCCTATTGTTGTTGCCTTTCGATAATTGCTGTAGTTGATTTCAAATTTAAGCTTGGAAAAAATTGATGATTCAAATTGGTTTGACTTGTTTCATTGTATGCAGCATCCGGAATATTAACGAAGGCCACCTTAGTTTCCGCCCGATTGGAGCACCATTTAAATGTTTTTCTGCTGAATAAAGAAAGCTTTTTCAATGAAGAATCTATCTATATTAATTGAAGATAAATTGAATGCTTTGTTGATTTCACCAAATAATACACGTACCGAAACGATATGAAAGCGAAATTTATTGATAAAAATTCAACAATATCGTAAATATACATATAAATAGGTAAAAAATTGTACATATCAATGTGGGAGCGTCTCTTCTGAAGCGTAAAGAATTATTATTGTTGAGCGTATGTTTTATCTGATTTTAACTTGAATTTAGGTGCAGCTAATAATAAAACAGGTGATCAGTTCAAGCGGAAACGCTAAATTAATTTTAATGTAATCAAAATTAATTTAATTCAATACATGTTTAAGTATTTATTAAATTTGTGTACGGTGATTGGAGCAGAGTGAAGCAATGGGTGAAGCTCGAAGAAAAATTGTATTAGTGTTTAGAGACAAATTTTCCTTCGTAATCTCCAACGTGGTTCTTATTTAAGACGAACTGCAATTACTTTGCTACACTCCAAACTATTTTCTATTATGACGATAATCGTCGGCAACACATTACGACTATAAGTGCTTAGTTTTACACCTGTTATTAAATTTAAATTATTAAATTTAAATTATTAAATTTAAATTATTAAATTAAATTGTGGCGACCGTGGCGTAGTGGGTAGAGTGTGTGACTCTTACGCCAGAGAACCCAGGTTCGAATCCTCCATCCGACACAGAAAGTTTTTTCAATTGAATTAATTTTTCTGTTCGGCCGTCACCTCTCTGCAGACAATGGCAAGCCTCAGAGAGTAAAAACTGCCATGAAAACCTTCTTGAAAACCTTCTTCGTTTCCGTACTTTTGACACTATTCTAAAATTTTACTCTCTCATATTGTGTACAGAAACAGACGCGTATATAGCAGGGCTCCAAAGCTAGTGATTATTGATACGCTTCCACAGCCTCAACAAAGCACAAACTTTCGGCTAATCTGTTGTATGCGCACTACTTCGAGGAAGAGAATTGTTCTTCTTTTAGAACTCGCTTAACTTCCTATAAATTACTAATTAAAAGTTTAAGCTGAACAAAGCACCCATAAATAAACTCGCACGATAAATATTAATATAAACGAAAACAAAAGTCAATGCATACATTTTGTTTATATCTTAATTTTGCATAATCTTTTGTTTAAAAGTTAACAGTTTCTGTTTTACTTGAAATTCTTACATATTTTGTGTTCACCATTATACACTTTTGTGTTGCAATTTGAACGTTTTTGACATTTACTGAACGTTTTTGACTGAACTCATAACTTTTTGTTAAAAATTAAACAATTACTGTTCTTTCTTATAAAAAGAGAAAAAAAAAAGTATTAATATTAGGCAACAACTGAAAATTCGAAAAAATTTGCATTTAGAATGTATAGAATGTATTTAGAATGTATATAATGGTTTTAGAATGTATATAAATTCATACTGGAACCAAAAACTTGTTTATTCCATAAGGCAAGACACATTTACAAAATAATCTGCAAAAAAAATTGATTTTCTTTTCGAGTTGTTTATGAATTATAAAAGAATTCACGTGGGCAATTAAGAAATAATATAATATTCGCGTTACATTATGAAAAGGTTTATATTATCTTTTCTACAAAAATACTTTTATTTTTAAAGAATACTTGTGGAGCAATAAACAAAGATCTATCATCCTATCCTTCTATGTGCTGAATCAAGGTGTTATGCGACTCTCATCGAGGGCTTACTAGGCTGAGGGCTCATTAAAAATAGTAAAGTCGCTACACTCCAGTGCTGGCAATCACAATTAGTCTTTTAACGGTCATGATTTCCTGCATGAATGGTAGATAGCGAATCATAGTACCCGAGGTAATGCACAAATTCGTTTATTTTTTTTTTTTTGTTCTTCTTCTACATAAAATCACAAAAAGAGGAATCCGTAACACACGCGACAAAAATTTACCGTACGTAACATCGTATAATAAGACAAGGTAGTGTTAGTAGTTAAAATTCTCTCTTGTGGTGGGTACCGCACCTGTCAAAACCAGGTTTTTACAAATAGAACCAAAACAAATAACAAAATTTGCAAATCATAATATTCCATGTGTTTGACAGCTGCGGTACCTACCGCTGCGAGACGACACTACCTTGATAAATATACCATGGTACGTATTGAGTGGAAACTTATGAAGAAGCTAGTGAATGGTAATGCAGAGAGTAAGGAAATCATTACCGGCAATGACATCTCGGTGTTAAATTCATGAGTGGTAAGCATTGCAGTAACCAGAGATGATTACCGCTAGCTAGTGAACTCACTCATTCGACACTGGTGAGCCGTACTGGAGAGTAGCGTCTAACGCTTTTCCACAACTCTAAGCATGAAAAAACAAGCAAAAACAAAAAAAAAAAAAAAGATGTGTGTGGCCGCCACGCACGGTAGAAATGAAACTTTTACTCAAAAATGGAATTTCTGGGAAGATTTATTTTATTAACCCTCCTCCTTCAGTGCAACCAAATGGTTAAAAAGCAGCCTGCCTTCATACCAGTATTAGTTCAAGAACTGTCTTTTTTTCTATAAAGCCAACTAAAGGGTGGTTAAATTTTAAGGCCCGATGTTGATTTTGAATAAAACACAAATTATTCAAGAAATTATTGTCATTTCTTTTTATTATGATAATATTAGTATGACTCAATTATGTATGGAACAAAATAACGGCCAAATGGCCGCCGCGACCTCGGCGGCACACCTCCATCCGATGGTCCAAATTTTCGACCACATTTAACCACATATCGTCCACATTTATATCTTCCAATTCGGGCCATAAAAAGTTCGTTATCATCTCACGATAGCGAACACCATTCATAGTAACTGCCTGACCGGCCTCATTTTGGAAAAAATACGGCCCGATGATGCCGCTAGCCCATAAACCGCACCAAACAGTCACTCTTTGTAGATGCATTGGTTTTTCGACAATCACTCTTTGATTATCATTCGCTTAAATGCGGCAATTCTGCTTATTGACGAATCCACTGAGTTGAAAATGTGCCTCATCACTGAAGATGATTTTCTTCGAAAGTTGATCATCCACTGTTGCCATTTCTTGCCACCATTCTGACCATTGACGACGCTTGAAATGGTCAAGAGTCTTTAGTTCTTGAGTCAATTGCACCTTGTAAGCGTGTAAATGCAAGTCTTTATTCATAATGTTCATCAACGAAGAGCGTGAGAGGTGCAATTGTTGGGTACGACGACGAGTTGAGGTGGATGGCTCTTCAGCCACACTATCGCGAACAGCAGCAATATTTTCTGCAGTACGAGCTGTACGAGCATGCACTGGTGTTTTCACATCTCCTACAGACCCGGCTTGCTCAAATTTTTGCACGATTTTTCCGAGTGTACGTCCATTTTCATAATAAGCCTGAATAAATTTGATCAACAACAGATTTGTGCTCGCAGTACTAGAAATACTCTAAAAAGAAATTATTTTTTTGCCTCCTGAAAAGATACTGAAAAATACATAACTGTTTTTGTTGGCGCAGCGACGACCTATTTTTATTATATCTGGCAATACTAAAAATGGGAAAGAGATGCTAGAAGAACAATTATTCTTAAATTATTGACAACATCAAAATGGGAAAGAGATCCTAAATGATGGTTTATAGTAAACTAGCCAGTCGCTTTTGAACTACTTAAAAAAAGTATGGTCTGATAAAAATATGTAAAAAATTATGTAATTAATTCAACAATTACACGAAGTTTGTTTCAATTTATTTTTTATATGGTGTGCAGCTTTTCTTAAATAGTCTGCTTAAAAATATATAATGTTACTTAGTTCGAATAATGCCAGAATAAAGCCGGCCTACACAGTACTGGCATAGAACTGGTTTCAAAAACACTAGTAGAAAACTAACACTAGCGTACAACTAGTATAAAAACTACTACAAGGTGAAAACTATTTGCTAAATTTGTATTGAAATTTACACGGAGAAAACTATTTGCTAAATTTGTATTGAAATAATCCACAACTTGAATATAATTCTCAACTACTTCAAAGTTTTGCTTGCTGTCAGTAGAAACAAATTAAAAATTTGCTATTTTAATTTATAAATTAAGCAAATGTTTCCTTAAGTTTAGTCAAATTTAGCTATTCCGGTTTATAACTTAATCAAACAAAAAAACCAAAACATTCTGTGACAGTCGTGGGACTTCAACCTGGGCTGTTTCGCTTTACCAGTATGCCAAGGCCGTCACATTTTAATTTAGAATTTTGGTGTATAATAACTAATAACAGAAAATTTTAAAACAAAATAAATACCTCTGCCAGCCGGGGATTCAAAACTGGGCAGTCTCGCTTACAAGGCAAGCATCGTAACCAGTATGTCACGGCCACCACAATTTAATTGTAAAATTTGGTTCATTAAAATACGATAACTAATAACAGCAAATTTTTAAAACAAAACAAAAGACGAGCCGGAGACTCGAACCTGGGCTGCTTTGCTTAGAAGGCAAGCACCTTAACCAGTACGCTACTACTTTATTGGAAAGTTTAGTTTTTAATGACTAATAATAGCAAGTTTAGCTAAAATCGAATAAAATAAAGCTTTTTCCTGAACATAAGAGCAGTGATTTCAGTTTGCTAAATTTTTTCTAAGACCGCACCGCAATTGAGCAAACATTTGATGATTTGCGTTAAGGTAAATAATATTTAATTCAAGCATAATATTTTTCTCCGTGTAGCATTGAACTAACTATAATAATGCTAAAATATACCAGAAAATATACTAGTACTCTGGTGGTCAAAATCATATCAGTAAAAACCCTACTTTTGGTTATACTGGCATCTTACTGGCTTAAAATGTACTAATTCCACGACTACTTCAAAAAAGGCCAGTAAAAATACTACCTCAAATCATATCGAGAATGGGACAATTATCTTTTCCAATGACATCAACACAGGAAAATAACCAGTTTGAGCAATATAAAAAGCATTTGGTCTGAACTAGTGCTGGTATTTTTGGTCCTAGCTCATTTGGCTAGCTCATTTAGCTCATATCCACCCTGCAACACTGCAGGGTGGATAATCCGAGGCCACAATCAGAAAACAGATCACTTGGGGACCCAAAATTTTTGGTAAGGTCTTTGGTATATATAAATGTAGTTCACTTATTATGAACTGAATTCGAAATTCTGATTCGAAAATGTTTAATCGTGCTTAATAATCCATAGCCCAGTTATTAAAAGCAAGGATTACTCTGCTGATGCTGTTTTGTTCGGGTTGCCTTTTGAAAATGATGAAAATCTCAAAAGCATCTTCAACAGCATTTGTCTCCATATTGATTTTCAACCTCCTCTAATAAAAGACATCTTTCGTATTAAGCCGAAACCGAACCACACTAACACCCTTGTTGTTATCAAATATTTCTCTCCATTTGATAGAAATCGCGTGCTCAAAGCCTTTGGATCCTACCGAAGGCGTAATAAATCAGCCATTAATCTACGAGGCGCGGGTTTTGATTCTGACTGCAATGTTTATCTCCACGAAAGCCTTGATGCCGACAGCCGAAATTTGCTACAAGCTGCAATTGCATATAAGCGGAACAAAAGTATTTTTAATGCGTTTTCCTTTCGTGGCTCTATTTTTGTTAGGCTGGCGAAAAAATGCGAAAGGAATTATCATCAAAAGTTTGGAAGATCTGGAAAAAGCAGTACATGGCGATGGTTTGGCTGCCGTTATATAATATTTTAGATTTATCTTTTTTCTTATATAATTTTATTAATTCTTTTTTCTTTTACAATTTTACAAATGTAATTATGTTTTCCTCACTTCTCTTGCTTTATTCTTATAGTTTGCCTCATTTTCGCTTCTCTAGGATATTATATAGTACTTTTCTCTAGTCTGTCGCTTGATGGCGTTAATGAAAATCAAAAAACCGTACTTCAGATACTTTGTAAAAAATACAATGGTCTCAACGTAGTCCACTTTAATGCGCGCAGTTTAAACTCTGCTAAATTGGACTATCTGAGACACATTTTCGAAAACTTAGCGGTTGATATAATTTGCATATCTGAGACGTGGCTTAACTGTGATATTAGTGATACGATTTGTGATATTAATAATTATAAGCTTGTAAGAAATGGCCGATCCGGAAAGAAGGGTGGAGGATTAGCAGTTTATTGTAAGACCTATCTTAATGTTGAAGTCGTTTGTAAATCGAATGGACCTGGAATTGAATTTCTCAATTTATGTATCTTTGATTGTAACACTAAAATTCTTTTGTCATGTGTGTATAATCCACATAAATGCCATTCTATTGATAACCTTTTTTCTATATTGTCTGGATGTCTCCTTAATTATGATTTCTTGTTACCATGTGGTGATTTCAATATTAATCTCCTTACCACTGATGTGGCAAGGCAGTTGCTTTATGACAAAACATCGACTCTGGGACTCTCAATAGTAAACAAAACTTTCCCTACGCGGTTCTCTAACAACTCTAATCCCAGTCTTCTTGATTATTTTATAGTTTCGGATGCTTCTGTGGTTCAACTGTTTGATCAAATTAGTTTTATTTCTGACCATGACTTAATCTTTTGTTCCTTAAGTATAAATTTGTCTCGTAACGTATCTTCGCATTCATATGTATACCGTGACTTTAAACACATTTGCTATCCTTCCTTGTATCATGATTTGTCCCTCATTTCTTTTGATAATTGTTGGCTTCAAAGCTCTGTTAATGATAAGCTCTGTTCCCTACTTGAACCAATAAAATATTTGTTCTTGAAACACGTTCCTCTTCGTACTTTCAAAGTTCAGAATGTTTCTTGTCCATGGTTTTGTCAGGAAGTTCTTGATGCCATAAAAAAAAGAAATAAATTTTATAAGTTGTGGAAGAAAGACCGTCAGCCTATAGCTGGGAAATATATAGACTAGCGCGAAATGATTCTGTTCTTATAACAAGACGGGCCAAATCTCGATACTTCTCCTCCAAACTTAAACTTTCTCTTCCAACCAAAACATTATGGAATAATATCAGCAATCTTGGAGTGTGCAATACGAAAAATGCAGAATGTAACCTTGACCCGGATTACCTCAACAATAGATTTCTAGATGCTTATCTTCCCACTAATAACAACATTCTACCGGTATTGAATTCAACAACTCCGCAATCATTTAAGTTTGAACCGGTAACTGAGCTTGATGTTGGGTTATCTATGTCCCAAATAAAGTCTAATGCCATAGGTGAAGATGGAGTTCCCATAAAATTTTTAAAGATAATTCTTCCTCACATTATTTGTCCGCTTACTCATGTTATTAACCACTGTTTTCTCTCGTCCTCTTTTCCTGATTTATGGAAAATTGCGATTGTTCTCCCCATAGCTAAGAAACCTAATCCTGGTGGACCTAGTGATTTTCGCCCAATAAGTATATTGTCGTCACTCTCTAAAGTTTGCGAAAAACTAATGGCTAACCAAATTAATAAACATATTAAGGAACAAAGACTTTTATCGCCATTGCAATCAGGCTTTTGTGCGGGGCATGGATGCTCTTCAGCGGTGGTCAAAGTTCTTGATGACATTAGACCTGAGTATGATGTTGGCAATATGACTTTACTTTGCTTACTTGACTTCTCAAAGGCCTTTGATACCGTCAACCATAATTTATTGTGTCTCAAACTTAAAAACCTATTCGGTTTTTGTGATAGTGCTATTAACCTTATGTCTAGCTATTTATGTAACAGGTTACAAAAAGTCAAAGTTGGCGAAGTTTTATCGCAACATAATCTTGTTATAAGTGGAGTACCGCAAGGTTCAATACTTGGTCCTTTACTATTTTCTTTGTTTATCAACGACATATTTTCCGTATGCAAGCATGCATCTATACATGCATATGCTGACGATGTACAGCTTTATTTTTCTCGTCGTATTGGACTTCTTGACGACCTGTGTTGCAGATTAAACGAAGATCTTAACAGCATTAGTGAATGGGCTCACAATAATTATCTTCAACTGAATGCGGCCAAATCATATGTTTTGCCTATTTTCAAGAGTAAGTCTTATGTTGTTGATATTCCTGACTTATTTCTTGGTACTAATAAGCTAAGTTTAGTGTCGAAAATTGTAAATCTAGGTTTTTGTATTAACTCTTCTCTGTCTTGTACTGATCACATCAACAGTGTAGTTAGAAAAGTATACTATACCCTGCGTAATTTGAGAATGTCAGCCAGTGCAACTCCTGTCAATGTGAGACGAATGTTAGTGATACAATTAATCTTACCTATAATAACTTATTCTGAACTGGTGTACAGTAAACTCGATTCATCCTCCCAGTTGAAATTGCAAATTGCTTATAATTATGCTACGCGCTATGTATATGGCCTGCGTAAGTTCGACCACCTATCCAGTTACAGGAATGCTATTCTTGGGTGTGACTTGTCTTCATATATTAATGCTAGGAACTGTATTTATCTCCACAAACTAATTCACACTAAAACACCCTCTTACCTTTATAATAAATTACAATTTAGTCTATCTCAAAGAAGTAATATTTTGATAGTACCTAGACATTTTTCTTTGAACTTTTCACACTTCTTTTTCATTAACGCTATCAGACTGTGGAATGCTCTTCCACGCAGACTGCGACAAATCTCTAGGGCAGCGATCTTTAGGCAATCTATTTTTTCTCATTTTTCTTCTACTTAAGTAAAAAACTATATAAATCAATTCAAAATCAACTAAAATAATTGTTATATTATATTAAGTAACTTTCGAAACGTTGATATAATTTAAATTTTTAAATTTTTGGCTTTAAAGTTTTAAAATTTTTATTTAATTATGTTGTATTTAAAAGAACCTAGTTCTTACTGTACTTATGTCTTCTTACCTCGATAAATATGAAAATATGAAAAATAATACTCGTTTGAACGTAAAAAATATGGTTGTTGGAACAGAATCAACATATTTTTCAAGTTGACACTGAAAATACCAAAAATACTTAACCAACTAACCGATTTTCTCAATCGAATAATAGATTATATAACCAAAAAACTTCTCTCATAATTAAATGTCATTTCCGACAACCAATGTGTTAAGCATTCAATATGTTTTCATCAAAAAAATACATTCAGTTTAAAAATTTGAGTTCAGGTCAAGTTTATTTTATTTATTTGAATTTCCATAGATATATATCTAAATTTTTCTTTTTTTTTATTCGTAGCCAATCTATAGAAACAAACTGCTTTGCCTATTCCTGGCCGCATTAATACTAGCATTTACTTCTGTTAGATTCAAAAGAAACGTTTAACGAAATACACAAATTTTTTGCTGAACGTACTTAGTTTAGTTATGATGACCGTGCTTGTCAGATAAGCAATGAGACAGACAATTTTCACTTTATAATATACTAGCTGAAGACCCGGCGTTACTCGGGAGACTAATGGGTGCGTTGTACTATCGGCAACTGTTTCAAAAATGGGCTTGGTTAAACTATGGTTTAACTTGGTGGTAATTTTTTCTAAACTATACCGTAATCGAATAAAATCTACGGGCAAAATTTCAGGTCAATCGACCCGGCAGTCAATTTAATAATTTCTGAAAAAGTGGCAATATCTATAGTTTGACCACGCCCATTTTATGTACAGTTACCGACAATAACCATACGAACTAAATTACAAAATTAAAGTCTAACACGACAAAAATCGTGTGAAATATAGCATTTTCATTGATTTGTGTGCGGTAAAAGGGGGCGTGGAAATCCATTTTTGAAGTGAAACTTTTATAACCACATATACAACAATATGGCGAGCTAGATGGGGGTAAAATCAATGTAACGAAATGGTTCTTATGAAAACAACAACACAGCAGTTCACCGCACTAGTTGTATAAAAACGAAAAAATTGCTATTTAATTTTTTCATATTTTTGCTTTCACTGAGGATTGAGCACAGTACGCTGTGATCTGTAGTGGGCTGTTCTACCCACTGGGCCACGAAAGCATATTTAGTTCCGTAGCTCAAACATAAATCAACAATCAGTTTTTCTTTTATTTTCTTTCCTTTATGATTGAATTGAGTCTTGTATAGCTGTATGTACGTATAGCTTAGCAGGTATAGCCAGCTTTTTGTCAACTTTCGCTTCAACACATGGCACAATAAAAGAAAGTAGATGCATGACTTAGAGCCGAGTGTCAGAACTGTCAAACAAAAAAACGCAAAACAGCACTCAATGTGTCAAGTGGCGGAAAATATTGCATTGGTTTTGACAATTCTGACACTGTGAAAGAAAACATGCGTAGTCACGCTCAATTTTTGGTGCTGTTGGTTATTCTTTTGCAGCCATTTAAACATTACCCACTAAAACGTACTTCTTGCTAACGTAAGAAAAGCATACAAGCGGAGGTTGTTAATAAATATGGCAAATAATATTCCTTGCAGTAAGAAGACGAAATGATTATTCTAATATTAAATTGTTTTATTTAGTTGTTGTTTGTTTCAAAGTTTGCAACCTAATAATAATTCAATTAATACACATTTTTTTTTTTAGGAAATTTTTTTGTCTATTAGGCTGCGACGAAAGAAACAACAACAGTGCAGGGTCAACTGAAAAAACGAACTAGTATTTCAGTTAGTTAAAATCGATAAGTTGAAATATTGCCAGCATATCTACCACTAGATGACTTAAATTTTCCAGAAAATATCTTATATATATTCCTGATCCGTTTTTTTCAGCTTTGTTTAGTTTTATTTCGTTGATACACACTTATCAATTTTTGTGATATGAGATGCTATTTATTCCGTATATGGCTCCATTGCAGTTTTTTATCGTTTTTCGAAGTAAGCCTTGCATTGATTGATTTGGAAACAGCACATGCTGCAATATTAACGAATGCAACGTTGATTCTAAAATTTGTTTTATTCTTAGATTTGTGAATTTCCATATAAATACCAAATCTTCCATGTAATTCAAATGTAGTTTTTAACTCACATTTATATCGAAAACAAAAAAAAACTGCAATATTTGAACACACTACATACTGCTTACAAGTTCTTCCATTACCAACTGAGCTCCCAGACTACCTACACTATTTTGGTGAAAAGTTAAACATCAGAAGGTTATGTTACTAAAATATTATGTCGAAAAATTACTTGTTCATTAGCTGCGTTTTTTTCAACATCTATATCTGATTTGCATGCAAAACCAAATCCAGCTCTACATATGTTCACGACGATATCTAGGTATGAAATCGATTTTTTGCACTCTAAATCGCTATCCAAATCCGATTTGGATGTTGAAAAAACGTGGCTATTGATGAAAAAACGCTTCAAATCAACTTTTGCAATATTTTTCACTCACAGACAGATGTCGCTATTTTCTGCATACAGATGAACAGCGCCATCTAGCCATCATCAAAAGGTCAAGTGTTGCCTACTTTTACAGTTGTGGTCTCAACACTTAAAAACATAGAATTGCATCAATTGAATTGATCCGCATTTAGCATTAAATATCGTGGCAAACGCAAAATAAAATACGATGCAAGTCTTGTAACGAAAAACGCATCAACATTTTAAACTGTGTAGGCACGGTAAAATAAACCAAAACAAGTATGCGCGGTAGCTTAAGGTTAGGGCTTCTAACCACAAAGCGTAGTTATAATCGATTAATGATTATTTTGAATAAACAAATTCTAATTTATTCATCAATCCTATGGAATATATTGGAAGATGTATAATATGGTTGCTTTCGGGTGTGTTCGTATTTTGTTCGCTTTAATGCAAGGGAGGCAATGGTGCGATTGTGGCACGTTCAACTTGCAGCAGAATTGTTCGCGGTTCGATGCGAGTACGGAACTTTTTTCATTTAAATATTTATAAATAAAAATAAAATTAACAAAAAATAAAACAGTAAGTCATCAAATGAAAATAATAAATCCTCTTGATAACCAGCTGTGTCACGAAAGTAAAAAAAAAATTGCGATGAAATTTTCAGTAACTGTCCATAAACAAAAGATACAATTGATATTTCCCATGATATCACCATGTTGAAAATACTAGTTGGCTATATGAAAAAAAACATTCCTTGGACTACTACTGGTATGAAGGCAGATTGCTTCTAAAACATTTGGTTGCACTGAAGGAGGGAATGTTAATAAAATATATTAGCAGTCTTCCCAGAAATTCTATTTTTCACTTCTTCCGTGCGTGGCGGCACACATATTTTTTTTTTTTTTTTGTACAGTTGCCGACAGTATCCATACAAACTAAATCACAAAATATTAGGCTTATATGATCAAAATGTATGAAATACATATATCATTTTTATTGTTTTGAAGTCGGTGAAAAAGGATGCAGAATTTTTCAAACGTATGTAGATTAGTAACACATTTCACGACTTCATTTTGTATATATATACTTACAACATTTTTATTAAACAATTATCTTTAAATATTAATAAAAATTGCATTTAGAAATAATCTGGAGATAATTTCTGGAGATTTGTTATAAACATTTTAAATTTAAATTTTGATGCAATAACAAAACTTTGTATTGCTTTTAAAATGTATGCTTTTAAAATTTAATATCTACTTGATTGTCATTTAAAAACAAAATAAAGGTTTAAACCTGTTGACCCTTTCTTAGTCGTTACAAAAAAAGAAAAAAATTTTAAGTTTAATGTAAGCAAAATGTAAATGTCTGTCGTGATATTCAATTCTCTATCATGCTAAGCGATTGGTCGGTTGTATTTTTCGATATTTAGTTAATAATTAGGTTACTATTACTAATAGTTAGTTCTAACAACATCAAATTCTTTCACGGCACTGGTTGAGTATATTCCAACAACTACAAATTTGAGGATCCTGTAGCTTCAAAAATGTGGTTGGGCATTTTTGTTTTGTTGCCGTAACCATTTGTTTCCTCAGTGCATGATATGGCAATTGCAGCGATGTATACACAACCAAGACTTTTTTCCAAAAAGCTTGAGAAAGCGCTAAGATAACTGGCTTAGATGAAAATCTTATAAAAAGGTTTTATGTAATTTTATGTGCACTCTCTAGTGGCCAAGATGTAAACGTGGAGCGCTTCAGTCATTATGCTGCCAAAACCAGATATCTTTTTTAGCAATTATATCCATGATGCTACATGTCAGTAACCATTTAAAAATTATTAGTTCCTATGCGCTAGATATAAAATCTCATAATAAAGACTGTAGGCCATTCAGGGAGTTTAACACCCAAAAAACCAGCACACCGAGAAAAAAGCTTATGTTAAATTAACAAAAAAATCTAGTATTATTAGCTGTATTAGTATTAGCTGGTTTTGTCAGTTTTCAGCCTCCCAAGCTCTTCATTAAATCGCCTAAGTTTTACATGATAACTTACCAATTTTTATTTGGGCGATAAATTCACCAAATATATGGTAATTTATACATAATTTAAAAAAAAAATTTAAGTTTCTTTCTTTCCGGGTTTTAGTTTCTTAGTTTTTTTTTAGCGAAGCTTTTCACTACGCCTCGGTGTGTGATTTGCTTGACTGAAGTCACACTATAACTTTTCTGTTTTCAACACCGTTTTTTCTTAAAAATTTATGGCTTCCTTGTTGCTTGCGTTTATTATAACAAGAAATATCAAATATAAAAATTATTCCTTCGCCCGCCGAGGGGTGTGAACCCACAGCCACCAATTAACAGTTCACTACACTAAGCAACGTGCCAAACTCCTTCGTTACGCAGTCATTGCTTCCGTATTAATTACAACTGAAACTATACTGCAGCACAACACAATAATCTATTAATAGATTTTTGTTGTATGGCTATCAACAGATTGCTGTGATATACTTCATCTGCTAATATATCATCTGTTAACATATCTGCAGTTATATCATCAAACAGTAGCAAGGCTGTTTGGATTTGTGGGTAGAGCGATGGACTAGGCATCGAAACGTCCTATATCGATTCCCACGGCCGGCAAAGAATTGTTAAAACTATGCTTAAGTCATCCATGCTATGGTTTTTTTTTAAGAATTTTGTATTTTTGAATTTTGGGCTTACTTGAATCAAATATTTTTTTTTTCTGGCAGGGTATCGGAGTATGTGCTTTCAAAGTAATGTATTAAACAATAAATTGCTTGGGTGAATAAGCATAAGTTTATAATTCCCATACAATTCTCTTTACGCAAGCTGGCTTAGGTGATTTAAGTACTGCTGTTTTTTCGGTGTAGAGGAGCAACAAATATAGATCTTTTGACTATGCTGCTTATAACTTCAGATTCAGTTATAGACTCACATAGAGAAATTTAAAAAAAAAAAAATTAGCGCCTTTGCATTCGGATGTATATCAACTTCTAATTCCTATTATGTTGGAAGCAGACAATACTTAGATAAGAAAAATACCAGTATACCAATACCAATACCAGAAAGACAGATTGGTATGAACCATAAAATTTTATAATTTAATATAATAATATATGAAATAATATAGTGGAAAGTGGTGAATCGTGAGCCATGAGTGGGTAATCGTGGGACACTGCCATATTGTCAACGCCACAACTGTCAACGTCGCCTCTTAGCATTTTACATTGGTTGTTGACCAGTGTACGCGTACAATTTGCTTTGTACGATACTCGCCCAAAAAGAAGGTTTTGAAATTTTTTTCTGCGTTCCTGATTTGCATCAGTCTTGAACGTATCGCTACGAACCAACACAGGTTAATATGGTAATTATTATCGTTAGACCTTGGTCTTTCAACATACAAAATGAATTTTGCATGACATTTCAACAAGCCACTCACACACCGTTGCAAATCATAACTTTTGGGGAATCATGAGCCATGTACACATTGTTAGGGTGTGCTTATGATTTTTTATGCAAAATGGAGGATTTGAATAAATATATAATATTTTTAATTAATTTATCTATTTTTTGTTAATTTTCAGCCACCATGCCATGTTATTATGCAAAACAAGATAGAGTAAGTGATTTTTCTCACGTACCCAAATTGCGTATCTGATTAATCGCGTATTACCCTTTTTTTAATTTTCTCAATTTAAATTACTTTATTTGTCAATTCCAGTTATTGAATAAAGTTTTGCATCGTAATTGTTTGCTTTTGACTTAATTAAGAGCTTGTAGGGTGTATTACGATTCCCCATAATTTTTGGTAATCTCGAAAACATTAATTTTTTAAAAAAGGGAAAACTTGAAAAAAACAAAAACAAAAAAACTGCAATGGTCAAAATTAACGTTTTTCCACATTGAATACCATTCCCTATTACAATTTGAAAATTTTTTGATATTTGTTAAAGATATTAAGCAAATAAAACGTGGCCCTTAATTCCCTACTCTCCCCCACATATATGTATGAACAGAATCGAATTTGTCAATTATGCAGCTATTTTTCATATTTCCATTATAAAATATTTCATATTACCATTAAGCATGGGAGGCAGGCGTGGTTTTTGTTAAATTTCACTCATCTTCGAACCTTACAAGTTTTACTTAAAATGAGCAAGATTACGTTTGTAGGTGCAACCGTTTCAATATTACATTTCGAAAAGTTAAAAACAGCCAATCAACCCTTTAAGGGTTAACCGTACATACCCGACTCACCTCTAGAATAATTTATTTTTTCTTGTTTTTATCACATTAGCCAAAAAAAATTCATAAAACAGTTCTGTTCAGCTGGGTTTTTTCTAATCGTCATTTTGCATGGGAGGAGGGAGGAGTGGTTCCGTTCAATTTCGTTGATATTCGAACTTTAAATTATTTTGAACTATAATGTACAATTTAACGTTTCTAGATGCAACTTCAAAGTTTCATTATGAAAAGTGGAAAACATTTAATTAACCCTTTGAGGATCAGTATCTAGCGAACGGTAAATATCCGAACGGTACATCCACTGTAGAACATTTTTTTTATTTTTTGATCTCATATGCTTAAAAACGTCATAAATAATTTTTTCCAGTTGGTTTGATCTAATCGAAACACTATGCGGCCCCCTAAGTATTTTCTCCTGTCACTCTTTGAGAGATTTTTATAGTAACCCATTTTACCTTATTGCAGCCTACTGATTACCACCATTTAATTTACACACTTTAAGATTTCATATATTTGTGAATTTTTGTTAACTAATTTTATTACATTTCGTTCGAACCCATTAACCCCAAAACTCGATCATATGTTATTGGTTAGCCTCTACTAATTGCCTTTCACTGCGTTCAGTAGAAAAGAAATAAAACAACAAAATAACAATAGCAGCTTATATACCCAAATAATATTAATTCACCAATTATCGAAGTAAACGATCGCCGACCACAACAAGACTAATTCCGTCTTCATCATAACATGATAAACTGTTGTGGCAACAGCGTAGGTTATCAGCCAACATAGAAGCATGACTTCCGTTTGTTAGCGACGTTGTGCGTGATGCCCAACAAACGATTAAACCAAGTTAACACTGGCCGCTTACGAGGCAATTATAATTTTAATCAAAATAACAAAAATTCAAATTTCGATTAAACACTTGCGATAGCAACAAATGCTTCAGCAGCTCATTACATGCATCAAAACAAATTTATGCAAATAACTGGGAATTTTTTAAATTCGGTTATTGCTTGGCTCTAGCCTTATTTGGCCACAAGGAAGGAAGAGGCGTTCGGAGGGTGTGCGGTAAGTGAGACAATTACCACTGCCAAACGCTGTATTAATCATTTTAATCGCAATTCGAGTCGTAGCGCATGCGTTGTTTACGCAATAAATGGGCTCTAAACGCGCGCGTTTATGCCAAATTTAGCCGAAATCTTGAAGAGAAGTGAGATTCATTGTTTCTGCTGAAGGGCTGCGGCACTTTTTCTGAAAGGTTTTTGTGCCGTTCGTGTTGAATTATGGTTCATAAACGAGTTTATTTGTGACAATGATTTGTTACAATTTTTTAGTTATTTCTGTATCTTCTCTTAGGTTGCCTCATTTTTTGTTGGGTTCACAACTTCGATGATTCCAAATTGCTGATAAAGCTCACGCTGTTGGTCTGCGTTGGTCTTAGTCTGGTGGAATTTAATGAGGTAAAAATGTTGTTAATAGAAATTTTGTTATTTTAAAATTTAGTAATTAAGATAGAATTGTCTTGAAGGATTAATATAACTCAATGAGACCAAGTTACGGCAATTGAAGTATACAAAAGCTAGGTTTTAGGGTTTGTGATCGTACTTAATTCAGAAGTGCCGGATTTAACTTTTTATTAATTACTCTTAGACCCAAACCGAAGATTTTGGGATCTTTATTATTACTAAGTTTTTGGCTTAAAACATGCGCACATTTACACATTTTTTTCCCAGCATTATCTTGCCTGTGATATTAATTTGGTCAATTTATATTTTGCTTGGAATTTTTAAATTGGAAACTTTTGCTGGCTCCGTGTTCAGCGTCGTTCTTGAGCGGACTGAGAATCAACAAAAATGTCAAAAAAATCTTCCCAACTCTTTGGATTTAAGTGCGCGCAGCTTATCGTCCTTTTGAGATGTTTTCAGTTTATGTTTACCTTTTTTTTTTTTTTTTTGTTTATTTGGTTGTTTGCTCGGTATCAGCCAGCTGCGGTCACAAATCGCACGATCAGCAAGCAATCGATCCGTCCGCTTACCAAACTGACCTGGCAACGAGATGTATAAACAAAAAACTTGAGGTAGACACGCGGACATGTATGTCCAGGCATATTGAAATTCCAAATATAAGTTTATTGTAGCGGAATTTCTGATTCTGTCTTTCTTTTTTACTTCGTTTTGAGCGTTTTGACCGTCGTTATGATATCTTTTAGCCTCGACATTTCATAGGATATTTGGGATGCATGCACAGTAGCATACCAGATAAATCAATGTGTCAACACCTCTTTTTGTGCTGTCAATTTTTTTCAATGATATTCTATTGTCGACGCACGTTATCAGGATGTGTGTGGCTGAGTCTGGCAAAGCATCATATCGACATTTAGGACTTTTTCGAGCGGAGCAGTAGTAAAATGAAAAAAAGTATGCCGCGTCTCTTAGCTTTTCCGTCGATGCAAAATATTCCGATGCCGACTGGATCGATTTCAATACCATTTTTTGCAAGGTAAAAATATTTCTTCGTCAGAATTTCATTGTTTTGGGTGAAGATTTATGATTTTGTCACAAATTTTTATTTTTACGAGGAATATAAACATAATTATTAATTGAAAGACACCAAATATATTGTCCCTTTAAAGATGTTTTGCTTTTTAGCATATAATTATTTATAAATGATTAGTTTTTATTGTATATATTTTTACATATTTAAGGAAAAAAGTATAACCAAAATTAAATGACGAATAAATAAATTTAAAGTGGCAAAATGGAGGATTTGAAACTTTCAGAATTGGTTGAATTGGTAAATTTCTACGTATTGGCTAGTGTCTGGAAATATTTATTTTAAAATAAATTCGATATGAACTGAATTTGTACTTATGAGGGAATTCGCCAATTGTTGGCAGACTTTGGGGTTGGAGCTTGAAGACAATGTTGAGAAATAAGTAAACAAATCTTTTAAATATGTCTTCTTTCTTGTATTTTAGCTATGACTTTCTAAAGTATTTATCTATTTATATGCTTACTTGTGCTTTTCTTTTTATTTTTCATGGTTTGTTATTAAACTGATGAAAATGAATCAATAAAAAACTCAGAGAAAATAGCGCTTTTAATATTTATGGAATGCTCTAAAAATCATGATATGATCCCAAATTAAAATTTTCTTTCCCTTTCGCAAATTTTGAGATATATTGTTTTAATTTAATTATGAAAGCTTTGAAAATTTTAAATAGATTGTAAAATTTTCAAGTTTACTTCTGCTAGATTGCTAAAAAAAAAAAAATCATCAGATGAAAATATAAAAAAATTCAAAAAATTTGTCCCATTTCGAGAACTGTCATTTTGAAGTCAATAGGTCTGTTCGAGTACCCAAAAGATTTTGACAATTTGTACAAATTTCACAAATTCTTACAAGAAATCCGTTCGTTTACCCAAAAATCTTGCAAGTGGGAAAGAAAATAAGAGAGTACGATTTTTCTCTTCTGTCCAGTTTTGAAAAGTTTTTGCTGGCTGATTTTCTACTTGCAAGAATTTTCATGTAATAAAAAAAAAAACAAACGTCTAAAACAGATGTTTTAAATGTACAAAATAAATAAAAAATGGTTAAGCAAATAAAATTATTATTTAGTTTTTAGCAATTCTTAAAAAAATTAATTTTCAAGAATTACATTTGAGCTTTATGCCAAGTAATTTCATGAAGCAACAGGTTGCCACAACAACAATGTTCTTTACAGAACAACCACCAGCAGACTAGACAGCTGTTTCGTTGGTCGCTACACCAACTCATCAGTAATCTTCTGTGGGTTATGCAGTCCATTAACTTTGAAAATCTTATAAGCACACCTTCTGCTAAAACCAAAGCGGAATTGCAGTTGTGTGCTTTCCAATTTAAAAAGCAATGTTTTTCTACTTCTTAGCACAAGGCAAAGGTTAAAAAAAAATTTATTTTTCATGTAAAAACTGGTACGAGCCCGACCTCAGAAAATAAGATGAGTCATCTTTTTTCAAAAAAACTTCTCACGCCTTCTATGGTTTAATATCAACGAATTGTTGGTGCCAAAGAATGGAATCGTGAAAAGAAGTAAACAAAGAGCGCAACAACAAGTCTTTGCAGAATTTATGTAGTCAATTTTTTGAACCTTTGCTTTGTGCTAAGAAGTAGAAAAACATTGCTTTTTAAATTGGAAAGCACACAACTGCAATTCCGCTTTGGTTTTAGCAGAAGGTGTGCTTATAAGATTTTCAAAGTTAATGGACTGCATAACCCACAGAAGATTACTGATGAGTTGGTGTAGCGACCAACGAAACAGCTGTCTAGTCTGCTTGTGGTTGTTCTGTAAAGAACATTGTTGTTGTGGCAACCTGTTGCTTCATGAAATTACTTGGCATAAAGCTCAAATGTAATTCTTGAAAATTAATTTTTTTAAGAATTGCTAAAAACTAAATATAAATTAAAAATGCCACAATTTATTTTTCATGTAAAAACTGGTACGAGCCCGACCTCAGAAAATAAGATGAGTCATTTTTTTTCAAAAAAACTTCTCACGCCTTCTATGGTTTAATATCAACGAATTGTTGGTGCCAAAGAATGGAATCGTGAAAAGAAGTAAACAAAGAGCGCAACAACAAGTCCTTGCAGAATTAATGTAGTCAATTTTTTGAACCTTTGCTTTGTGCTAAGAAGTAGAAAAACATTGCTTTTTAAATTGGAAAGCACACAACTGCAATTCCGCTTTGGTTTTAGCAGAAGATGTGCTTATAAGATTTTCAAAGTTAATGGACTGCATAACCCACAGAAGATTACTGATGAGTTGGTGTAGCGACCAACGAAACAGCTGTCTAGTCTGCTGGTGGTTGTTCTGTAAATAACATTGTTGTTGTGGCAACCTGTTGCTTCATGAAATTACTTGGCATAAAGCTCAAATGTAATTCTTGAAAATTAATTTTTTTAAGAATTGCTAAAAACTAAATATAAATTAAAAATGCCACAATTTATTTTTCAAATAAAATTATTATTTTTTTACATATTTTTAACATATGTATAATACCATGAACATATGTTGAATTTGTCATGCGCAAAATTTTTTCGCCTTTTCTCAAATTTTAAAAATTAGCTATTAGCTGAAAGTCGTGTTCGGGTACTTTTTTAGATTTCCATTGTTTTGCGAGAGAATTTTTTTCTTACTCTCAAAAAATCGTTACTGGCAAGTTTTTACTGTAAAAGTACGCGAACAGACCTATAATATTTTATGTGATGTGTCAAGATATTTTGGAATAAACTTGAATGCAAATGGGCAAACATATATGTTCACATTAAAATTGTATTAAATTTTAATACCTGCCATATATTCAATTGAGTTTTTAATAAAAATTGTTCTTTAAATTTAGACAATATTAGAGTAAACAATTTAATCCAGATGAATGAGTGTATAAAATAAAAAGTATGTGTGTGGCAGCCACGCACGGTAGATGTGAAACATCAATCTTATATTATACACTCACAAAACTGGCGATGCTATCAAACCATCGCTTATTGAAGCCGTAATATTACGGCTTTCAAATTATGTAATATATGAGGCTATGACAATCTCACACGAGGCTGTTGCAACATTCAACGGTGAGAGAAATTCGGTTTTGATAGCCGAATTGTGGAGGCTTGGCAGCCTCTCACGAAGTTGTTGCAAATGCCAAACGTGAGAGGTATTCGATTTTTTATAGCCGAATAGTGGAGGCTGTGACAACGCTTTTTGTGCCTGCCATTAATCGTTATGTTGATTTTGTCAATAAAACATAGATTGAGTAATAAATGCAACTATTAATTTTTTTTTTTATTTAAATTCAAATTAACATATAATTAATTAACAAAAGCTTAATTATTTAAATAAGTTTATATATATGGTATTCCCTTAACGCCTCAGATACTACTTAAACCTCGTAAAGTACTTAATTTTAAGCAACTTGGGAATTTTGAAAATATTTTGTATGGAATTTTTTTTTACGATGTTTAAGCTACAATTTCAGTGCCTTAAACATGGAAACAAGTTTGCTTAAATTTTCAGCTGTAAAACTTTTGAAATGTTGAAAATTTTTTGCTTGTTAAAAATATTTGTTTTTTTTTTCTTTGTTTCTTGTTTGCTTTTCTAATTTTTGCTTTGATTCAGCATGATAAATGTTTAAGTTATGTTATTTTGAATTTTTTCTTTTTTTGATTAGCCGTTTTAGAATAGCATGACAAATTAATCAAATGTCTAAAGGTGCGTTCCTTTAACATAAGCTCGGAATTTTGCGAGTTTACGAAATGGGAAATTTTAATTATTAAGGGAATACCATAATTGTAATTTTCTAATATAAATGCTATATTAATTAAACATTAAAAACCCCATATTATCAACGATTAGCACTTAACGTGATTTCGGAAATATGTTTACAAATAAATTCAGCCAACGGAATTGTAAAATAGTCTATACCTTTTTCAAAGCAATATGCAAAATAATGATTATCAAAGTAAAGTGCTTTTATTGACTTAAGCATATATATAAAGAATCTTTAATAGTTGGAATATGCTATATTGATGCAAATACTGGATCGCAATCATCATAAGTGCCAATGCATACTTCTAGTCCAGTTTTAAGAACAATGTCAAAAAAAATTCAAGGTAGAAGATTGCCTAAACTCAAAATATAAATTCGTAACATTAAATTTTTTTTAAGCTACCTGGAATTTTTTGCAATGAGGCATAACTTAAAGACAAAGTGAAGTCCTTGTAACTTAATATTATATTGGCAAATTGTAATTGGTTTTTAATAACAGCCGTTTCAAGCACATTTGTTCTATTATTGGATAGATTTATGGATTATTTAAAAGTTTGATGTTTGGCTTCGAAGCGAATTCAACTTAAGGCAACTATTGGACCAATTTTGTCTAAAATAGAAGTGCAATAAAAAATAAAGTTTTGGTTTTAAATGTAGTCCCGACACTTTTATATAAAGTTCATTATGCTCGTTAATAAGCTGGCGCAAATGTTTTGAAATATTATAATTAATATGTTTTCTAAAAACAATTGATATGATTTCCCTCAAATTTAAAAATAATTTCCATTCTAAACAATCATATTCAATTAAATCATTTATAATAAAATAAAAGTAAATTATGAGTGTTAACATTTCAGAATCAGATGCACGGATCTTATTTTTATATTTTTGAGAACGAATCAGTATTAAGTAAAGGTAGCTTATTCTTAACACACTGACCAAAATTCAAAATTTGAATTCTGCGATTAAGTTCAGGCATAGAGGAAACTTTAGCTTGAGTACAATTTTTAAAAAAAGCAAGTAAATCATAATGACAAACGCCTTCCAGTAAGTCATGGAAGCAGTCCATAAAAAAGTTTTCTGTTCCGTGAAATCCACTTAACTCGTTCCAAACAGAGTTTCTTTTATCCCTGTTTTAGAAACGTTATTAATTTTAAGGTAATTTTTATAATTTTTAGTATTTCTTAGTACATAAGTTGTTCCGTACAGCAATAATTTGAATCTGTTTTACTTGCTCTACAAAGTCGAAAATAAAAATGGGAGCTAAACGATTCAGTAAAACCTAAAACGGAGTTTACACTTAAATTATCCCCTCCAACAACACAAGGCACTATTTTTAATCATCTGTACTGACCAAAATTTATTTTTATGCCGTGGACTTGTAAGTCTTTATTATCAAAGGTTTATCAAAGGTTTAAATACTTTTCTGTTTCCAAATTTAGTTCTATCGTTCGAAAAAAACAACAAAGCCAAAAATATATGCGAAAGTTCGGCTGATATATACTCCGGTAAGCACATTAACTTAACATAAACTGCCCCTAACTTAAACAACCCAGAATGAGAATCCAAGGAATTAAGTGGCTCAAAATCAGGAATTAGTCGGATTGAATTCTTTAATTTTATCCATCCAAAAAGATGTTTGAATTATATTATAAACTGCACTTTCGTTTTTCGTAAGGTGTGCTATAATTAGTTATTTCTGTGAGAATAGAAGTTTCACAAAATATGATAGTATATGAAAAACTTTATTCAGAGGAATAAGCTTTATGAAAAATTATCTGATGCTGTTATAATTTTGTTGTGTTTTGTCTTGGTGTGTATAATCTAACGTAAATTTTTTGATTTTAATAGTTTTAAAAAGAGGTATTCACTTTGCATAAAAATTGGTGTTAACAAAGACTTTAAATTATTTAGTGCTTCATTAGGTTGTTTGTTTTGTAATAAAAATTCATGTTGTAATTGTATTAAAACACTTGAAATTTGAGAATTATAAAATTGCATTAAGTCTTATAAAAGATGAAACATAACAGTACGCGGTATTCTCTCCTCTGAAATTGTTTTTGATATAATTTTTAGAAAAGTTTTTGAAACATAAGAGTCCATAACAATAGATAGAGTAGGCAAGTTTGGATCACTTTGCGAGTTTGTATCTTCTATATTTGCATTCGATGAAGTAAAAAATGTATTTGCTTCTACATTTTGATTTCTAAGTAAACTTTTTATTTCTTAGTTTTTAATGACTGGACTATGATGGTTATCCTGTACATGATTAGTATGCTTATAAATATTAGAAAAATCCCTGTCACAGTTTTTATCTAAGCATGTGAATCTAATTTGGTTTGAACGAAAATTTCTGTAATGAATTTTATATGACATTGACTTAGCGAACAATTTTTTGCATATATAACAACGAAACTAATTTATTTCGTTAATAGTTAAAAGTTTATAGTTAAGTTAATAGTGAAAAGAAATATGATTAAAATATAAATCAAATACTTGTAAGCAATAAGCGGATGTTCTATTGAAAATTTACTAAATCATTGTTTATAGCTTCAACAGTTGAAATCTTCGGTTGTATGCGGCTATCTGTGGTGACAGAGATACCAAATACATTTTTTTGCATAAATGTCCATATATACCATATGTGCACTGTACAGGATAAGATAAATTTAGTGCGTAGTACATATGAAAGCAAGCAGTTATGGCTTCAAGCGGATCTTTAAAGTGATATCGCTTGTTCACTAATGTGGCATGTATTTGGAACTGTTGGTTTTGAATCTGCCCGACTATGAAAACTCTTGGTTGGTGACCTTTGTTATTTGCCTGCAACTTTTTTTCGAACCCTTCGGCTTCTTGTGCAGTCTGAAAGAATTTTATAAATTCAGTGTTAGGTATGTGCTATCCTAAGCAATCATACTATGGAGCTGTTCATAAATCACGTAACATGTTTTTGGCCAATTTAAGACTCCCTCCCGCGCTACGTCACACTTCGTCACAAAGTCATGATTTTTTTTGATTGAACCAATTTTTGAGGTTTTATTGTAATTTAGAAGTTTGAAATAACATAGAAATTTCACGTTGTTTTGTTTTGTTTGACCAACAATTTGATGAAAAATTTGAACATGTGAACAGAGCTAAGCACAAATTAAAGCTTTTCTGGCGTTTGGAACTTAAGGGGACTGCTTAGACAAAAATCTTGGATATTTTGACAGAAAGGTTCTACTTGCACATATAAGTTCCATTTGGATTAGTTTTTGAACTACTTGGGTCATTGGAACTTTTTGGGTTTTGTAGACTCCTTATACAAAAATTATTTGAAAAATAGGTTCCCCTTGAAAACCCACTTTCAATATATTTTTGAACTTGTTGGGTCATTTTAACTTTTTTGAGTTTGGTAGACTCCTTGGATATAAATATATGGTTCTATGGCCAATAGGTACAACTTGGATTAATTAGGATACTAATAGGATCGTTGTAACTTTTTTAGGTTTTGTGGACTTTTTAGACAAAAATCTTAAATTATTGACAATTAGGTTCCACTTGACCAAAAAGGATCCATTTGAACTTTTGGAACTAATTGGGTAATAGTTCTAAAAATATTGGAACTAGTTGGGCTAAAAATATTACAAGTACAACCTATTTGCCAAAAAATTCAGTTTTTGTGTTCAAGAAGTCCTTTTAACCAAAAAAGTCACAATAACTCAACTAGACCCAAAAATAGTGTAAGTGGAAATATTTGTCAAAGTGAAACATATTTTATAAAAAAATATTGTTCAGGAAGACCACTGAGCACAAAAAAGTTCAAGTGACCCAACTAGCTGCAAAAATATTAAAAGTAGATTCCATTTGATCAAGTGGAACCTATTGTCAAAAAGTTAACTAAGTCCAAAATTTCCAATGAACCAACTTTTTTCAAAATATTACAATTGGCGCCAAGTGGTACGTATTCGACAAGAAAAAAAAAACCAGATTTTGGTCCAAGGAGTCCATTACACCGAACAAAGTTCGAATGACCCGAGTAAGCCTATTTGTCATGGAAATTTTCTTTAAGGAGTCCAGTAAGCCAAAAAAATCCCAGTGACCTAACAAGTTCTAAAAATTCTTCAATTGGAACTTTTTTCAAATGGAAAGTATTTGTCAAAAAATCCAAGATTTGGTTTAAAGATGCCACAGAACCTAAAACAATTCCAATGACTCAACCAATACCATCTATAGTCAATGTTGAACCTTGATCTTTGTAATCAGTCTACACAAATCATAAAAGTTGTAATGAATTCTACTTAGAGCTTAATTCTTCTCTAAACTACTCAGATTTCATTCCTGCCTATCATTTCCGTGAGCGGCTTATGAACTGTCTCATGCGCTGTAAAAGTCTCATTTGCGTTCTCGTCCACGAGCGCGTACGTTTTTGGTAGGCACACGTAATGAGACCTCATTTTAAAGTCTCACCAGAATGTACGCGCTCATAGACGAGAGCGATAAAATATTTTTTAGGGTACACGTCCGCAAGCGCGTACGACTTCTTGTTTACTTTATTGAATGGTACGCTCATAAAGGTACGCGAGCGGACCTTTCCATATCCTGGACTTAACACACGACTGATCTACCGCCCTAAACGTGTTACGTACTTTATGAACAGCTCCTATTTAATAAATGCTAATTTACCTTAAAATATGCAACGATTTTCAATTTTGAGTTTAAATTTTTGTTATTTTATAACAGCTCTGATTATGCGTTCTTTTTGTTGTTCGAGATGCACAAAATATATAGGGTAGTATAAGAAGAGCCACTACCATCTTGCAATGTTCTAAAAGGAACAAAATAGCGTTAATTGCCAATAGCGTTACAACAAAAAAATGATCATTTTTTATTCTTACCAGTACTACACGAAACTAATATTTAATTTAACGTCTTAACAACTGGGTCCCTTGAAACGCTTGCAAAAATTTAGAGCTTTTTGTAGTAAAACCGCCACTTTTCAAATATATCCCTAACATCCGGATGTTGAATCTTCACATCAATTGAAAACTAATTTAAAGACAAACTTATGCCAATGTTCAATTATTATTTAAAATTTAAAACGCTAACCAGTTCTGTTTGCTGAGAGTCGTTTCCAGCTTGAAACACTGGGAATTTTTGAAAGTAATCAATCGTTGATAAGTTCCGGTTTTTTAAAAGTTTGTGTCTCTCAGAGAAACTGTTACTCCATTTCGCTTTAATAACATTCCAAGGCTCATAGTTTTCTTGTATATAGGAAAAATCAGCTAATGACGTATTATCTTGAAAGCTCGAAAACTAGAACCTGAATTATTTAAACGAAAAGAGAAAAATGTTATCTGGTATATTAATGTATATGCGTATGACAGTCGATGATGCTCGGGTTTTTCGCGTAATAAGACTGCTAGCGGAAAGTTTTTTCTATAAAAGCAGTAACTATCAACAAAATAGCGTTAATTGTCAATAGCGTTACAACAAAAAAATGATAATTTTTTATTCTTACCAGTACTACACGAAACTAATATTTTATTTAACGTCTTAACAACTGGGTCCCTTGAAACGCTTGCAAAAATTTAATCAATCGTTTAATCAGTCAAGCTTTCCGCTTGGCTTTTGAGCTTTGCAACCTACTGTGTAGTAGTTTGTATTAAATTCAGTTGAGAAATGACTACAAATGGAATCAGCTAGAAACAAAAAGTCTGGCTAAATATATTTAAGTTAAAAGCCTTCACTTAATAAAGAACAATTCACATCCCCATGAATAAATGTATACAATTTTCTTTAACTTAATCAAGACTATTGTTATTTTGCAGTGTACTTTTTATAATGATTTTCGAAAGCTGGATTCTGTCTGCATTTTCCAAAAACTTTTTTTTTAAATAATTATGTTTTATGATTTTGAAGTCAAGATCCTCTAAGTCATTTATGCGATCGGCAGATGAAAAATTTGCTTTTGCCACGTCATGCAAATCCTCAGAAGAAGTAACTTGCCTGTATACGCGTTGAGTATCAATAACCACTTCTTCATCAGAAACATTTTCTTGATCGATGGTGTTATTTTGTGTGTTTTGGGACTCCATTAAAGTGATTTTTTCAGGACATTCTAAAAATACACAATATTTAGAAAATCAACCGTTTTTAATTACATTCAGCGGCAGATCTAGAGTTAACCTATTATTGCTGCACTTTGCTCCTGGGCTAAAATTCCTAATATCTACTTAGGTAATTTAATTTTATCTAAAACATACTCCACTAATATTTCTGCCGGAATGACGGAGAGATTGCCAAAATCGTAAAAAGAAATTTCGCCACTTTGTATTTTAAAAGCTTCTTTGGCTAAAATCGAAATAAATGGAATATATCTGTACCGATAAGGAATAATTCTAAAAACAACAAATTGAATGTACCAGCTGCAAGAACGTCCTCCATTCTTAAGCCACCTTCATCATTGCAAATCTTAACAATTTTTTGTTCGCCATCATAATGGCATGTTGCAAAAATTGACATATTGTTAAAATTCTAAAAAATGAACATATAAACGAATGATATATATTAATGTTACTACGCAGTTGTGCCAGAAAACATTTTATGGTGCATTATTTTTACATTTTATTGCAACAGGCAAGAATTAAATTTTATTGCTTTTAGTTTAATTTGTATTTACACTTACAGCGTTTTTACAAAATCATTTCGTTTTATAAATTGAAAATAATAATATTAAATTTTTTTAACTTATTTCAACAAGCACATTGCGATGCCAAAAGCATTTTTAATATTTCTTTCTTTGTAGTTTAAGTAAACGCAGCGAAAGCGTGAAAACCGTATTGAGGGTCCAATATCTTAATTGACATTATTCTAGACGCAAAAATTGAAAAGAAGTTGTGGTAGCCACAATAGGAAATGTATCACATCTGTAAACACAGCTCTTATTTTCGAAAGACTCAAGGAAATTATTGCGTTTTTTTTGTGATCATTCCAGCTTCAAATACGGTTATTAGAGCTCTCATAAGGTTCTCGCAATTAACTTTTGGGCAAGGCAACTTCTTTTCGCATATAATAACTCTAGCATGGCTATTACAGCCTCAACTTTTCCATGGCAGCCGTATTCGAATTTCGATAATTCCCTGAGTGCAGAACTAGGGGGTCAAATTTCCTGAAATTGGGTATAAGAATAGGTAGGATATTTTGTAAGAAACATGTGAAAATGAGCAGGATACGATAAAGAGGCGTGGCATCAATAATAAAATGATTTATATCTATGAGCAATATTGAGGGAAAATATTATTTTATTAAGTATTTATTAAATAAAAACTTGAATCAATGAAAAATTTTTTGTAATGGATAAAATTACATAAAGATTGCTATAATAACCAATTTTTTAAATGAATATATTAGAGAATAAAATATCAATTAGAGTTAAAAATCATATAAACAAAATAAACATAAATTATATTAATAATTTTAATTATATATAATATAAATATACACACTTATATCAATCTGAATCACTACTAATATTTAAATTGCTATGTAAATTATTCTTCTCGATTTCGGAAGCAGCTTCATTGTCGCTTTTGTAATTTATTGGTGGTTCCTTCAATAAATCTAATACTTCTCGTGTAATTTTGCTATTTTTTGGTATTTTGCTATTTAGTTTTTAATGACTGGACTATGATGGTTATCCTGTACATGATTAGTATGCTTATAAATATTAGAAAAATCCCTGTCACAGTTTTTATCTAAGCATGTGAATCTAATTTGGTTTGAACGAAAATTTCTGTAATGAATTTTATATGACATTGACTTAGCGAACAATTTTTTGCATATATAACAACGAAACTAATTTATTTCGTTAATAGTTAAAAGTTTATAGTTAAGTTAATAGTGAAAAGAAATATGATTAAAATATAAATCAAATACTTGTAAGCAATAAGCGGATGTTCTATTGAAAATTTACTAAATCATTGTTTATAGCTTCAACAGTTGAAATCTTCGGTTGTATGCGGCTATCTGTGGTGACAGAGATACCAAATACATTTTTTTGCATAAATGTCCATATATACCATATGTGCACTGTACAGGATAAGATAAATTTAGTGCGTAGTACATATGAAAGCAAGCAGTTATGGCTTCAAGCGGATCTTTAAAGTGATATCGCTTGTTCACTAATGTGGCATGTATTTGGAACTGTTGGTTTTGAATCTGCCCGACTATGAAAACTCTTGGTTGGTGACCTTTGTTATTTGCCTGCAACTTTTTTTCGAACCCTTCGGCTTCTTGTGCAGTCTGAAAGAATTTTATAAATTCAGTGTTAGGTATGTGCTATCCTAAGCAATCATACTATGGAGCTGTTCATAAATCACGTAACATGTTTTTGGCCAATTTAAGACTCCCTCCCGCGCTACGTCACACTTCGTCACAAAGTCATGATTTTTTTTGATTGAACCAATTTTTGAGGTTTTATTGTAATTTAGAAGTTTGAAATAACATAGAAATTTCACGTTGTTTTGTTTTGTTTGACCAACAATTTGATGAAAAATTTGAACATGTGAACAGAGCTAAGCACAAATTAAAGCTTTTCTGGCGTTTGGAACTTAAGGGGACTGCTTAGACAAAAATCTTGGATATTTTGACAGAAAGGTTCTACTTGCACATATAAGTTCCATTTGGATTAGTTTTTGAACTACTTGGGTCATTGGAACTTTTTGGGTTTTGTAGACTCCTTATACAAAAATTATTTGAAAAATAGGTTCCCCTTGAAAACCCACTTTCAATATATTTTTGAACTTGTTGGGTCATTTTAACTTTTTTGGGTTTGGTAGACTCCTTGGATATAAATATATGGTTCTATGGCCAATAGGTACAACTTGGATTAATTAGGATACTAATAGGATCGTTGTAACTTTTTTAGGTTTTGTGGACTTTTTAGACAAAAATCTTAAATTATTGACAATTAGGTTCCACTTGACCAAAAAGGATCCATTTGAACTTTTGGAACTAATTGGGTAATAGTTCTAAAAATATTGGAACTAGTTGGGCTAAAAATATTACAAGTACAACCTATTTGCCAAAAAATTCAGTTTTTGTGTTCAAGAAGTCCTTTTAACCAAAAAAGTCACAATAACTCAACTAGACCCAAAAATAGTGTAAGTGGAAATATTTGTCCAAGTGAAACATATTTTATAAAAAAATATTGTTCAGGAAGACCACTGAGCACAAAAAAGTTCAAGTGACCCAACTAGCTGCAAAAATATTAAAAGTAGATTCCATTTGATCAAGTGGAACCTATTGTCAAAAAGTTAACTAAGTCCAAAATTTCCAATGAACCAACTTTTTTCAAAATATTACAATTGGCGCCAAGTGGTACGTATTCGACAAGAAAAAAAAAACCAGATTTTGGTCCAAGGAGTCCATTACACCGAACAAAGTTCGAATGACCCGAGTAAGCCTATTTGTCATGGAAATTTTCTTTAAGGAGTCCAGTAAGCCAAAAAAATCCCAGTGACCTAACAAGTTCTAAAAATTCTTCAATTGGAACTTTTTTCAAATGGAAAGTATTTGTCAAAAAATCCAAGATTTGGTTTAAAGATGCCACAGAACCTAAAACAATTCCAATGACTCAACCAATACCATCTATAGTCAATGTTGAACCTTGATCTTTGTAATCAGTCTACACAAATCATAAAAGTTGTAATGAATTCTACTTAGAGCTTAATTCTTCTCTAAACTACTCAGATTTCATTCCTGCCTATCATTTCCGTGAGCGGCTTATGAACTGTCTCATGCGCTGTAAAAGTCTCATTTGCGTTCTCGTCCACGAGCGCGTACGTTTTTGGTAGGCACACGTAATGAGACCTGATTTTAAAGTCTCACCAGAATGTACGCGCTCATAGACGAGAGCGATAAAATATTTTTTAGGGTACACGTCCGCAAGCGCGTACGACTTCTTGTTTACTTTATTGAATGGTACGCTCATAAAGGTACGCGAGCGGACCTTTCCATATCCTGGACTTAACACACGACTGATCTACCGCCCTAAACGTGTTACGTACTTTATGAACAGCTCCTATTTAATAAATGCTAATTTACCTTAAAATATGCAACGATTTTCAATTTTGAGTTTAAATTTTTGTTATTTTATAACAGCTCTGATTATGCGTTCTTTTTGTTGTTCGAGATGCACAAAATATATAGGGTAGTATAAGAAGAGCCACTACCATCTTGCAATGTTCTAAAAGGAACAAAATAGCGTTAATTGCCAATAGCGTTACAACAAAAAAATGATCATTTTTTATTCTTACCAGTACTACACGAAACTAATATTTAATTTAACGTCTTAACAACTGGGTCCCTTGAAACGCTTGCAAAAATTTAGAGCTTTTTGTAGTAAAACCGCCACTTTTCAAATATATCCCTAACATCCGGATGTTGAATCTTCACATCAATTGAAAACTAAATTAAAGACAAACTTATGCCAATGTTCAATTATTATTTAAAATTTAAAACGCTAACCAGTTCTGTTTGCTGAGAGTCGTTTCCAGCTTGAAACACTGGGAATTTTTGAAAGTAATCAATCGTTGATAAGTTCCGGTTTTTTAAAAGTTTGTGTCTCTCAGAGAAACTGTTACTCCATTTCGCTTTAATAACATTCCAAGGCTCATAGTTTTCTTGTATATAGGAAAAATCAGCTAATGACGTATTATCTTGAAAGCTCGAAAACTAGAACCTGAATTATTTAAACGAAAAGAGAAAAATGTTATCTGGTATATTAATGTATATGCGTATGACAGTCGATGATGCTCGGGTTTTTCGCGTAATAAGACTGCTAGCGGAAAGTTTTTTCTATAAAAGCAGTAACTATCAACAAAATAGCGTTAATTGTCAATAGCGTTACAACAAAAAAATGATAATTTTTTATTCTTACCAGTACTACACGAAACTAATATTTTATTTAACGTCTTAACAACTGGGTCCCTTGAAACGCTTGCAAAAATTTAATCAATCGTTTAATCAGTCAAGCTTTCCGCTTGGCTTTTGAGCTTTGCAACCTACTGTGTAGTAGTTTGTATTAAATTCAGTTGAGAAATGACTACAAATGGAATCAGCTAGAAACAAAAAGTCTGGCTAAATATATTTAAGTTAAAAGCCTCCACTTAATAAAGAACAATTCACATCCCCATGAATAAATGTATACAATTTTCTTTAACTTAATCAAGACTATTGTTATTTTGCAGTGTACTTTTTATAATGATTTTCGAAAGCTGGATTCTGTCTGCATTTTCCAAAAACTTTTTTTTTAAATAATTATGTTTTATGATTTTGAAGTCAAGATCCTCTAAGTCATTTATGCGATCGGCAGATGAAAAATTTGCTTTTGCCACGTCATGCAAATCCTCAGAAGAAGTAACTTGCCTGTATACGCGTTGAGTATCAATAACCACTTCTTCATCAGAAACATTTTCTTGATCGATGGTGTTATTTTGTGTGTTTTGGGACTCCATTAAAGTGATTTTTTCAGGACATTCTAAAAATACACAATATTTAGAAAATCAACCGTTTTTAATTACATTCAGCGGCAGATCTAGAGTTAACCTATTATTGCTGCACTTTGCTCCTGGGCTAAAATTCCTAATATCTACTTAGGTAATTTAATTTTATCTAAAACATACTCCACTAATATTTCTGCCGGAATGACGGAGAGATTGCCAAAATCGTAAAAAGAAATTTCGCCACTTTGTATTTTAAAAGCTTCTTTGGCTAAAATCGAAATAAATGGAATATATCTGTACCGATAAGGAATAATTCTAAAAACAACAAATTGAATGTACCAGCTGCAAGAACGTCCTCCATTCTTAAGCCACCTTCATCATTGCAAATCTTAACAATTTTTTGTTCGCCATCATAATGGCATGTTGCAAAAATTGACATATTGTTAAAATTCTAAAAAATGAACATATAAACGAATGATATATATTAATGTTACTACGCAGTTGTGCCAGAAAACATTTTATGGTTCATTATTTTTACATTTTATTGCAACAGGCAAGAATTAAATTTTATTGCTTTTAGTTTAATTTGTATTTACACTTACAGCGTTTTTACAAAATCATTTCGTTTTATAAATTGAAAATAATAATATTAAATTTTTTTAACTTATTTCAACAAGCACATTGCGATGCCAAAAGCATTTTTAATATTTCTTTCTTTGTAGTTTAAGTAAACGCAGCGAAAGCGTGAAAACCGTATTGAGGGTCCAATATCTGAATTGACATTATTCTAGACGCAAAAATTGAAAAGAAGTTGTGGTAGCCACAATAGGAAATGTATCACATCTGTAAACACAGCTCTTATTTTCGAAAGACTCAAGGAAATTATTGCGTTTTTTTTGTGATCATTCCAGCTTCAAATACGGTTATTAGAGCTCTCATAAGGTTCTCGCAATTAACTTTTGGGCAAGGCAACTTCTTTTCGCATATAATAACTCTAGCATGGCTATTACAGCCTCAACTTTTCCATGGCAGCCGTATTCGAATTTCGATAATTCCCTGAGTGCAGAACTAGGGGGTCAAATTTCCTGAAATTGGGTATAAGAATAGGTAGGATATTTTGTAAGAAACATGTGAAAATGAGCAGGATACGATAAAGAGGCGTGGCATCAATAATAAAATGATTTATATCTATGAGCAATATTGAGGGAAAATATTATTTTATTAAGTATTTATTAAATAAAAACTTGAATCAATGAAAAATTTTTTGTAATGGATAAAATTACATAAAGATTGCTATAATAACCAATTTTTTAAATGAATATATTAGAGAATAAAATATCAATTAGAGTTAAAAATCATATAAACAAAATAAACATAAATTATATTAATAATTTTAATTATATATAATATAAATATACACACTTATATCAATCTGAATCACTACTAATATTTAAATTGCTATGTAAATTATTCTTCTCGATTTCGGAAGCAGCTTCATTGTCGCTTTTGTAATTTATTGGTGGTTCCTTCAATAAATCTAATACTTCTCGTGTAATTTTGCTATTTTTTGGTTTTGGAGGGGACCTTAAACTTAATTAACAGTCTATGTAGCAAATCGGTAAAGTGACGATTTGAGATGTCTCTTGAGTTTCCTCCGAGAGTTGTTCTATTGTAAGAATGCAAGACGAGACGATATTTTTCATTGCCAGAATATTATATGGACACTTACTGGCAATGGATACCATGTTAATTCTATATAATACAATGCCTTAATAATTTTTGCGTGCTCATCGAATTTGTCGGTATATATTGGAAATTTTGAGTTAATAGTCTAATAGTTGATCTTTCGTAAAAAAAGTGATTTTTGAAAAGAATTATCGGAGCTACAGTTTTTATTTAAATAGACAATTGTCCGACAAACAGGTGCTGGGATATACAGCTGCGGTCAATAAAATAGCACTACACTCCTTCATTAAGTATAATATATACCTTAATTATTAATTAATACGTTGTATTAAAAACACATTTCGAATACATGGTAAATTATTGTTTTTATTATATAAAAGAAAATTATTTTAATGCATTGTTTAACAAAGGCATTCTACACTCTACACATTCTGCACTACACTCCTTCATTAAGTATAATATATACCTTAATTATTAATTAATACGTTGTATTTAAAACACATTTCGAATACATGGTAAATTATTGTTTTTATTATATAAAAGAAAATTATTTTAATGCATTGTTTAACAAAAATTTTATAATTTTTTTCAAAAATGTCGGAAAATAAACGTTCAAAATAATAGCACTGCTCAAATACTTTAGCAAAAAAAAAAAAAAACAAAAAATATAAGAAATAAAATGTTCTTAAACTTAAGTTAAAATACATTTGAAATAGTTTATTAATAAGCGCTTAGTACTTTGTTCCGAGATCTTTATTGGAAATGACAGCAGCACAGCACCTTGGCATGGAATCAACTAATTGCTGACATCTTTCAACAGAAATGGAGTTCCAGGAATCCTTTATAGCTTTCCAAAGCTCATCCTTAGTGGTGGGTTTAATGATAGACACACCCTTCTTTACATCCACCCAAGGGTTTTTGATTGGGTTCAGGTCTGGCGACTGAGCAGGCCTCTCCATCACACATACACCATTATCCTGAAACTAGTTTTTTGCTCTTAAGCTGGTATGCTTCGGATCATTATCTTGTTGGAAGACCCATACCAGAGGCCTTTCTTCAGAAGCATACGAGAACATCACATTCTCCATCATATCCACGTTAGCATGCTGATCCATGATAGTTCTTATCCAGTTTATTGGTCCAATGCCGCAATAGGAGAATCATCCCCACACCATTATGCTTGTTCCTCCATGTTTAATGGTTTTCTGAGTATATTTGGGATTATATTCTGCATGTACTGGTCTTTTGACTTCGGGATACCCTGCCTCCGTAGAGCACAATTTTGCTCTCGTCTGTCCACGGAATATTTCTCCACTTCTGAACAGGCCAAGTTAAAAGCGCGTTACCAAAAAAACGTTTTTTTACATGCTTCGAAGATAAAAGAGGTACTTTTCCGGGACTACAGGTTTTAAGATTATGTTTTCTTAATCGTCGGCGAACAGTTTCTACACTTGCTGCAATATTAAGCTCATATCTAAGCTGCGGGGCTGACCGAAATGGATCTTTCTTGCTCAGCCGTATAAGTCGATGGATCAGAAAATGCGAGATTGCCCATTTTCGACCACGATTTTCGATTTGTCAAACATAAAAAACGGCAGTTTTGATCATTTTATTTGAGCACATCAGGTTTTTTCTAATTTTAGCATATGTTTTTCCTTCTGAAATCACTTTCTTAATTAGTTCCCTTTTTTCAGGAGTGCAATGTCTTATCGGTCCCATTTTGTCTAGTAAAAAAAAATAAATTGAAACCATTTTTATATAATTTCACGATAAAATCTATAAATTTATAAATCTTACCTTTTCGCTTGATTTTGGTGCACGTTAAGTAAATTTTTTGGAATCCTTTATTTAAGAGTGGTATACAAAAAAACAGTAATAGCTTAGAAAAAATTTAGTGAAGCGATTTGTGGGCTACATAGTGCTATTATTTTGACCGCAACTGTAGACGCATGCCCACTTTGGGTTAACTTTGGATCCGAATATCTTCGATTCGTACATAGAATAATAAGGAACTTTTGGCATTTTATTTATTATGCCTCAAGAAATTTTTCTGCACAAAAAAAAAAGATATTGCGTTATAATGAAATGCTATAATGACGAATATGACTTTGATATTTAGAAAAAAGGCATTTTAGAAAAGGTTAAAATTTAAGGCGTGCACAAATTTGTGCATGGAAGTTTAAATGTATTAATAAACTATAAACATCCATCTTGACGATAAACGTAATATAAGGAATGACCAATAAAAGCCTTTATTAGTTTAAGTCTATTTAATTCGAATAAAAGGTACTAAAAAATAGGATTATATTAACAATTTTAAGTCCGAATTTCTCACAAAACAAGTAACTAAAAAACGAGAAATCATATAATCAAATTACGATTTGTAATCATATTTAATGCCTGCACTTTCCAAATTTTGAAAAACAGTATATTTGAATCACGCCCGCTACTTCAATCACGGTTCAAATTTCTACTATTAAAATAATTTTATAGTTTGTAAAACTGCTCAAGTTTGGTAACTGTTTATGCCGAACCTGTTGGTTTTTGTTTATTATTATGTTCATATTCGTAATAAAGGAGACATTTATATGATATATCAAAATATTTTTTGAATTGGAGAACTTTTTGGTCTTAATTTTGTCCTCCTATTTTTTAATGTTAATGCCCAGCAAACCGTAGTTGACAACTTTGTCGAAATTCCGACTAATTCGTAACTATTTCGAGTTGTCTTAAAGAAACCGTAACAATTTCGTTACGCAAATATCGGATCAGTTTCACTTTTTATAGGAATTTATATAGAATTTCGTTATGCGACTGTTTCTACGACATATTGAAATGCGAACAGAGTGAAATTTCCTTTCTGTCGAACTGTCTTAACGAAATCCTAACTTTTTCGTAACATTTTCGTAAAGACTCGTTACGAAATCGTTACGACATTTCGTTACGAACTCGTGTAAGCCCTTCGATACGATTTTCGTTACGATTTCGCAACGAAATCGGATTTCGAAATCGGAAAGACTTCGAAATATTCTTTACGAAATCGTAACAAACATTTCGCAATCTTTCTGATTTTAGTATCCGATTTCATTACGAAATCTTAAAGAATTTTATGAAAATGTTACGAAAAAGTTAGGAATTCATTAAGAGAGTTCGAAAAAAAAAGATATTTACTCTGTTCGCATTTCAATATGTCGCACAAACAGTCGCATAACGAAATTCTATATAAATTCGTATAAAAAGTGTAACTGTTCCGATATTTGCGTAACGAAATTGTAATGATTTCATTAAGACAGCTCGAAATAGTTACGAATTAGTTGGAATTTCGACAGAGTCGTCAACTATGGTTTGCTGGGTGTTTAAATAAATAGCGTTAACATTTCAAACATAACATTTTTTGATCACAAATTGTTTTTAAATTGAAAACCTTGTGATCAGAAAATAGCTTAAAACAAATTTTGTGAAAGTAACAACATAATGTTGTCAATTTATACATGAATATTTAAAAATATCCAAAATTTTATATAAAAAAATACATTTTAAAAATGAAAATATTGTAATCAATTTTAAAACATGACGATTTTTTCGGTGTACACACACAATGATATCAAATTCGAAATAAGCGACCACGAAAATCCCTTTATACAGCCTTTCAGAATTTTGGGCAGCAAAAGTGGTCAGCGAACCCATTGTGTGATGGCATATAAAAACACACAAACATTATCATTATGTACCATTTGACAGGAAAACAAACGGTACTGTTAGTAATGTTTGCGTGGTAAGTACTTAACACAAAGGGTATACGGTAATTTTTAGTATGGCAGATACGGGGTAGATGTGTTCGGGAGAAATGTTGACGGGCAAAAAATAACAGGACTATACCTGTATGATCATTGAAGGAGTCCAGTTGCGAGGGTTATAAACTATTTTCGCCAGTTTTTGTGTTTTTTGTATGGGACCCAGTAGCGCAACCAAAAGGGGGTTTTAGGGCTTAAGTCACCCTCCCCAAATTATCGTAGCAAAAATAGAAATAGGATACAATTACTGTGACAATTAAGTGACTCACACGAAAAGTAATCACAAGTTTTTATAAAAAGAATCAAAACCCAAATATAAATTTCAAACCCATTGTCGTTGAGCCGTAATCTTTTAAATTATGCATGTTTTATTCGTTCAGAACACATGTGTTCAAATTTTTTTTAGTTGTAATTCTAACTACTTGGAGTATTGTTGACAATTCTTCGATTTGAGCATGGTGTGAGAAACAAGGTGGTAGCGTTTTTTCTCAATGTATTTGGCAGTGTATCTCTCTCACCAAAAATGTCCCTTGATGTGTCAAAAACAGGTGATGGGTAATTTTAAACAAAACACATTAGCAAAACCCACTAGTAAAACGAAATTTGTGAAATTTGTGTTTTTTGTTAATTTTTAATAATATACGAGTAAGAGCCCTGCATGAATATATTCACCAAGCGAATATACCTTGTTTCTGTGTTGTAGCAGTCACTGCAAGCGAATAAATGTAAACAACAGTTCGTGTAGCCAGTGGTTGAAGGCATCGTTTGTGTGAGCTGATTGACGGATTAAATTTACATGTTTGAGTATTGGCGTTGAAGTGTTTACGGATATGTGTTTCGCAAATGAGAACTCAAAGAAATAGTTAAATTTAGTTGTTTGCAGTTAATCGTTATAAAAACTTCACCCTTCTTCTTCTTCTTCTCTTTTTCTCTCTATCACTGTCTGCACACGAACAAGCTCATACGAGTTGATTTTTGCTTTTTGCGTTTCATTCTTGATGAAAATAATCGTTGTTGAGCCCAACGAACAAGCATGAAATACCCTGTAGGAAAATCAACTAATTTAAAAGTAGTTGATAAAGTTGTTTTTTTGTCAACCACAACTAGTTGAAATTCTGACTTTTTCCCATAGAACGAACTAACATAATTTGTATGGTGATGTCCGCTAAATAAGTCAATTGACTTTCGTCTGCATATAATTTTAACTACTTGTTAAATTAGTTAAATTGAAATTAGTTTTTAACTACTTTAAAATAACCAATTGAAAACTATTACTGATGGCCTAAAGTTAATATTTGATGAAATAACATGGTTAAATATATATAAACTTGTAATCTAATAAAAATTTGCAATTAAAACATGTCAAAATCAGAGTAATTGCCGCCTTAATATAATTCAAAGTAGTTTATCAATCACTTGTTTTTAAGTAGTATTTCAATTATTTCATATATAATGCAAATAAAACTATTTACAATTGAAGTGGATGCCGTCGTAATATAATTCAAAGTAGTTCATATACTGGTTTATTTTAAATTAGTTTTTTAACTAGTTGTTTTTAAAAATAAGTTAGTTTGTTCCTAAAGGGTATGTATCCGAAGACGTCCGTTGATTAAAATCACCGATCCAACACGAAGCACATGGTTTGATTGAATTTAACTCAACAGCGAGTGCATGCATTCGAGCAAGTCTGATCGATTGAACGCATAGTCATGATTTTTACAGTGTTGATTGCGTATGAATATTTTTATGTGAGTTTTGCAGTTCTCTGATTTGGTGGGATTTCCGGCTCATTTGGGATATTTGGCCTATTTGAGGACGTGTGGGATTTCTGATGCTTAGGTGGGATTTTCTGCTGTCTTATAATTTTTCAAAGCTGAAATTCTTGACTTGTTGGAATCACTTTTTTGTAATCTTTCTAATCTTCTTTTTAATCTTTTTAATGTTTATTTGATTTTAAATATGTAAGAATGGGAAATGTTTATTCAACAAGCTTTAAATACACGAAATGTATGGAGGCGGACAAATTAGCAAATAGGGAGATTTAGAGATCAATTTAAAAATCTGAAAAAAATAAAGAGTAGTTTTTTGACATTTGGTGCTAATCAACAACCATTCATCACTGAAATTTTAAAAAGCCATATGACCACCCTAATATACATATTTTTTTTTAATTAAAGAGTGAGAAGATGAGTGAACAATTTTGATAGTTGATGGAGGTAATCACTACGAATAGCGAATAATTTAACATTAAAACGTAAAAATTTGTAAATTTTGAGTTGTGCTGTTTTATATAGATATGTTATATATCGCATATAGAGTGCGATATGTACTATGAGGCGAATTTTCACGAAGTTTGAAGGGCTGCATCTTCCAAACGAAGCAAATATTAAACTTAAAATTATAACTGCAATATAAAACTATAATGCAATTTATTCTGAATAAATTTAAATTTTTTTAACCCGTTCTCACCAGAGATATTTGACCCGAAATAAGTCTGCAAAATTCAGCAAATTTCTCAAAATTCAAGTTTTTAAGGAGCTGCAAACAAAAAAATTAATGAGTCTGAATGTTAAAAAATATTTGTTAAAATAAACAGTCGAAATGTACACTAGCAAAAAAATTTATTAGCGCAACTTATTGCTTTCTATAAAAAAATGTTTTGAAGTTGCATGATATTACGTTTTGAACACAAAAATATAACATTTTATTTTTTAATATGAAAAAATTATTTTATATGCATCATGCAGATTAAAGGCCAAAATGTGCTTAATATCATGGTTTTTAATTCATCATTCTATGTAGAGTAGGAGCTGAGAAATATAAGTTAACACAAATGCAATATCGCTATAGGTAGCAAAAAATGTATGGCCGCCATTTTGAAAGAAGTAGAAAAAGTTTTTGAAAGCAGTTCTGAGATTCAAATACATTGAACATCAGTTAATAAAAATATCTCCTATTTTAAAATTGGTTAAGCAACTAACTTTCGTTTTTTAGATCAGTTCATTTCAATTAAAATTAAAAAAAAAGCTCACAGTTCGACAGAAAATTTTCGTTTTCGGCTTGAAACTCATATTTGCACTTCTACTTGTAAATTCTTTCAAAAATCCGGAGGTCCATTAACTTTTTATTTAAAATTAGTTAACTAGCGCAGTGTATATACTGTTGGCAACGCTTTGTACCACACAAACAAAACAGAGAGAGAGACAGAGAGAGATAAAATAAAACAACGAAACTATTTTATAATATTTCTTTTCTGTGGCGGCCGTGGCGCAGTGGGAAGAGTGTGTGGCCCATACGCCAGAGAACCCTGGCGATTCGATTCCCACCTGACAGAAAGTTTTTTTCAATTGAATAAATTTTTCTGTTCGACCGTTACTCTCTGCAGACAATGGCAAACATCCGAGAATGAAAACTGCCATGAAAAGCTTCTTGAGAACATGAGCCGTTCGGAGTTGGCATAAAATTAGTAGGTCCAGTTCTCGATCATTTGTGTTCAAACATCTCACAACACACACAACACAATTGATCATAAGAAGCTCGGTCAATGTCCTTTCAAGGGCTGGAATGGCCATTTATATTATATATATATAATACTTTCTTTCCTACTCCAGCAATTTTAAAATTTACAAAAATTAAAATTCATGCAAAGTACAGATTAAAATAAACTTTATTATGTACATTCTTAAACTATTTAACAACGAAACAATTTTATAATATTTCTTTTCTGTGGCGGCCGTGGCGTAGTGGGTAGAGTGTGTGACTTTTACGCCAGAGAACACAGGTTCAAATCCTCCATCCGACACAGAAAGTTTTTTCAATTGAATTAATTTTTCTGTTCGGCCGTCACCTCTCTGCTGACAATGGCAAACCTCAGAGAGTAAAAACTGCCATGAAAAGCTTCTTGAGAACATAAGCCGTTCGGAGTCGGCATAAAACTTGTAGGTTCAGTTCTCGATCATTTGTGTTCAAACATTCCACAACACGCACAACACATTCATCATAAGAAGCTCGGTCAAAGCCCTTTCAAGGGCTGAAATTGGCCATTTCGCGTTGTTTTTTTTTTTATTTGCGGGTGGTAAAAGTTGGCGTGGCAAATTTTATATATATATATATACTGACCGCCACTTAGAGCACCTGCATATGAAGTGTTACTATCAAAACGCGTACAACGCAGGAAAAAGCATGATTTCGAAAAAGTGGGCGTAGATATGGTGCGCCCACGCCCATTTTTTAACAGTTGCCGACAGTTACCTTATGTACAAAATTACCAATTCTTAGTCTTCTACGGTAAAAGCCGTCTAATATAAAGCATTTTTACTGATTTGTGTGCGTTAAAAGTGGACGGGACAACATTTGTATATACATATATGTATAGTGATTGTCACTTGGATCCATAGCACCTGCATACTAAGATTCCCTAACAAAATCGTGTACAACTCAGGAATAAGCATGATTTCGAGAAAGTAGGCGTAGATATAGTGCGGCCATGCCCATTTTTTGTGCATTGGCAGACAGTAATCAAATAAACTAAATTAACAAATCCTAGTCTTCTACAGCAAAATCCATCTGATATAAAGCGTTTTTACTGATTTGTGGGCGTTTAAAGTAGGCGTGACAATATTTATATATACATAGTGACTGCCACTTGGATCCATAGTACCTGCACACTAAGATTCACTGTCAAAACGTGTACAGCTCAGAAATTAGCATGATTTCGATAAAGTGGGCGTATATATAGTGCGGCCATGCCCATTTTTTGTACACTTGGCTGACAGTAATCATTTAAACTAAATTACCAAATCTTAGTCTTCTAGGGCAAAAGCCGTGTGATATAAAGCATTTTTGCTGATTTGTGGGCGTTAAAAGTGGGCGTGACAATATTTATATTTACATAGTGACTGCTACTTGGACCCATAGCACCTGCATACCAAGATTGACTATCAAAACGTGTACAACTCAGGAATAAGCAAGATTTAGATAAAGTGGGCGTAGATATAGAGCAGCCATGCCCATTTTATCTACATTGGCCGAAAGTCACCATACGAACTAAATTACTAAATCTTAGTCTTCTACGTCAAAAGCCGTCTGTTATAAAGCATTTTTAAAAATTTGTGGGCGGTAAAAGTGGGCGTGACAATATTTATATTTACATATGACTGACACTTGGGCCTATTGCACCTGAATACCAAGATTCACTATGAAAACGTGTACAACTCAGGAATAAGCAAGATTTAGATAAAGTGGGCGTAGATATAGTGTGACCATGCCCATTTTATCTACATTGGCCGACAGTCACCATACGAACTAAATTACCAAATCTTAGTCTTCTAGGGCAAAAGCCGTCTGATATAAAGCATTTTTACTGATTTGTGGGCGGTAAAAGTGGGCGTGACAATATTTATATTTACATAGTGACTGCCACTTGGACCCATAGCACCTGCATACCAAGATTGACTATCAAAACGTGTACAACTCAGGAATAAGCAAGATTTAGATAAAGTGGGCGTAGATATAGAGCGGCCATGCCCATTTTATCTACATTGGCCGACAGTCACCATACGAACTAAATTACCAAATCTTAGTCTTCTACGGCAAAAGCCGTCTGATACTAAATTATCAAATCTTAGTCTTCTACGGCAAAATCTGTCTGATATAAAGCATTTTTACTGATTTGTGGGCGGTAAAAGTGGGCGTGACAACGTTTATATTTACATAGTGACTGCCACTTGTATCCATAGCACCTTCGTACCAAGATTCACTATCAAAACTTGAACATCTCAGGAATTAAAATGATTGCTGAAAAATGGGCGTAGATATAGTGTGACCACGCCCATCTTTTGTACAGTCACCGAAAGTAACTATCTGAACCAAATTACCAAATCTTAGTTTTATATGATTAAAACCGTCTGATATATAGCATTTTTTTTTGGTTTGTGGGCGATAGAGCCAATTTGGGTTGTACGGGAGTTACCACGCCCCCTTGTCCAATCAACACCAAACTTCACAGGAACACTTCCCGAATGTTGCTTCAGTATCCCTAAAAATTTCATAAAGTTTGGTTCGGTGGTTTTGGAGTCTATACGTGATATACACACATATCCACATACCCACATACCCACATACATACATTCATTTTTATATATATAGATAGATAGATAGATAGATAGATAAAACAGAATGTAAGAGCAGGTATGAGCAAAGTAGAAAATCGATAGAGGAAACTTTTTATTCTATAGCAAGCGAATATATACAGGTAGGAGAAAAAGCATACTCATGCAGGACTCTAATACGAGTATATAATATACTATGGAAAATAACACTGCAATTGCGCTACCCTTTGAATGAACAATTAGGTTGAAAGGGCGTTTATTTCCCTAGATTGAGGTTTCCAATAAGTTCGCCATAACACGTCGCTGTGGTTAAAGTACTAGTTCTTTATTATTATTATTAAATTATCACACATTGTATTTGTTACTTCACAATATAATATAGTATTATTATTATTGCAACAAAATAAAAATTGATTTGACACAAATCAACAGTTGGCTCTCTTTCTGTCAGAACTTTTTGACAAGCTTTTGATTTATCTCAAGCCTAATGGCCTACTTAGCCAAACATAGATCAACGCAAAACAGCCGGTTCTTTTGTCACATAGAAATCTACCTAATGCGTTTTTGTGTATCTAATTAGCCGAAACGTAACGCGACGTAGAAGTCTGTTGAATTTTGATTTCTATGTTACGTCGGCTGACATTTTAGCATACAGTATGATTTTAGTAAGGTTGCTAGCATCCCACTTTAATTTTAGAGTAATATTTTCTTGTTAGCGTCTATTTGTTGAAGCGAAATGTAAGCATTTTAATTTAAATTAATTTGTCATTAATAATTAAAATATGTTTTAGAATGGTAGACAACGAAAAACTAATTGATCCAGTGAATTATTTGGCACTTGCTGTGGTTGCTACGTTGGTAGCATAATCAACAAAAAGACATAGTATATTGCGTCATGTTAACCTGTGTTACGTCAAGCTTGCATAATCAGACCATAAGAGTTAGATTTTTAAAACATGGAGACCTTGGGTTTCAAACACTATTTTCTGAAGCTACAAAATCGACGGCTATGGCACATTAGGAGCTTTTGAAAAACTAATTGGATTTTATTAAGATGATTTGGAAGGAAATTTTAATGATTTAAAAATGAAACTGAATGTTTGGTATAAAGTTAGTATTAAAACTAACGATGAAAAACAGACAGAATTTTAAGCCTTAGAACAGTGCAATAACGAAATATTCTCTAAAATATTTAATTTACCAATCATCCTTGTAACTCTTCCAGTCACTTCGTGTATGTACTGTATTCGCCGACTCAAAACTTATTTAAGAAGCACAATGTTGCCAAATAGAAACTCGGTGAAAGTAAGCGTAAAATGAATTTGAAAATATAGTTGTGGTTTGTTTTGTTAAACTTAATCACAATAATCCTGTAACTAACGACAGTGAGCAAACGCGGAAACCATATTGCGGATAATTTTTTCATACACAAATGATTTCGCAAAATGTTCCACACTCGTTCGTCTGAGATGCCTACGCCCTCGACAATCGCACTTTAACTCTGCGATCAGTCAACAAGATATCGTGAATTGTAGTGACCATTTCTGATGTGGTGACCTCATTTGGGCGTCCAGAACGTTCGGCGTCACTTGTGCTTATACGACCACATCGGAATTCAGTAAACCACATGTGAATCATTCCAATCGATGGTGCAGAGTCCCCATAGTATTTATTAAGCCTTTCCTTGGTTTGGCTGATGGTGTTTTTGCGCAAAAAAAAATGCTTAATGCTAATGCACTAGATCGTCTGCTGTCAATGGCTGTCAAACACAAACTAAGAATCGCAACGAGCTGAAATTTTGTCAGTAGTCTATAACCAGATGGTAGTTGACAGGATCAGTGTTACTTTTAAATTTACTACGCGGGAAATTTCATTTTTCACTGAATTATCAAACGGCCTTCGTAACATTGCCATACTTTCATATGGAAATATTACTCCCAAAAAAACTTTTAAAAAAAAAAACTGACTTCAAAATCACTACAAAGTAAAAAATAATTTTAAAATAAGTTTTCCTTTTAATTTCTTGGTTACATTTGATGATTTATTTAAACATATTATTACATTGAAAACTTATTATTTGATTTTTTCTTATATGTTTTATTATCATAAATATAATCATTTCTTTATGAATACGAAAGCTTTTAAGGCCGGCTCTAATATAATCAGACTTATTCAGAAGCACTAACATCATACCTTTTGTATTCATAAAGAAATTAATATATTTATAATAATAAAACACATTACAAAATATAAAATAATAAGTTTTCAATGTAATAATATGTTTAAATAAATTATCAAATATGACCAAGAAATTAAAAGAAAAAGTAATTTTAAATTTTTTTTTTACTTTGTAGTGATTTTGAAGTAGGTTGTTTTTTTTTAAAAGTTTTTATTTCTTCCTTTTTAGAGAATATGATACATTTTCGAAAAAAGTGTATAAACAACATAAATATTGAATTTACAGAATTCCTCAATGAAGAGACTGATGTAAGTTTTATTTGTTTTTCTTCAACAGAGCCTGATACCCTACAGCCGGAAGTTAGGGCTTTTAGAAAACTGCACTGCGTAAAATTGAAGAAATATATCAAAATTCTGATAATGGATTTACAAAGCTAGTCAAAAATAAAAATACCCGCGTTTAAGCGTCTCAGAAGTTCAGGCATAACATCTTCATAAAAAATGTTTTAAGTAAGTACAGTCTTGCGTAAAAGTTTAAGACCAATTAAAAAAGTTGCGTTTGTACAAAATAGAAATAAATAAAAATACACAAAAACAAATCGAAATCAATTCAAAATTTATTCATTAAAAAACAGTCCACCTTTTATTGAAACATAGTCTATCATTTTTTTTTTTCAATTTGATTTGTGACAAAAAAAATTATTTATAAATAAAAACCCTGCGCATTAAAATAAGACCACTCTCCACTTTCCACTATCCTTAAAAAAATATTCCTTAGCCATAAGACAGCTTTGATTCCTTCTTGGAATTGCAAGGAATAAATTATGGGTTTTATCCAAAGGAATGCTATTCCACTCCAAAATTAGGTTTTCCTTCAGTTCTTGAACTGTTTTTGGCTTCATTTTGGCAACTCTATCTCCCAGTACCATCCAAACATTCTATATAATGTTCAGATCAGGACTGCGGCCAGACCATGGTAAAACATGAATATTTTGTTGGGCAAACCCATTCGTTGCGATTCGACTAGTATGTGGGCGAGCGTTATCCTGTTGGAAAATACCTCCTCTCAAAGGCATTTCCTCCTCCATAAATGGTAGCAGATTATCACTTAAAATGTTCACATATTCTTGTGAGTTAACCATTCTCGTCACAATATGCAAATCTGTTTTACCATACCAAGATATGCATCCCTAGATAGTTACCTTCTTTATGGTCTTTGCACCAGTTTACCCTGCGCTTAGCATGTTCCTTAGTCCGCAAGGGTTTTCTGACATCAGTTATCTTTTATAAGCCAACTTTGCAGAGCACCCTGCATACATGGCCTGTGTGCAATTGAGTTCATGTTCTCTGATTGAGGCGTTCTGCTAGATCGTTGCTATTTGCGGCACGATCCTGTTTCGCCAACCTTTGTAGAATCCGTTCAATCCTTGGAGAAAGTGTTGGTACCCTTCCAGATCGATGTTTATGGACAATGAAACCAGTTTCGGTATGTCGTTTCATGGTATGCTGACCACATGTCTTGCTAATTTGTAATTGACTTGCAATTTCTCTCCGTGTTCTTCCAGCTTCATGTAAAGCAATCACCTAAAAATTCAATATTATGGCCTCTTCTAACTTTTTCATCTTCTAAGTTTCATTTGGAACAGATTTTTTTCCCATTTTGTAAGCAATATTCAAAATTTCAAGATCAACTTAAGCAAGAAAATCACAAGTAAAATTTCACAGAAAAAAAGACAATCGCAAAAAAAAACCTGTTATCTTTTATGAGAGAGTAAAATAAAGCGGTAGAGCAAAAGAATGCATGGCATTTTGAGAATATTAGTGATGATAGATTGGGAAAATTAATGATGATGATAGATGGTCTTAAATTAATGCACATGGTTTTTTTTAAGTTTTGTTAAAAATTTCTAAGAAGTACCTTAATTGAAAACTTTAAAGCAGTAATACTTTAACAAATATTCTTCCAGTCACTTAGCATAGTAAATTCATTTCGCTAAAATTTCCGTGTTTTTATTTTGGTCGGGTAAACTTTTGAATTTAATTCTTATCTAAATGGTCTTACATTTTTTCGCAAGACTGTATATACTAATTTTTTTCCACTACTCTATAAAAGTTAATAAAATAAATTTAAGAAAATACGTATTTCGTAAATACTCGTTATAAGCAGTTTAACAAAGTCTTCAGTAGTTCATTTTAGCGCTATATTAATTATTTTCTTATTTTGAATTCTCAAGAATCCTTAGCCTTTACGATTTCTGCATTTATGATTTCAAAATCTAAAAATCATAAAATTACAATGAAAACAGAGTTTTTATGAGCGTTTGCATTCAGCATTCGAAATATTTGCTTAGCTCACTAAACACATAAAGTAACATACATATGAGTGGAAGACGATGCGAAAAAAGTTGAATGATGTAAATTTCAATGATGCACGTTCATGAAAATTTTACAGGCAATTGAAAAAAATGTGCAACTTGTAAAACCACATGAATTTGATTTAGTTTAAAAAACGAAAACATAGTATATGTAATAGGAAAAACGACGAAAAACAGTTTAGTAGTAAATTTATTTTAACATATTTTGAACATCTAAAGGCAGGTCTTTTTTGGCTGATACAATTTTATTACTTGCATGTAATAATGTTATAATTGGGTCAGAAGCCACAAGAAAGCGGTTAAATATATAAGTTATATTTGCCAGCCTTGAACTGCGCCTAGCAATCTAGCTTCTATAAGTTTTGAAGTCTTTGTTGCAGTGCTCCAGATTTATTTATTGCCTCAAAATTTTCTCAAAATACGGCCATTAATGTTGCTAATGCTATTTTTATAAAAACCCGTAAGGTCACTCGACATAGACAAGTAATTAGCACATGTCTTATTAATAACACATGTGTTTTTGCATCATTAATAAATTTAAGTTGATATCGTGTATTCAAGGGGCATAGACGTGCCGCCTGACCGTCCCCTTGATAATTTCTAAAATTCGTTTGTTTAATTACGTTCCGTCGTCGAATTTATATCTTTCTTTTCTATCTTTCTTTTATATTTTTGTTTGTCTGACAGTGAAATCGTTGTTGCCGGCGACTTCAATGTCCACAACTCGGCTTGGTTATGTCACTCAAGCCACAATACATCTGAAGGCGAATATGTTAAGCTTTTTGATGAATCGAACCAATTGGCTCAACTAGTGAAGGAACCAACATTTGTCCCACGAAATGATTTGCAAAGCCATAACATCTTAGACCTTTTTCTGACTTCTCATCATGAAAAATATGATGTGAGTGTCAATGCACCTCTTTGCAATTCGGACCATTGTACCATCTCCGCTGTTTTTTCATATTCTGACCTATGCACCTCTACGCCTAAAGCCCTGAAAAGGACTGCATGGTTTTATGAAAGAGCAAATTGGAATGCGTTAAATAATTTTTATCGCAAATTCAATTGGAAATTATGTTTCGCTATTAGGAATGTGAATGCTGCGGCTGTCATGGTACAATAAATTATCTTAATGGGTATGCGGTCTTTTATCCCCAATAAGAAGAAAAGCATTAAACCAAATTACCACTCATGGTTTAAGGAGACTTGCAGAATTGCAGTCAGATCCAAAGAGGAAGCCTATCAGAATTGGCGTTCTGATAAGAATGCTGATACTAATAGACTTCGCATCGAGGCTAGGAATCGCTGTAACGCAATTTTAAAACGCGAAAAACTTCTTCATGAAACTCACTTCAGAGAACAGGTTCTTCTCTGCCCTAAAGGGAGCAAAAACTCTTGGTCATTTGTAAAAAGAGTTAAAAATCAAACGTCTTCGTCGATTTCAACTCTTTTAAAAGATGACCGAATCTTCACTGACTGGGTTGATAAAGCAAACCTGTTGGCTGGATTGTTTGCATATAATCCCACAATCTCGGATAGCAGTCAGCCACTGCCCTTTGTCGGGACTAGTTCTTCTTCAACGAAGGAGATTTATTTTCGAACAGTCAAAAGAGTCCTTGCAAATCTTAACATAAACAAAGCCTCTGGTCCCGATGGCATACCACCACTTGTGCTTAGAACTTGTGCTTCTACACAGGCTCGGCCTTTGTGCAACCTTTTCAACATCTCCTACAGGACAGGAGTATTTCCATCTTAAGGAGAGCGTAATAAACGTCCATCTAATGAACTGCTAAGTGAACGTCAATATGGATTTCGTAGGGCCGGCTCTACTGGTGACCTGATGGCGTTCCTTACAGAAAAATGGAACCAATGTGTTCACCTGTTCGGTGATAGCAGGGTTGTTGCTCTGGATATTTCAAAGGCGTTTGACCGAGTGTGTCATAAAGCACTCGTCTCTAAACTAATTGAATACGGTGTCGGTGGTAACTTTGCTCGGTGGATCACGTGCTTCCTTAAAACAGAACTATCCGTGTCGTAATCGACGGCATTTCGTCCAGTGAGCACGCCATCAGCGCTGGAGTATCGCAGGATTCAGTCCTATCGCCAACTTTGTTTTTGGTTTTTATCAACGACCTTCTGTCGTTGACTTAAAACCCAATTCACTCGTTTGCGGACGACACCAGTATTTGTCATTCATATTTCTTCAAAAAACGCCCGAGTCCTTTGGAGATTGAGAGTAAGAGGTAAAATATGAATGACACACTTCTTAAAGACTTGAAAAAAATCTCCGAATGGGGTCTTGCTAATAGAGTAGAGTTAAATGCAAATAAGACCCAGAGTTGCCTATTAACCCACAAGCGGATGAACTGTCACTTAGCTCCCCTGAATATCAATGGTGTAGATCTTTTGAAGTTAGATGCTCTTGACGTTTTGGGCATATCGATATAATCAGACCTTCGTTGGAATG
>OU612045.1:75914234-75994234 GCA_914767935.1 Coremacera marginata
AACTGAATTAATAACAACTAACAACAACAATACCCTATATAGAGTATCAAACACATAGCAGACTAGACAGCTGTTTCGTTGGCAAATTATTGGAGTTATATAAGCACATAACTTAAAAAACTTATGAAAGAAGGTTGTAATTAATTTACAAATAAATAATAATAATAATAATAATAATAATAATACCTGACTTTTGGTGGTTGTTATTTCGTACCTACTTGAAGGGTGAAGCCCGAATTGCTAAACGATTGCAAAAAACTATAAGAAACAGCACAACACAAGGTAACGAAGGCATACAGTATGAAGCAGGCATGGCAGATTGAAGGCAACCTTTTTTTTCTTTGTTCACAAAGTTTGAACGCGTTTATCTCGAAACCATGTTTTTCGTACTGGTTGCGGCATTAGCGGGGTCATTTTTTGACGAAATTTTTTGGTATTTTTTTAAACTTGATTCGTATCGTATGAAACTAGCTTTTTTTTTAAATTTTTTTCGATTTTTTATGAATTTTTAAAGTCAATATTTTTTTCGAAAAAAAACACTTTCAAATTTGGAACATTACCAAAAATTGGAAAAAAATTAAAAAAAAAGTTCGTGTCATACGATAACCAATTTTGTTAAGATTTAAAAAAGTCATTTTTTTTCCAGATCGGACAATTTTTGCAACTCCCAGCGCTGCAACCTTGTAATTTGTTCAATTCTCTATAATAATAAAAAAAAAATTTTGGAAAAATGTTTGTTTTAGACAGAGTTATGAATTTTTAAAAAAAAGGTCTGTTTTCTCTGCCGCGAATGCCATGTCCCGCTTAATATTAAAATAATTACTCATCTACATTAATTTTTATAAAAAGAATGAGACAGTAGCTTTTTTTGGATATTTAAGAATTTGATCGGTCGTGGATTTATATTTAAATTATTTGCAAATTAAAAACACTAAAAACAAAATTTTTTGAACTTCCAAATTGTTTTTTAGTTTTTTAATATAATAAAAATAATTTTAAAAACGCTGAAGCTTAAAAACTGTAATTGTTAATTTTTTTTATGAAGATTTGGTAACATGATTGAAAAATCATCAAATCACAAAAATGGAAAAAAAACATTCAAATTAATGCTTTTTTAAAAATTTTGGGTCTAATAAGCTAACCCAGCAAACCATAGTTGACGAATTTGTCGAAATTCCGACGAATTCATAGCTATATCGAGCTGTCTGCAAATATTGGAACAGTTTCACTCTTTATTCGAATTCATAAAGAGTTTCGTTATGCGACTGTTTGTAAAGCATATTGAAATGCAAACAGAGTAAGCTTTCCTTTCTTTCGAACTGTGTGAAGTCGCTACGAAGTCGTGTCAACCGCTTCATACGATATTCTTTACGATTTCGTAACGAAATTGGATTCCGAAATCGGAAAAGAAAGATTGAGAATTGTTTGTTACGATTTTGTTAAAATATTTTTCGTTAAAAATATTGCGAAATCGTAACATAAATAGTATGAAGGGGTTGACACGACTTCGTAACGAAATATCGTAACGATTTCGTAACGAGTCCTAACGAAAATGTTACGAAAAAGTTACGATTTCGTTCAGACAGTTCGAAAAAAAGGAAATTTTACTCTGTTAGTATTTTAATATGTCGTACAAACAGTCGCATAACGAAATTTTATATAAATTCGTATAAAAGGTGAAACTGTTCCGATAATTGAGTAACGAAATTGTAATGATTTCTTTAAGACAGCTCGAAATAGTAACGAATTAGTCGGAATATCGACATAGTCGTCAACTATGGTTTGCTGGGTAGATATGGCATTAAAAATGTGAAGCAAATTTTCTTCAATTTACAAAATTATATTCGTTCTAGGTATAATTTCATTTATATATTTTGCTGGATATCAGGGATTTTTTGAACATTGAAACTGATTTTTTAATATACAAACTCCTTGGAGATGAATTCCAATATAATAATTATGACTCTTATAAGCAAAGTTAATCTTTCACTTGGCCAAAAAAATTTTTCAATAATTAAGTGAAGTTTTCAAGAAAATTAACATCATTGTCACAGTTTATCTAAAAAAAAAAAATTCATTTTGAGTTTAATAGTCTCATTTGTGTTATTTCTTTATACTTTCTGAACCCTAAGGGGGGGTTTGAACACCTAAAATCCCCCCTTGTCTACGGGCCTGGGGTAGGTATATTGTTACAAGCTATGGTCACGAAAGTGGGAAGTTTTCAGCAATTGGCCGTGGCAATAAAAGATAAACAGTGTATCTCGAATAATATTGACACCCTAGTGATAATAAAACCCTATTTATGATAAAAAAACAAATTAGAAAAAAATTAGAATAATAGGATTTACAATGTAATAATATGTTTAAATAAGTTATCAAATATGACCCTGAAATTAAAAGGAAAATTTATTTCAAAATAGTTTTTTACTGTAGTGATTTTGTAGACGTTTTTTTTTACTGTAATGTTCTTTGCTTTTTTCTGAATTCTGAATGTTATTTTTTAGATTTCCTTTCCTTGGCGGCTTTAAAATTTCTGTATTTTTCACTAAAAAAAAATGTAAAGTTAGTATGACTTTTTAGCATGAATTTAACAATCGAACAAACCTCTTGCACCATTAATCTCAATTAAAAAAAAAAAGAAGAATCTAGAATATATTGTATATTTTTATTTGTGTTAATGTACAAATAAATGTGTGAATTTGAGTTAAAGAATAAAAAAATGTCATTTGTTATTAGCCTTCTTTTAGCTGTATTTTTTTAATCTTTTATTTTAGCTTTTTTTTTTGCTCATTATGCCTTTTTTTAAAAAAATTGTTGGCAACACTGCATAGGACAGAACAAAAGATCATTTTTATAACGCAGTGATAATAGAGTGCTCATTATTTGATAATTTGGTACTCTTAAAAGACTCTTTTCTGGCTCATAATTAGAAGTGCTCATAAACCTTTCAGAAATAAGACTCTTTTACGATTCAATTATGAGCGCATATAAAACCTTCATAAATAAGACGCTTTCCTGACTCATAATTATGAGAGCTCATAAAACTTTCTGAAATTAGAGTATTTTCAGACCCACAATTGTAAACGCTCATAAGGCTTTCATATATAAGACTCCTTTCTGACTTATAATTATGAGAGCTCATAATGGCGTCAGAAATTTCACACTTCTTGGAGTCATAAATATCATGACCTCATAATAATGTCTGTTGTGTTGATTTTGGCCACAAATTTTTATGTAAATATTTAATACACAAGCTATCTACATTGCAACAAATATACAGATATAACAGTACATTTGTTAGAACGTAATAAATGAAATAAAAGTCGAAGTGTGAAACGTGCTGAATACATTTTGGTAATAAACAGTTGTTCTGTTAGAACAGATTTTATTGCTTTTTGCATTTTTGGAGATATGAACATTTTTCCATTTCTTGTATATTCCGTAAATGTAATTTCATTTCTTTTTATTTTTACTATTATTTGCGATTTGGTTTTGTTATATAAGCGTGTTATGGGAACTTCTATGTGGACTATAATATTTCCACTTTGGCGTTATTTTTATATTATTGTGTTCTGGACACTCACAACATAATGGTGATATGTCCTTGGGGAAAACGTACCTACATAAAAATTGCGAAAAGAAAAATTACTTTAATATCATGAAGTTGTCGTCCATATCAGTCTTTATATGTGGTCTTGAAACCAATTCCATTCAGCGCTGACTTTATACTTGTCGTTGTGTGACTTGTTGAGCTGCCAGACGATTTTGGTTAATTCAATCGTTGTGTAGAACATAAGCACGACAAGTTCAGTGACGTACATTTAATCGGAACTCTGTGAGAGTGCACTTTAATTTAAGCAAAGATGAAATGACTCAAGCTATCATAATAACGAGAGCCTGTAATAATTTCCGCCCATTTCCTCAACCCTTTATTTGGCATAAAGGCAAGCCTTCTTGTATAGCAGACTGAAATAAAATTGTTTTGGTCACCCCCACTTGTTATGTAGTCATTAAATCATTCATTCCGAACCATTTAATAATTTCAGAAGCCAACAATAAAACATAATGTTCCGATCTATTCTATGGTAGGAAATCAGAGCAATTCCATAAAACGTAATAATTCATTACGAATCAGGCCAGACAAGCATAGGTTCGACAGCAATGCTGTAAACAAGAACAGTTCCAATACAATGAACAAAAACATTGCATGGGCTTGCTTCGTCCGAGAAAGGGGTGATCCAAGAAATAATATAATAAAAAGGGTAAAGAATACAACTTTTCCAAAAACTCGTCAATATTTATGTGACTTATTCTTTTCGGAGTCGTGTGATTAAGACCGGGTAGTTACGGCAATGAAAAAAATTGAAAAGCTTCAACTGCGGATTGCTATGAATTTCCTTTTGTGCTTGAAATCAATTGTATAAAAGGTCAAATATGATAAACGGATATGATGAAAACTTGTGTAATTGTCGACCTGAGGCGGATGAAATCGCTTGCAGGTTCAATAAGAATGAAATAAATAAACGAGCAGTTAGACTAGCCAGAGTTCGAAGGAGTCAGTGACTGTGTCAAGGACCGTTGATTGCATTCTTTGATGAGGGTGATTTTCTTTAGCAATATTTGTCTGATTGGACAAGCATTTATCTGAAAAGTTTCAGTAACATAAATAGATATGTTTTGTATTGATATTCTGTATCAAAACGTACTTTTGTGAAAATTTATAACAACTTCGTTTATACAACAAAACAACAAACTGCTAAGCTGAAGAAACTAAAATAAAAAAAAAGCCAGCGAATGTATTCAGTAAAAATTATTATTTACTATCTATTCATTTAATTATATAGTAAAAGATAATTAAACGCGTTACAAAAACGCTCTTTTGTTCTGTCCAATGAAAAAAGTATACCGTTTCGGAAAGAGGAGAAAAAAAAACACAGGTGCGTCGTTGGACACACGAGAGAAGCGAAGCTTTTTCGCAGTTACATAGATTTGATAGCTTAATAATTTTTTCTTTTAAATAAATTAACTTTTAAATTCAAAAATATATAATAACATAAAATAAATTACATATATACTGAAAACATATTTACTGCTAATTTTTTATTGTTGAATGCCAAATTTCCACGCGAATTACATATACGGGCATATAATGCCAGCGACTCTCCATTTTAACTCTCCACACATGGTTGTGAACTTGGCTGCACTGACTCATGCATGCGTTTGTTAACATAGAGTGTAAATTATTATCTAGAGATTGCATCAACTCTGCTAAATCTCTGGCATGTGTTAACATAGGGTAACAGACAAGGTTGATTTATAAGGTTGTCGCAAGGGAGAGAGCGAGTACCCATAATTGTCAAATCGAAGTTGACAGCTCATAGAAAATCTGCAAGTGCTCTCTTTTATCATCCGTTTTTCTTTCGTAGTCATTCGCAAAATTGGCTGGTTTTGACAATTATGGGTACTGAGAAGAGAGTGCGATCAGCCCTGCGATAACCTTATAAATCAACCTTGGGTAACAGAGTTTTTTTCCTTCACGTTTTTAATTAAAATTACTTTGTTAACACATGCCAGAGATTTAGCAGAGTTGATACAATCTCTAGATAATAAATTACACTCTATGTTGTTAATTCCATATGTATTGATATCATCTATTTTTTTGACACTTAAAAACGCACTTGTCAACGCACTTGTCATAGAGTATAAATTATTATCTAGAGATTGCATCAACTCGGCTAAATCTCTGGCATGTGTTAACAGAGGTTAACAGAGTTTTTTTCTTCATGTTTTTAAGTGAAATAACTCTGTAAACACATGCCAGAGATTTAGCAGAGTTGATGCAATCTCTAGATCATAATTTACACTCTATGCCTACAGCACCACAAACGCATTCACAATACAAACAAACCGATGCTGGAGACACCTTGTGGCAAATAAAAGTAAATTTTTGATATTTTTGATAGTTGTAGCATAGCAAATACACAATCCTCTACCTATTGATAGATGGTGACGATATACTGCAGCATAGCTTCTGTTATAATTAGGATTGAATTCACAAATGTTTTTAACATGGCTTTATGGCCTAGTGGATAGAGCGTTGGACTCTCGTGTAAGAGGACGTGGGTTCGATCCCCACGGCAACACAATATTTTTAGTATTTAATATTAAAGAATAAAATTTCTTGTTGTAATAAGCACTAATAACAAAAAAAAACCATCAAATTTCCAAGAAAAAATCTGTCGAAAATTTTTCAGATTTCACTCCAAGCAAATCACAGAACGAGGAGTAAAAAGCTTCGCTTCAATAAAAATGCACGCGTATTTTTGTTTTTCTTGTACACATCAGAATTTTTTTGTTTTAAGTTCTGTGGTGAGATGGCTTCATATATTCACAGTGAGATGGCTCCATATATTTGTTGGAAAAAAAAGAGTTGTTGGAATTTGATTGGAGTTATTGGATTTAATTTCTAAAAGTATGATAGCGTGCTGGTTCCAAAAACTTAGCTTCTTGAAGTACAACTTTTATAGCCGCGTATACAACAATATGGCGAGCTAGATGGAGGCAAAACCAATGTAACGAAATGGTTCTTATGAAAACAACAACACAGAAATTCGCCGCACTGATTGTATAACAACGAAAAAATGACTATTTAATAATTTTTCATATTCTTGCTTTCACCGAAGATTAGACACACTACGCTTGGATCCATAGTCGGCTGTTCTACCAACTAGGCTACGGAGATATTATATTTGACTTGCTCATACTTATGTTTAATTTTGCAATCAGTAGTTCTTTTCTTTGTTTTATGATTAATGGCTTTATTTTGAATTCCTATCCGATCAATCGTTTCGTTCAAAACAGTGTTCGTTTGTGTTTTTGAAATTTGTAATTCGAACAGAATCAAACAACGATAACAGCTGATCAGCCAACGAACGATGCCGTAGTACAGTTACACATTTGCAATATGTATATCTAACGAGCACTGAAACCACGAATCCAAATGTCAAAATCAAACTAACTCTTTTATGCTACCGTTGTGGTTGCAAACGTTAAAAAAATGGTTAAATAATTAAAAATTCTGAACCTGAAGGTAAATAAATTATGAAATATATAAATACATATAGTGTTTGAAGGCTGTGAAGCACTTGAAATACATAAAATAAAAATAAAAACTGCAATAGCTGCATACATTTTATATTGTTATGTCAAAAGCAAACACACAATCACTGAAAACAAAAATAATGAAAAGCAATTCCGCAAACCACTTAATTGCTCAAAGTTTATTTATTGAATACACAAACCGGACAAAACCAAAAAGCACTGCCAACATATAAGAAACGAAGCAACATATTAAAAACATCTCTGACAAAATACAGAAAACTTCCCTAGTGTTTGATATGGCAGTGCCACATTTGACAACTGCTTGTGTATAACAGTTTGAGTGTACATATCAAACAAAAGCTTGACGAATAAGCCAACGATAAGCTTCGTTCGAAATACATATTTCCGCTTGAATTCAACATCGTTCGCATAGCCATCGTTCGTTGAATGCTTCGTTAGGAATACAAAATAAGGCTATAAATTGAGTCTTTCGCTCAATAATCTGAACATACATTACGGTCAAAAAATCTAAATCTGAACGTAGCTTTTTTCCAGAACATTAGCATACTTTTAGGCTTTTCTCAAATCGAGTTTTGATAAATTCAGAAAGCAATTTTCGAACTAAGCCTTGCATTGATTGATTTGGAAACAGCACATGGTGCAATATTAACAAATTCATTTTTGAATCTGAAATTTGTTTTATTTATAGATCTGTGAATTTTCATATAAATAAATACCACTTCTTTCATATAATTTAAATGCAGTTTTTAACACATATTTGTATCGAAATTAAAAAAAATCGCATGCTGTGGTATTTCCACCACATCCTAATGGTTGTACAAGTTCTTCCATTACAAACTGAGTTACTTCACTATCTATTCTGCTTTTAAAAAAAATTAAAGAAACTTGCTGCATAAGCCAGATTTGTATTGTATTTGTATTGTATTCGTCAACAACAGCCTTGCAGAATATTCTTTAACTCATCTGCATTGGTTTCGTCAACATTAAAAAAAAACAAACAGAACAAGGAATCAACGAAAAGTGTAATACACGCGATAGCCGATAACTCTTATCTCTTGTATTCTTGTCGAAAATTCTTTAATGCGTCCGGCTTGTGTTCGTTCATCAAAAAATTTGTCAAACATTCTTAAACCTTTTTGCTTTGTGTTCGTTCATGTTTTCCCTACAAAGGCTTATATTTCGGAGAAAGTTTTTCGTTAAAAGTTACAATATATATAATTTTAAAAACGTGGTGCATTAATGGATTGTATGACTGATATATCAAAGATTACAAATCGGAAATAATCTGATCCAAAAAAAATGTAAAATCAAATAAAAAGAATATATAAATATGGAAAACAATTTTTTTTTTATATTTCTGTGTTGTTTGTTGACGAAACTTCCGCAACGATTCAGTATAATCCCTATAGGAACACACTAACTTGTTTTTAAGAACAACTAATTAAAAAACTAGTTTAAAATAAACTAGTATATAAACAACTTTGAATTATATTAAGGCGGCATCCACTTTAATTCTAAAATGTTTTTATTGCATTATTTATGAAGTAATTAAAATACTACTTAAAAACAAGTGATTGATAAACTACTTTGAATTATATTAAGGCGGCAACTACTCCGATTTTGGCATGTTTTAATTGCAAATCTTTATTAGATTACAAGTTTATATGTATTTAACCATGTTATTTCATCAAATATTATTAACTTAAGGCTTCACTAACATTTTGTTTCAAAAAGTTATATTTTTTATTTACGACATTGAGCTGCAAGACAGACGTGGTAAACACACTTTAAAACTGATAGACTGCCTCAAAACCCTGTGAAACGATTTAAAATTCTTTATTATTTAAGATATTCAAATTACAAACTGGTAGTGTTTAGGAAGCATTGGACTATTTGGACTTTGCGAGGAAATTGATACATTGCTTAACCATTCAGCCAACACCTCATCACTTCAGTAGTAAAGACGCACGCCTTTCCCTACGTAGCGTCGAGTCTGCTCCATCACTTCATTGCGATTGACACTTAAAATAAGCACTAAGCAAAATATTGGTGTGTCCATCGACCATGATTGATGGTTTACCTCATATTTTGAAATGAAGCATCAAAATGCTGTCTTGTGTTAAATAACAGGCACAGTATCCACACAATTCCGATCAATTGGATCGGTACCTTCGCTCATGTACCCAGGCGGTGGCGTGCCCGTTTTTGGAAACTGCTTCCGTAAACTGCATTCACGTAATGAATTTATGTTTATATTTTTAATATATACACAGCCAAATAAATTATCTCTTTGATGTATAGAAATTTAAAATTTTTGTGCTTTTATACGAGTATTCATCTTCAGTAAGTGAAATATTAACTAGATTTCAATTGATTTATTTTAAAGTAGTTCAAAAATAATTAAAACTTAAATAATTTAACAAGTAGTTGAAAATATATGCAGACGAAAGTCAATAGACTTATTTAGCGGACATCACCATACAAAATATGTTAGTTCGTTCTATGGAAAAAGTCAGAATTTCAACTAGTTGTGGTTGGCAAAAAACTACTTTTTCAACTACTTTTAAATTACTTGATATTCCTACAGGGATATGGGAATTTTATATGGGATTTTCGTCAATGAAATGTATGGCCGAATCAACATGTTTCGTCAAAGATAAAGAAAAATCGTTCATGATTCGCTTATCAATTCTTTAAGACTTGAACTACTGGGAAATATCGTCGCAAATGCAACATAAAATACGATGCAGGTCTTGTACAGAAAAACGCATCAACATTTGTAACTGTGTAGGCACCGAAAAATATACCTAAACAAGTATTCGCGGTAGCATAAGGTCAGTGTTTCTAACCACGAAGCAAAGGTTTAGTGATCCTTTCTGCAGTTGAAATTTTGTGCTTTTTTTTAATTAAAAATATTTACAATTATGCCGGTATAATTTTTTTTTAAGAAAAACTAAAAACAAATTATATAAATAAAGCCTGAGCTATAATCGATTAATGATTATTTTGGATAAACAATAAATTTTTTTTGTCATCAATCCTATGAAATAAATTGAAGAATGTATGCTATGCTTACGGTGACCATCCGTCCTCTATTAGAGAGGACATACCTCTTTTTTAGCCTCGTGTCTTTATTAAAAATGTTGTCCTTAAATTGTCCTCTTTTTTTAAAACTGTCCTCTTTTGTACTTTTTTTTTTATTTTTACCTTCTTTGTAATTTCTTCGGGCTTGAAATGGGTAGAAATTTTTAGGTATTTTTTTGAAAAACTTCTGTTATGCAAGAATATACTTGAGCTTGTCGAGTTTTCTTTGTGTACACCGGCTAGTACCGCGGCAACAGAAAGAGTATTTTCTTTAAGTAATAATATTTGGACATCGGAGAAGTCGCAGTTAAAAGTAACTACTTTGGAATCTACATTAAATACTAAGTGTCCAAATGAACTGCACAGAGTTTTAAAAATTAAAACAACATTTAAAAAAAAAAATAATTTCTGCCAAAAAGTTTTTGTAATATTTTTTATAAAAATAAGAATGCGTAACAAATTAATAAATAATTTCTTTGATATCCAATTATTATCACTTAGAGAAAATAATATTTCTGTTGACGCAAATTTCTCCAAAATTGCTTGCTTGAACTTCTAAACAAAATAGGACATATTGACATAAGAAACAATGTGTTATTTATATAATCACATCTACATATTAACATTTGAAAGAAATTTTACTACTAGCCATTTATGTTGTCTTTTATTATATAAATTCTTAAAAGACATTGTTTGTTTATTAAGAAAAATATGATCTCATTTAATTTCTATACAATAATTTTTTTTATAAAATTGCTAATATAACACAAGGGAATAAATTGTAAACTTTTTATACAAGTGACAAAATTTTACACACTTGTTTCGAAAGGGAATTCATTGTCACATGGTCTAAATTAACATATACAGCGATACTTAAAAAAATTGAAAAGAAAAAAAAAATCGTTTAAACAATTTATATCAACTAAAAGCATAACAAATTTTATTAAACTGCATTCATTTTAAATTGTCCACTATTATAGATTACTAGCTTATACCCTAAAAGAGGGTGTAGCTTTAGTGAAGCCATACTTTTATTGTAAGTTCGTACCGAGTTTAATTGATGTGTGACTTATTTCGAAAACTATACCGAATATATGGGGTGCTGAAAAAGTGCCACGCCCTTCGTCCAACGCCCATAAAATGTTACCAGTGGAACGGCATGTGTAAATTGAGGTAGAATATTGAGTTCCGAGGCTGTGCGACCTACAAAAAAAGACTAAAACTGTTCGATATCGAAAATTTTAGGTGTATTTAAGGTGCCTTTTACGATCGGCACCAGACTTCATAGGAACCCTCCCAAGGCTTTGGTGTAAAAACTTAGCGGTTTCGGAGTCTTTACGTGATGTACACATATACCCACATACGTATATACATTAAGTCGCCTCACGTTCCTTAGAAAAAAAAGATGCTTAGTCTGGTTCTTCAAAATAATCCATGGCTTATGTTACGATGATCCCCAAAAAATTTCGACTAAAAATATTGCCTGGTATTGTAGTTAAAAAAAAAAACCAAACGGTCAGAAATAAGAGTAATAAAAAGTTCTTTTGCATCAAAAAATCTTAATTTTGTTCCGTTGCACCAAAGAGAGTGCGGATTTTTATGGATTGTTTTAATTTTTTTCATATTATTTTCACTAAAATTGAATTTAATTTTTTCCCATACTACTTTTAGTCAAATAAATTGTAAAATGTAAAAAATGTGTACATTTTTTTGTAATTTCATTTACTTTAATTCTTCACTTTACACTATATTTTATCATCAATAGATAATTTATTTGACCAAAAGTAACATGGCAAGAAAGAAAAAAATTTTAATTTGAATTTCAGTGAAAATAGTATAAAAAGAAAGTTAAAAAATTAATGAAAATCCGCATTACCTCTGATCCGACTGAAAAAATTAAAAACTGATTGGTGCAGATAACTATTAAGTCTGACCGTTTGTTATTAAGAACATAAGAAAATCGGTCAATGTCCTTTCAAGGGCCGAAATGACCATTTCGTTTTTGTTTTTTTTTTTATTTCAAACTATCAAACTATGTGAGGAGCCTTAGTATACAAACATACATATTTTACTGATAGATAGATGAGCAGAAAAGGAAGGCATGGCAACATTTATATATATAATGACCGCCACTTGGTCCCATTGCACCTACATATCAAGTTTCACTTTCAAAACATGTACAGCTCAGAATTACAATGATTTCTAAAAAGTCGGCGTAGATAAAGTGCGACACGCCCATTTTTTTAAGGATTCTGACAGTAACCATATGAACTAATCTACCAAATTTTATTCTTTTACTGTAAATTTTGATTTATATACTTTTACGGATTTGTGGGTGTGACACTTTTACGTTCACATCTCAGGAATTAAAATTATTTCTAACCGATAGCCCTGCCAGCTAGTGCTTACTTAGTTATAATTTTTAAATTGTACACATAAATAAATAAATAAATTAAATAAAATTATTGCTGAAGAGTGGGCACAGATATAGTGCTAACATGCACATTTTTTGCAAAGCTGTCGAGAGTAAGCGTATGAACTTAATTACCAAATCTTAGTATTTAACGATGAGAATCCTCTGATTTATAGAAGTTCTATTGATTTGTGGGTAAAAAAGTGGCGGCCGTGGAGTAGTGGGTAGAGTGTGTGGTCCATATGGGAGAGAGCCCTGGTTCGAATTCCACCTGACACAGAAAGTTTTTTCAATTGAATTAATTTTTCTGTTCGGCCGTCACCTATCTGCTGACAATGGCAAACCTCAGAGAGTAAAAACTGCCATGAAAAGCTTCTTGAGAACATAAGCCGTTCGGAGTCGGCATAAAACTTGTAGGTTCAGTTCTCGATCATTTGTGTTCAAACATTCCACAACACGCACAACACATTCATCATAAGAAGCTCGGTCAAAGCCCTTTCAAGGGCTGAAATTGGCCATTTCGCGTTGTTTTTTTTTTATTTGCGGGTGGTACAAGTTGGCGTGGCAAATTTTATATATATATATATACTGACCGCCACTTAGAGCACCTGCATATGAAGTGTTACTATCAAAACGCGTACAACGCAGGAAAAAGCATGATTTCGAAAAAGTGGGCGTATATATGGTGCGCCCACGCCCATTTTTTAACAGTTGCCGACAGTTACCTTATGTACAAAATTACCAATTCTTAGTCTTCTACGGTAAAAGCCGTCTAATATAAAGCATTTTTACTGATTTGTGTGCGTTAAAAGTGGACGGGACAACATTTGTATATACATATATGTATAGTGATTGTCACTTGGATCCATAGCACCTGCATACTAAGATTCCCTAACAAAATCGTGTACAACTCAGGAATAAGCATGATTTCGAGAAAGTAGGCGTAGATATAGTGCGGCCATGCCCATTTTTTGTGCATTGGCAGACAGTAATCAAATAAACTAAATTAACAAATCCTAGCCTTCTACAGCAAAATCCATCTGATATAAAGCGTTTTTACTGATTTGTGGGCGTTTAAAGTAGGCGTGACAATATTTATATATACATAGTGACTGCCACTTGGATCCATAGTACCTGCACACTAAGATTCACTGTCAAAACGTGTACAGCTCAGAAATTAGCATGATTTCGATAAAGTGGGCGTATATATAGTGCGGCCGTGCCCATTTTTTGTACACTTGGCTGACAGTAATCATTTAAACTAAATTACCAAATCTTAGTCTTCTAGGGCAAAAGCCGTCTGATATAAAGCATTTTTGCTGATTTGTGGGCGTTAAAAGTGGGCGTGACAATATTTATATTTACATAGTGACTGCTACTTGGACCCATAGCACCTGCATACCAAGATTGACTATCAAAACGTGTACAACTCAGGAATAAGCAAGATTTAGATAAAGTGGGCGTAGATATAGAGCAGCCATGCCCATTTTATCTACATTGGCCGACAGTCACCATACGAACTAAATTACCAAATCTTAGTCTTCTAGGGCAAAAGCCGTCTGATATAAAGCATTTTTACTGATTTGTGGGCGGTAAAAGTGGGCGTGACAATATTTATATTTACATAGTGACTGCCACTTGGACCCATAGCACCTGCATACCAAGATTGACTATCAAAACGTGTACAACTCAGGAATAAGCAAGATTTAGATAAAGTGGGCGTAGATATAGAGCGGCCATGCCCATTTTATCTACATTGGCCGACAGTCACCATACGAACTAAATTACCAAATCTTAGTCTTCTACGGCAAAAGCCGTCTGATACTAAATTATCAAATCTTAGTCTTCTACGGCAAAATCTGTCTGATATAAAGCATTTTTACTGGTTTGTGGGCGGTAAAAGTGGGCGTGACAACGTTTATATTTACTTAGTGACTGCCACTTGTATCCATAGCACCTTCGTACCAAGATTCACTATCAAAACTTGAACATCTCAGGAATTAAAATGATTGCTGAAAAATGGGCGTAGATATAGTGTGACCACGCCCATTTTTTGTACAGTCACCGAAAGTAACTATCTAAACCAAATTACCAAATCTTAGTTTTATATGATTAAAACCGTCTGATATATAGCATTTTTTTTTTGGTATGTGGGCGATAGAGCCAATTTGGGTTGTACGGGAGGTACCACGCCCCCTTGTCCAATCAACACCAAACTTCACAGGAACACTTCCCGAATGTTGCTTCAGTATCCCTAAAAATTTCATAAAGTTTGGTTCGGTGGTTTTGGAGTCTATACGTGATATACACACATATCCACATACCCACATACCCACATCCATACCTTCATTTTTATATATATATATTTCAGCTAAAAGAAACAGGTCTTATTTGGTAAGTGACTTTTATTTTGCCCTTTGTGCAACGTTGAATCATCTTTTTTGAGGGCAAACAAAAATCTGCCATCATAGCTGGAACCCACCATTCTTGTTATCACTCACCATCAAATTAAAATAATACATACCTCATAATAACCAACTGTGTCACGAAAGTAAAAAAAAACTGCGATGTCAATACACAAAAAGGGACAATTAATATTTCCCATGATATCGCCATGTTGAGAATACTAGTTGGTTTTATGAAAAAAGACAGTTCTTGAACTTATACTGGTATGAAGGCAAACTGCTTGTTAACCATTTGGTTGCATTGAAGGAGGGAATGTTAATAAAATAACAGAAATTCCATTTTTGAGTAAAAGTTTCATTTCTACCGTGCGTGGTGGCCACACACATCTTTTTTGTTAACATGAATACTCTTACCTATTGTGAATCTTATATATTAAAAAAAAATTAATAAAAAAAATATATAAAAAACCGTAACTGTCCTCTAAGAACAATGGCACGCAGTCGTAGCGCAGGCGAAGTAATTTTCTCATATAAGACTACGAAAACGAACCGATATTGCGCTACGGAAATGTGCCTTATATGTAAAGTTTGGAATAAGAGAATTAGACAAAAAAAATAAGTCATTTGAATGTATTGGTATTACATCGCCAAGGCGATGCAAAAGCATTACGTTTACGAAGAGTTTTACTTTGAAATAATTTTGTTTTATTTTGAAATGGTGAAATGGCGATTCGTTTACGGTGCGGTTTCGTTTTGCAAAATGCGTTACGTTTATTTTTCTTTGAGGGTGGTATTAACCCTTAAATGCATAGTGTGCCATACATGGCACAACCAAAGAATTTCTCTCCCTGTCTGAACGAGAGTAGTTTTGGGAAAAATAATAAACTTTTTGTGTCACACTGGCTTAAAGCTTTCGTTTTTTTCAACGGCCACACAGTACTCAGCTGACTGAGTTATTTAGCGCCAAAGTGAATAAATGCTGACTAAAAAAAAAAAAGCAGAAGAGTATTTCAATAAATAAAATAAAATAGTTAAGTGTACATTTCGCCTAAAAAAAAAATCAAGTAAGCAACATAGTCTATAATTTACACATATTTATTGTTAGATCGGCGTTTCATGTTTTTTAGTGTCTCTTATGAACAAAAGTATGGTTGTGCCTTATATGGCACCCTATGCACTAGGCGCACTTCGTACTAAAAGGCATTTGGACGAGATTTTTTTGTTTGTTTTATATAAAATCGTTTTCTTTGTTTTTCCAGCCTTATTTCTTTTTCTTTGCTTTATTGTTTTATTTGCTTTACTTCTTGGTTTTTTTTGTACTATGATTTTTAACAGACACTGAAATATGAGTAGAGGTCGTAGATTCAGAAAGGCATCCGATATAGAGGAGTACATCTTGGAACTTATAAATTTAGAGCACAGCGAGGATGGTAATTTTAATGATGATGATATTACTTGGAATTTAGACGAAAATAAGCGTACACAGTTAGTGTTTGATGACAACGAGACAGAATGATGATGATGACGGAGCGGCTCATGTCGTAATATGCAACAATACTTTGGCAACTGATCTGGAACCAACAAGTGTTGATGTAGTCGCATTAACAAATATTGGTGCAGTTGCATCAACAAGCATTGATACAGTCGCATGTACAAGTATTGATCCAATTGTATCAACGAGCACTGGAATAAACAATCCTTGGGCCAAATTTCCTTCCTTATTCAATGATGTTGAAGTAAACAAGAATGCCAAGGATTTTAAAAATGTAAGGTGGCGAAAGAAAAATTTAATACTAGACAACTTCCAAATAATGCTCCACGACAATGACGATGTATCTGACTTATCTGATGAATTATCTACACCATACCAATTTTCAAATTTTATGCTTAGTGATGATATTTTGAACCACATTGTCAGTCACACACTTTTGTACGCGAATCAAAAAAATAAACCAAATTTTTCACTTAATATCACAGACCTCAAAAAATCCATTGGTAATCTTTACTACATGGGACTGTATCAAATGAATAACGTTCGTGATTATTGGGGAGCTGATGGTTCTCAGATCATAAAAGAAACAATGACGGCCAACCGTTTCGAAAAAATTTGATCATTGCTCCATTTCAACAACAATTTTGAGGCTCCTCATTTGGCACCAGGATCAGATCGTCTGTTTAAACTTTGGCCCATAGGAATATAACAAGGATATGGGCGGTGTTGGCTTGCAGGATTCGTTCATGGGCCGTAATAAAATCCACATGAAAAGTCGCAAATGGACTAGCCGAATATTTTACCACCTTCTCGATATGGCCGTAATAAATGTATTACGTAGTATTTTATAATCGAGTGAATAACAAAAGGAAAGATCCACTTAAATTATTCAAAGCTTAGCGAGTTTTGAAGAGAGGTTGCAGAGGTACTTTGTGGAGATTTTCAAAATGCGCGTGAGCCACCAGGCAATTGAAATACTTTACTTACATAAATAGTAGGCAGCTAAAAATTTTTTTGCTATGATTATAAATTTTTTAGCTAAAAAAGGTCGTCCATCAGCTACTTTGAAAAACAGAACTGCACCAAAGGTCAAAAAAACTGAATGCAGCACGCATACCACCTAAAGAAATCCGTAAGGACGCTGTCGGTCATTGGCCAATGTACGATTCGAAGCGTCAACGATGCAAATTGCCATCTTGCGAGAAAAAATCATTTATATATTGCTCAAAATGTGGCACGCACCTATGCCCGAACGCAACCACCAATTGTTTTATGATTTTCATAACAATAAAATAGTACTTTATCATATAATTTAAATGATTCATACACTTTCAAAACTTTTCTTTGAATTCAATATATGAAACTTTGAATTACCTATACTGCATAGTGTGCCATATGTGGCACAACCAGGAAAATGCAGTTAACACCGAAGTTACAAGTTTGATTGAAAAAGAAATAGCATATTCGTTTTTAGAATCCCGTCATACATATAGGTGACTTTTTTGAAGGCAATCGCCGAGGTCATGCATTTAAGGGTTAAAAAATAATTAAATAAATTTCTGAAATCACCGCTTAAGGAATAAAAATATTTAAAAAATTTAGGTTTTTAACATGATCACTCAATAAAAAAAGTCAGTTTTCAACCGACCAAAACCGGTACGAAAACCCCAATATAATTTTAGAACTAGCGTACCATTACACATTTAGAAATCAAGTTTCTTCAAATTACCACAAGTCATTCTCTTTTTTACAATAAATGTATGGAGTTATCTCACCTTGGGGACTACATAACTTCAAACGCAAAAAAAATAAAAATTCTGACATGTACATGAAAAACGACGATATATGTGTGTGTTTTTATTTTTCATACCTCTTCCGAAAAGGTATATTTGGTTCGTAGGACAGAATGTGTATAACACGGTGTTATGACTTAATAGATTTTGTGCAGCCTTTAGGCTTAAAACTACTTTTCCCATAGTGAGGCATCGAAGGTTAAGGGATCAACACCAAACAAATAAATTTCTCGGGTGTTGTGTTTATTTCTGTCAGGGAGACCTGGGACAGATGTAATTGGTTGTGGCTAGGCTTACGATTATTTTTATCGGAATTTAAAACTTTCTTAAACTAGGATTGCTGTAATCGTTCATCGGAATAACTCTAGTTGTCAACTCTCGTTTACTGCTGTTGGACGTGTTTTTTCTCTCGCAAAGCAATAGAATTTTGTATATAAAAAAGTATTGCTTCTCGTGTCTTACTTGTCGTTAGTTTGCGTTTTCGATTTACAAAAATAAAGTAACAGGTCATTCAATAAGTCCGTAGGATAAGTAAGGAAAAAACAAAATTTTGATAAAACTCGATTATATTATTCAACATAGTTGCCTTCGAGAGCGATTCAACGAGTATAGCGATTTCCCAACTTTTTGATACCACTTTTATAGTACGATTTCTCTTTCTCGTCAAAATAGGCCTCAGTTTCAGCGATTACTTCATCAATGGACTTAAATTTAATTCCAGCAAGCATTCTCTTGAGATCTGAAAACAGGAAAAAGTCGCTGGGGCTAAATCTGGAGAATGCGGTGGGTGGTTAAGCAATTCGAAGCCCAATTCATTCAATTTTGCCATCGTTTTCATCGATTTGTGTCATGGTGCATTGTTTTGGTGAAACTACACTTTTTTCTTTTGCAAATGTGGCCGTTTCTTGGCGATTTCAGCCTTCAGTCGATCCAAAAGTGCATAGTAATAGCCGCTGTTGATGGTGGTTCCTTTTTGGAGATAGTCGATGCAAGCTGGTATGTAATAGTGAAGCCATGTTTCATCCATTGTCACATATCGACGATAGAATTCGATTTAATTGCAGTTTAATAACGCCAAACACTCCTCTGAAGCATCAATTCGTTGTTGTTTTTGGTCGACTGTAAGCTCACGCGGCACCCACTTTGCACAGAGCTTTCGCATACCCAAATGTTCGTGTAAAATGGTAAAAACACTACCATATGATATCTTTACAATGTCAGCTAGCTCGTGCACCTTCAATTTGTGATCGTTCGTAACCAATTTTTGGATTTTTTTGATGTTTTGTGGAATGCCAATCTGATTATCAAGCCACTGTTTGGTTTCGACTGGAATTTTTTCAACAAAAAGCAATGCTAGCAAGTATACTCATAAAAAATAAGTATAAATCAATAGGGGTATTCACAATCCGGTGCACTTTGCTGTGCGCAAATGCAGAAATGCAGCTTACAACAACAAAATACACGCACGTCAAAAAACTATAAATCTGCAATTCTACTATAGCTTTTCCTTGTGCAATTGAGGAGTTGTGCACTTGCATACGTCGTATGATTTGACAGATCTTTAATAGTGATATAACATTTCATACACAAAATACCAATTAGTTGATATTTTTAAAAATTTTGCCCAAAAAAAAAATTTTGTCACATACTATAAATGTTGAAAAATTTAAAAATAAATAATTAATTTTTCAATAATAAGAATTTTCTTAGTTGTGCTTTAAAATGCTAATGGGTAACCTAAGCCAAATACATATATTGGGTACAACGAATTTTTGTAAGTCAAGTTACACATCACTAACTTTAAATTTTTATTGTTGACAGAATTAATTTGTAAACGAAATGGACAACTCGAATGAAAAAAAGCGCGCGAGTTATGTTTGTTGATGAGGAGTATTCCAAAAAAATATATTTTACAACTCCCAACTTGGAGCGTTTAAATAAAACAAACGATTTTATATCGAGCACAAAACTAAGACTGAATTATTTATTGGAAATATTAATAAAGAAACCTGTTGTTTAATATATTTATGCTTATTTTACAATTATGCTTATGTGTTCTATTTGTTTTTATTCTGCTTGGCTGTTGCTGTGATTTCTCGGGAATTCGGTTGGCTGTTGTCAAATATTTGGTTTGCTTGCGGCTTCATTTCCGGTTGAAGGTGTCAACGTACGTTTGCCCTTGGTGGTTTTGCTGGAACTTGTAGAGTTGTTGGTGACATTGAAGGGGTCAACGTAACTCGCGCGCGATAGACCACAAAAAAATGGACCGATGCTGAATGCCAACTTATTTTGGAATATATCCAAGAAAAGGGAAACTTTGAGGTTAGTACATGCTTTTTTGTTTTTCTTTTAATACAATTTTAATTTCTCGCAGAAGCCTACAGCACAACTTTTTTACTGCTCCCTTCTTAAACATACCCAGATAGATGCGACTTGGGACATTGTGAAGTGGAAAATGTGGCATATTAAGCAATCATTTCGAAAACTGTTGACTGGCAATCTAGCAATGGAGCTGGTCTTTTGGAACAGGGATTCGTACGGTTAAAGGTAAATGTATTGCTTCCATTTTTGCATAGAACTTTGATTGGAGTTGATTCTAATTTAATTTTTTTGCAGAAAAATTTTTAAAAATGTGTCCATACTACGACGAGCTAAAGGAAATTTTTGGCGAAAAGAGCAAAAGCGGACCAGATTCAAACATACGAATCTCAACCTTTGATGACTCTCAGATTTTTATCAAGATTGATCCTGATGATTTCTATGTTCCAGTAGAAGCATCATTATCTTCACCCACAGCCGCATCAATAGAGCTTTTTACAGCGACAACGTCACCGACCGCATTACCATCAACATCGTCAGCCTCGGTACCTACAAATATCACCACCAGCGGTATCACCACCAGCGGTATCACCACCAGCGGCATCACCACCAGCAGCTTCACCACTCGTGGTATCATCACCAGCATGCGGGACATTGGCATCATAAAAAAAAAAGGGTTTTGCAGTTCGCAGAAAAATGAAGAGAAACGCTCCGATATCTGCCATATCGCACTTACAAGGAAAGATCCCCAGGTGTCACTCACCGATTTGAATAATTTTTGGATTTGTGATAGACGACAAAAATCTAAGGTCGCCGTATTATTTTATACGTGCTCAATCGATGGTTTATGGTTTCAAAATGGCGTTTTAGAATCAGCGAAAATTTCGTTTTTTTGCCACAATTTCACTATTTTTCATAGAAATATATACAAATTTGGTATCAAACGAAAGGTATTTTAAAGCCATATATGCTGGCATCCATTTTGGAGAAATAAATTTCATTGTAATTTTGTTGTAATTTTTAACAGTATTTAGTCGATATCATAAGGAGCGCATTTTCGAAATTGTTTCATTTTCATTTATATTTTATTTAAGAGAATTCTAAAAGTTCCCTTTATTTGATTTTTTAAATTTTTAACTTTTTATATTAAAATTTTCTTTATTAAAATATGCATTTATTTGGTTAAAAAAAACATTTTTTTTAGAGATGAAGACCAGAATATGGGTATTAAAAATTTTGTTTTTTCTCCAAATTTCCGTTTATATAAATATTTGATCGGAAAAGTTTATATTTAACAGGGCTTCTATACAACTTTGTGCTTTTAACTTGTTTGCCCGAAGGAATGAGAAAAAACTATCGAAAATTTAAAAATATGACTTTTGATGTAAATATCTCCGCTAGTTTTCAACATATATCACAAAATTTTTTTTGTTATAAAGTTTAATAAAAGTACTTGCCAAAAAATATTTTAACAATACCAATTACTGTACATTTGTATTTTTAATATTTTTTTCAAAAAAGGCCCAAAATATTCAATGTTTCCTCAAAAAATTACGTAAAATTTGTTTTTGTTGTAAAAATAATTTACATTAAAAATTGCATTTTAAACTCCCTTTCACATGGCATGAAATGTATCAGCAAAAATGGATTCAGTTTTAAACTATTTTTATCATAAAAAACAAGGCCATGTCCCTTTTTTTTGATGAAATTTATTTTTTTAAAAATTTTCTTTTTATAATTCTTATAAAAGAGTATAGCTTCAAAAATAATTTATTTGAAAAAAATATCCCAAGATTCTTTTCCAATCAAAAGTTATTACTAAAAACCTATTTTCAACCCTTGGTTAGTTGGGGTAATGAGTTACCATAGGGTAGAAGCTATATTACTGGAGCGAGCATATGTGGCTTTAAAATACCTTTCGTTTGATACCAAATTTGTATATATTTCTATGAAAAATAGTGAAATTGTGGCAAAAAAACGAAATTTTCGCTGATTTTCAAAAGTCATTTTGAAACCGTAAACTATCGATTGAGCACGTATAAAAAAATACTTCAACCTTAGATTTTTGTCTTCTATCACATATCCAAAAATTATTCAAATCGGTGAGTGACACCTGAGGACCTTTCCTTGTTAGCAGAACTGCAAAGCGAGAGAACTGATTTTAATGAAAAGAAGCTGCAGTTGGAGAGTAAAAAATTGTAAATGGACAGTCTACTAGAAGAGAAGAAGCCAAAATTAGAGGAGCAGAAAATGGAAATCTAAATTCGGAAAATTAAGCTCGAAGAAGAAAAAGTAAAAAAAAGAATATGAACTTCGAAAATTGGATATAGAGAACAAGAAAGGATTGCTAAATTTGAAATGAAATGGAAATATACCAGCAATAATTTGTAGACCGCTTTGCTCAGGTCTTTTAATTTTTTTTTTTGCGTTCAATTGAATTGACTATGTATTGCGCAAACTTATTTTTTTTCTTCTTAGGGCCAGTTTTTCAGTACGAGTTTAAACTTTAGTTAAATTAAACAAAGTTAAACTCACTAAAATTAGCGTTAAAGCTCGGATTATTCAAAGATGAAACACATTATATGATAATTTAAGTCAATTTAAATTCAACTAATGCTAGTTAAACCGAGTTCACACGTCTAATTTTGGTGAGTTAAGCTCGGTTTATTTTAACTAAAGTTTAAACTCGTACTGAAAAACTGGCCCTTCAGAGCTTAATTTTTTAATATGTACAACTTACATGATCTCATTAAATATTAAATAAAAAAGTCAGGTTGTGATTTAATATTATAACAATAGTTTTTTAATTTTCAAACATTAGATAGTACAGTCCTTGTCTCTTAGTTTTAAATTGTAGATTGCCGATATTGTTATCAGAGTGGTTTGGACTATCATCACTCTCATCTATGATGACAGTTTGCGTATTCCTCGATTTCGTCATTAGTAAGCAATATGTTGCGTAAAATGCAGCAAACAAAAATCCACTCACAACAAAATTTCTTATACAACGAGGAGTTTTTACATATTTTGGCATCATGGCTGCTTCCAGAGCTCCCTACAACATCTTGAATTTTGAGTCTATGATCGCATACGGCTTGAACCTTTAATGAGTAGATGTGAGTTCGGGAGGAGTATGCTTCGTGGTTTTTTAAAGGAGCGTCTGACAGTTTGACCTTTGTGCCATCAATATAACCAATGCAAAAAAGAAGCTCATGAAATGTTTTAGAAACTATTTCTAACCTTTCTGCACAATTTGGCCAACAAATCATTGATGGCAAAAGCTTAAGAATTATGCAAAAAACTCGTTTCGTTATTTTTGATAATGTACCTCCATCACCGATTCCGAACATGGCAAAAATCTTCCTTACTGAAGCACTTTCGCCTTCTGACCCTTACCGAAACAACACGATGGCTAACTGGAGCTCAACAGAAAACTGCTTTAGAGCGAGCTTTGTAAACTCGCAGTCATCAAAAATTAAAGACAACAAATAGTTGAATTGCTTTCTGTTTACTCTCATCATTTGACGAAAGCGGTCGCTGTTCAATTTTGACAATACGTCATCGCGCCAATGAATGGATTTTGGAATGCTTTGTTCAGCTCCTCGGAGATGGGTTATAGCAATCATCAAATTCTCGTTTAAGTCATCAAAAACTTCGTCAACAGCTTAATCACATCCAGTATATAAAAAACTTTCAATATATTTAAAAGTGCGCGGATCATTAAAATTAGAACCCACCTTGAATCCACTTATTGTATCTACTGCATTGTTAATTAAAAAATAAATAATTTCCGTTTTAGCACTTAGTTTTGGCATTTTTACTTTTTTGCATTAAAAAATACGAATGGCTTGTGTTCACGGCCATTGAACTGTAATTCGGCAATTTTCAATTTATGCATTTTTGCACAGCTAAGTGCACCGGATTGTGAATACCCCTAATATTCAACCATGAACACATGCTTCTAATATCCCATCCTCTCTCACAAGCATGGGTGCAAGGCACATAAAGTACGTGAGAGTCTGCGTACAAGAGAATCTAAATCGTTTGAGTAATAAATGCTTAAAATAGTTGAGCTCAATTTGCTCAATGACTCTCTAATACTCATAAACTATTTAGAGCAGTTGAATAATTATTATGTTAAGGAGGTTTTTGGCCAGCGCTTTTAAATTGCAATTTTGAATAAAAATTATAAAAAATTCTATTTTTTCCCGACGTTTCGTCAATTGTTTGTTGACATCTTCAGGGGATTTTTTATTTTATTAATTTATATTTTACATTACAATTTGAATAAAATAAAAGCTTCACTAATTTTCAAAATAAACTTTATTCGTCCAGTGCTGCTGCATAATTTAGAGCAGTGTTTACCGGCAGTGCACCCGCGTGTAACGTTTCAGTATCAGGGACGATATTTGGGGGCTTTTGCGGCTTTTTTGAGCCCTTTTTTATTGTAAAGGCCCCGAAGCCCTTTTTAGTCATTTTTAAATAATTTTGAAAAAATTTAACCGAAAAAATTTTCGCAATTTTTGACAAGAAAAGTTTCATGGTTTATGAATGTTGACCACACTGTCAGCATTCTGTGTGTACTATGCCATCGTTCTACAAATTTAAATTTTGGAGGTAGGAAATGAATGTAAGAATATATATTCCCACAGGAAAATCGCACAAAAAATTATATTAAATAATACAAAACAAATTAAAGAAAAATGTTAAAAAAATCACCCAATAGAAACGAAAATACACCCAAAATTTTTGGAAGAATTGCCTTAAATGCAATCTTGTGGTGTCGGATTGATTGGCGAGAATAAGATCATTTTTAATTTATAAAATAAATTAAAAGATCTGGAGAGAGAAAAAATATTATTCATTAGTAATTATCAAAAGGTATGACTACCGCGGGACGGGGACCGATTTTAGCTAAACACTATTAATAGTTATAGTTATAATTACCAGTTTACTAGTAGTCAATGTGAACTATCACTCGAAAACAAAAAGTAAAATTTAGTCCTAAGGAATTAGGTGATTTTTGTATGCCAAATAGCCAAACAAAAAAACCGCATAATTTTATTGCCTGTTTTTAAACGAAAATTATCCCAATTTTGTATGGAGAAAATTTGGGTAATTTTTTATTTGAAGTCGATATTGTCTATCGCCTTTTAAAATGTTCTCATTGAAATAAGTTCTGTTATATACAGTCATGGCTACATAAAAAGCATACGTTTTAGTAATCGCAACTACATATTATAAGCTTGTTTCCCAAGTTATAAGAGTTACACTGACTCCAATAATTCTCCATACAGCAGAGTATTTAAGACAAAAATAGGAAAATAAATAAAACAAGCAACATTCTGCTTGAAAATAAGATCAAAAAGAAATGGGATAAGTTTCATCTTTATTATTTTACACTGTTCTATTATATCGACCGTCAAGTTCACTCGTGCAGACATCCGGCAACTCTGGTTTTGTATATCAAAAAAGTCTCCGTACCACGGCAAACTTCATTAAGTAACGAGTTTTTTTAGCTGGAGCACGTGTTTATTTTATTAACAAAGTTAACTTGAAGCTTTGAATTTGTGTTTTTGGTATATTTGAAATCATAAAAATAGCGAAGGAAATAAAAACAAGCAAATTTCAATGGAAACAAAAAAATTATATTAAACTTGAAAAATGAAGGAAAATCATTAACTGAAATCGGTAAAATTGCTAAATTTTACCTAAATTGTACCGACCTCGTTCGTCGGTACAGTATGTAATTCAGCAGTTTAAGGAAACCAAAACTATTGCAAATAAGCAGAGATCTGGACAATGTGCCAAAGCAATTAAATCATCCAGCTCAGTCACCGGATTTAAATCCAATAGAGCATTTGTGGGACCAATTGGAAACAAAAATTCGACAGCACAATATAACAAACAAAAATCAACTTAAAGCAGTGCTTTTGGAGGAGTGGGCAAAGATTCAGTCAGAAACAACAGCAAAGCTGGTTCACTCTATGAAAATCGGCTAAACGCAGTTATAAAGTTATATACATATTAAAAAACAAATAAGTACGTAAACAGTTAATAGCATTGTAATTCAAACGCACTGTATCATCGAATGGATCGATTTTGTTTTTGTTTTCTTATAACTAAAAATTGAATTTTTTTCATTTATATTATTCCTAAATAATAAATCTTTGAAATAAAATACAAATTATAGACCTTTATACTTGAAACTTGTTTTTTTAAACCGATATATAAGAATTATTAATCTGCACGGAGACTTATTGGAGTCAGTGTATAAGTTATAAGTTGTAAGTTATAAGTTATAAGAGCTAGCCAGCGATCGCAAACAAACTCTAAAGAAAAGTATTTTTGTATTATTTTTGTTTCTTCTTAAGACCACAACAAGTATTTTTGTTCTTTTTTGTTTTCGCTCTCCGATCCAAACAGTAACACAAACCCAAGCAAGCAGTGATGGAGAAAAAAGCAAAATGCAATGTTTTGTTTTTGAAGTAGAAAACAGTTCCTCTCACTGTTATGCTATTGAATCGCGGACACAAAAACAACGAAAAAAGAATATATTTAGCGATCTTTTGCATGTTGCTGACCGCACACAGTGTCGCGGCTGCGGACAAAAGTCGAAAAATATTTTTTGTTGGAATTTTAAAAAACTAAGTATACTGAATTGCAGCCAGCGATTATTCTCACCGCTTAAATATATATTTTTGGATCGACGAAGTAGGCTTTCTGCAATTTAGAATACATTTTGTAAGTAAGAGGAGTAAATGGAGATTTTAATTATGAATAACTTGAAAAAAATTCACTTACGTGTTATTTTACCCTAATCAATGAATTCTTTAATGTTGCTTTTTTATGTTCTTAATTATATACTTCTAATGAAAAAAATGTTTCTTATCAATAAATTTTAACTTAAAAATAACTAAAGAGTTTTAATTGTTTACATTCGTTAAAAAAAAAACTCTGCTCAAAACTTATAATTCTTTTAGAATTTCCGTAGTAAAACGAAGTAAATATTTGTTTCTTGTCATGTTTGCGATCGTGCCAACAAAATCAAAATACGAAATACATGTTGTGTTCGCATGATACAATGATAAGGTAGGTCCGCTTCGCTGAGTGCTCTCACGCGTCAACGAAGAGTGGATAATGAGAAAGAACATATATGTCTAAACGACGAATTTCGTAGAAATTGCAACTGAAGAAAATATTTTATATTTCCAAGTTGCAAACAGTGCGGTCGCGGGTGTTAAATTTGTGCTAATTTGAGTGAAAATATAAAAAAAGTGTAATAAAAACTATAAAATGTGAAAGAAGTCTTAAAATTGTAAAAAAAAACCGGTAACAGTGTTAACCTAAAAACAACTGCGAAACGTGAGCATAAAGAAATTCGCGATGAACAGCTGACTTTGACACCAATCTCGCTTTATTCTGCTTTCTACTCCATTCCTCTCCGAGTCGACCCTACCTTATAATTCTGCCATGGTGTTCGTATAACACCAACACAATAGTTTTCACTTTCTGCTCTCTTTGGTACGCATTTCTGTTTGTAGCAAAGAGCCAAATGTGAGGAGCTTGGCAGAATTATAAGGTAGGCTCAAGTTGGAGTAAAAAGGAAGCCGTATTTCAAAATCGGCTAGTCGAATTTTAGTTTTCTTATTGTTGTTGTCGCCTTTATAATTTGACGCTTAGCGCTCCCACAGTTTTGTTGTTGCAAAACTTGTTGTTTGAGCAGCCATTTAAATGTGAGCCTACCTTATAATTGTATCATGGTAGGGAGATAGGGAAACTGTTTGCTTACGCAGCTGTAGGGTTGGTTCGTACAGTTTGTTTCCAATCGCTGGAGCGAGCCCTAAAGGCTCCATCGTTGTCCTGACAATGCCTTAGTATACATACAAATAAATCCATTTTGTCATCAATTCAATATCAACGCTAAAAACCAATTCTTTATACCCTGATGAAGTTATGGTGGCAAATTTAAAACTTATTTCTTGGAGATTGTCTTGAAATCTTATCAGATGTAATTTGACTTAATTTCTTCTTGCAAAATTCTTTATTCTAAGATTGTGGTCATTATGAAACTATTTTTTGTCGAAGTCGGGAGGCATGGCGCAATATAGTTTTTGACAGGAGTGAATTTTTCTACGCAATTTCGTACCGCTTCATTGATTCGTCTTCGTACAAGTCTGAACGGAGAACAGTCTACATTAAATTGCTTATTCATTTCTGACATTTTACGACTATTTCAAGGTGGATATAACCGATTTGCCATTTATGTGGAAATGCTTTGCAAATTTTTATTTTTACATATCAAATCTATGATTGAACTAATCAAATTAACGTTTTTTCTAAACATTTTTTTGCAGAAATACACTATAGCTAAAGTTTGTTTTTGCCATTTTTTGACTTAACAAAATTTTGACACAAATAATGCGTAAAATAAAATGTATTTGAAAGAATCACCTTAAACACTATTAAGATGGTGAGTGATTTAATTTTATTATTTAAATTAGAGTGTGCTATTTTTGTGATCAACCAAGAACTTCCGTCCATGTTTGGCTTAAACGGCACAAACGAAATAAGACATGAAAAAGTTAAATTTTTTTTGATTTCCCAAAACTGTTCATTCGAAATTTCGGCTATTTTCAGCAAAATGAAAACCTAACTGGACTTGTTGAGGTTATTAAAAAGTGTGCTATTTTCGAGACCATGGCATGACCGTGTGACCAAATAGAATGTCTTCAATACTGAAATAAGTCAATATCATCCCTGATCAGTATTAGTGCCACTATGCATATGACGCCGAAGCTAAATAAACGAACATCAGTCTTGCATGCCAACTGTCGACTGAGAAGGTTAGCATCGCATGCTTCACTGAAATATTTTTCTTGCTTCAGCAAATTTACATGTTTATTTTTATTCAGTCATAATCAAGCTGTCAAATAGGAAGGGTCCTTACACTGTAAAGACGTTGATATTGATGTTAATGCATACATAGCAAAAATTATCAGCATAAAATATTAAAATTTTTTTATAATAGAAGTACTTTTATTTAATTTAAAATAACAGGTTGAATGGGAAGAAGAATTTTATTTTGCTGAGAATCTCACAGGACAGGCAGAGTGTTATATATGTGGACGTAAAGTTGCCATTAGAAACTTTAATGCCGAAAGACACTATAAAAGTTGTCAAAAAGACTATGAAAAAATTGAAGGTGATAAAAGAACCGAAGTCCTCTGTCATTAAAAAATTTTTTTTCGAAAGTAAGAATATTTATCAGTTACTGCTTTTGTTATTGTTATTAATACGCATGTGAAATTTACATATATACATTAGGGTGGTTTTATCTCATAGGGTAAAAAAAAATGTCCGAATTTTTTTGGGGGCACCCCCCTAAAATGTTTCTTTCTGTCAGATTTTAGGATTGTCAAAGTTTGAGCACGATTGAAAGATGTTACCACGATTTGAAAATCTCGATTTTTTGGCAGTTTGGCTACTTTGCCGACCCATACCTCTAGAACGGTTTAATATATTTGCCCGTATCATACATCAAATTGAAGGCGATACTGTTTATAATATTTTATATGTAAAAAAAAAAATACGTAAGTAGTACGTCTAAGAAAATTCGTCTAAGACAAATCGTCTAGTTACTGCCCCTATCACCATACGCGAGTCAAATTTTCTACTCGAGTCGTCTCAATTGGAAAACTTTAATTTTGTCTTTTTAGAGAGACTTTCAGACGAATTGTTTGAAAAGTAATAGTTTCCAGACGGATTATTTTACACGAATTTTAATAAGACGAATTGTAAATAGCTAGACGAATTTTCCTACAAATTGAAAATGAGTGTTCTTCATATCTTACCCTCCCAAGATTTTTTCCAGATCCACTTCTACTCATGTGTCCAATCTAAGAAATATTTGGATTGTTTATCAAAAAATGAATACTCATTCTTGTACCCAATTTATAACATTTTGAGAGTGTTTATTAAAAATTGATTATGCTCTCTTGTGTTTAATTCATGTCATCTTTAATTCATGGCCAATCTAAGAAATTTTGGTTTTGTTTATCAAAAATTTATTATGCTCACTTGTGCCATATTTTTGACATTCTAAGATTGCTTTCTTGAGTTAAAAAACTTCACTGAAAATAATACGAAATGTTTGTTTTTTATAAAATTATTGGTTTAAAAATGTAATTTTTGTTAAAAAGGTGTTTTTGTATTGGTTTTGTTGAAACATCATATTTACAAATTTTTATAAACATATTGGTTTTTTTACCAGAGTCGGCCTAGAAGACACCATCCAGGAGCTTAGTCTGATAGACGCAAGAGCCGCAGGCACGACGATGCAAATCGACCCCGAGAACGAGTCTTCAACTTAATGCAGTTGAAGGTCCTCCAAATAAACCTGCACAAGAGCAAGACGGTCAGCTCAGAACTCATTCTCACGCTAGATGAAGGTGGTTACGATGCAGCTTTGGGTTCAAATAATACGGTATCCGGCCTGAAATGAGAAAATTTGAATACGTTTCTTGCTATAACAGTAAGTAGAACAAGAACGGCCATCCTCAGAAAGAATGGCTTCTATACATATTTAGTGTCTCATATTGATTGTCATCGGAGCAGTTGCCGACGCACTCCACTCAGTGTGGGGTAGCTAAGATATCAATGATCGAGGTGAGTCCATGCTTAACTTTATTTTACAAACTAACCTAAGCGTAGCTAACATAGGCGATAAACCCACGTTTGTAGGCCCAACCTCGTCGAATGTGTTAGACTAACGCTAACCTCAGATATTATTGCTTAAAAACATTCATGTAAAAAACAGAACCGTTCAGTTGAGGAGTATATAGCAGAAGAAGTTTATTCTTTAATTTCTTTTGTCATACATGTTCTAAGAGTTGCCATACTAATATATTTATATAGCTAAGTTATTCTTCTACAATACCTTTCCTGAATAATTATTAAATTAAAAACACAAATGTATATTAGGGTGGTCCTTATTCTTAAGAAAAATATTTTTTTTTTTTTTCATTTCACAAATTATATGAATATATACCATAAGAAACTATTAAATTTTTTTTTTATTTTTAAATGATATTTAGGGGCCGCTTCCAAGGCATATTGGTACACCAAGTCTCTGCACCTATAAAATAAAACATGTACCTTAGATATTTGTCCTCTATCATATATCCGAAGCTCATTCAAATCGGCGAATTACACAAAGGGACGTTTTCTTGTGAGATGGTTAAACCAAAGAGTATATATACTCTTTGAGCAAGATATCTCCGGACTCACAGTTCTTTTAAAAACCGACGGACCCTTATGAGTGAAAAAGTCTTGACAAATATAGTATTAAATGAGATAATTCTTAACTAAACTTTTCAAAATCATTTTCGAAGCATTTTAATGTAAAGACTTCTAAGACTCTTAAAACATACTTTTAAAAATAAAAGTCTTCTTCAAGGAGTTACTTTTTATCTGTGGCTTACACATATCTTATACTTCTTAAAAAAAAATACCTTTTAGTCTGCTGTTGGTTTGGTTTGTAAAGAAAATTGTTGTTGTTAGCAACCTGTTGCTTCATTAATATATATTGGCATTAAGATCAAAAATGTAATTCTAAAAAAAATTCTGTTTTATGCACTTTTTTGGAGAGCATTTTATAAGCATATTTTTCCTATAAAATGGCTTTAAAAAACCACTATCCATTTGATTCACAGTGGATAACGTTTATTCTCTGCTCTGAAAATTCCAAACTGACACCATCACTTTAAAGTTTCTACTATCACTATTCAGGAACTTGTTATGTTATTGAAAAACTTTAATAAATATATTTCATTCCATGCAATTATGATACTATGCTAACCAACAGTTTTTATATTAAAAGACGTAACCAGAAACCATTAAATCCATTCCAAAAAATAAAATGAATTATAAATTTGAGGTAATAAAATAAACGTAAAAAGTAATAATATCAAAATTACCCATAAATTTGCTTGAACACGTTCATAACGCAAACAGTAGCAGGGCGAACAAATGTCTCGAACGTGATCACAAACACCAAAGAAGTCTGCTAAAATGGTTTGATATACGTACGTTACGTCGTATATAAATGTCGAATCGTGATGTGTAGGTTGGTATGATTTCTAGCTTTAAGTTTTGAATATCTGAATATGATGGATTTATGAGTGGCATACATGAAGATGGCTCAGTTTGCACCTTTTTCCTGGCGTCTTCGGGGTCTGTGTTGCTCTGGTGTAGCCTAACGTGATAGGAAATAATAATTGCAGCAAAACATAAATAAAAAAATTACGTCAAATTTTTGTTTATTATGACTCAAATAGTGTTAAGCAAGGGTATCTCTGTTTTGTGTTTTTTTTTTTACATGTATTGACGATAGCCGCACCTGTGCATATATTTTTATGACTTTCGAGCAAAATGATAAAGTGATAACTATAAAAGAGAAAAACCGCATTAAGTTCGCTGCTAGTTTTAAATGGTCAAATAAATTGTATTGAATTCTATACCTCGGTAAGTGTGTCAAAACTTGGAAGTAGAAAAAGAAAAATATTGAACTGATTCTGTTTTTTACATGGTTATTCAATTCATTCATAAATAAATAGATTTAGATTAAAAATAGTAAAAAATTTACACGCATCCATTCAATATAATTAAAGTGGAATTTTGGATTATAACATGGATTACTTGAAGAAAGGCGATTTCCTTATTAGAAATTTTAATTATGTTTAATGAAAGTCTTAAGCAATGAAGTTTTTGAAAATCGAACTTTTTTTTAATCGTTTTTTTTGTTGTAGAACTATTCTAGAATATGTTAAAAAGATTTCCTCCAGAGTACTAATAGGGATGCTCAACTGCCAGCAAAAGTCGACTTCGACTTTTTTCACCGTTGAAAACATAAAAGTCGACTTATCGACACTTCGAAAATTTTAAAGTCCATTGTTCGACCTTTTTCGACTTTTTCAAAATATTTTTTAACCTTTTTTGCTCTGAAGTTAATGATTCAATATGAAAAATTTTATTTTATTGTTCAAAAATAAAAAATACAAGCTACTTCAGATCAGGCCCGTAGCCAGGATTTACCTTAGGGGGGAGAGAGGGGGGGGGGGGGATTTTGATAAAAAAAAATATATTTGGAAATTTTTCTTAAATCCGTTTTCTCTTGACCATTAGAGAGTTGACAAGAATTTATCGAATCTTATCAAATTAATTTTAAGTACTAAGTTTTCGATTTTTGAGTATGGTTTTTTTGAAAAATAGTCCAAATTGAAAATTTGTAATTGCCTTTTAAAAAGTATGATTAAGAAAATTAGCACAAAAAGTAAAAATTTCTTTGACAAAATTTTACTTATACAACAATATTACTTTGAAAGATAAAAAAAGGTAAGCTTTCTCCCAGTTTATTAATATCAAAATTAAAATTAGCTATGTAAAATTAAAACTTTTTTTTAATAAGTTCACCTGTTGAAGCTTGATTCACAACTTTTACGGGACATTTTATATAAACGGGAGTACAAAAAATTTTAGTCTTTAGATTTGATTTCTTTTTGACTATCTTACGCTCTTATTGATTCCCAGTTTGTGTGCAAGTATTTGGACCTGTGTGAGCCCTGAATCGAGTTATCATTAAAGGCCAAAATATTACTGGTCTCGAAAATGATTTCGTCAATTGAAATTATATTCAAAAGAAAATATTTTAAAATCCTTAGAAATTTCCATTTCCTTATAAAAAATTGATATCATGACTGACAAAATCATTCAATTCCAATAAAAATTACTATAAGTTATTTTTTATGAAAATTTTTTGAGCAGAGGAATCGACTCCGATAAAAGTCATATTTAAATCTCAGATTATTTTTCAAAAGCCGTAGTTCGAAAACTGGTTTTTGCTCAATATATTATTTAAGTTATCGCATCAAAATAAGACTTTCTTTGAAAACTGGATAAGTTTTTATTAAACAGTTAAATTTTTTTTAATATTTAAGAAATTAATCAGTCGTGGACTTAAATTTAAGCTATTTGCAAATTAAAAAATTAGAAAGGAATTTTTTGAACTTCCAACTTGTTTTATATTTTTTAACATAATAAAAAATAATTTTTCAAGTGCCGAAGTTTAAAAAACTGTAATTGTTAATTCAACTTATGAGAATTTGGTAGCATGATTAAAAAGTCATCAAATCTACTTAGAATTGGACGGTATAAAATGTTTTAAAAACATTTTTCATTGGGAATTTTTTTTCGAAAAAAAGCATATCTAGATTTTAGGTGATTTTTCGAAACCTTTAATTTGGAAAAGACTTCCCGCAGGGCTAAATTTTTGTGCCAAGTTTTAGATTTAAGATGTCTTATATACCAAGACAACAAAATAGAATGGGCAAACTCTTCAGCCATCCGCATTACGTGGAATACCCCATAAAAAAAAAAAATTAAATGGCCATCTCAGCCCTTGAAAGGACTTTGACCGAGCTTCTTATGATCAATTGTGTTGTGTGTGATGTGAAATGTTTGCACACAAATGATCGAGAACTGGACCTACATGTTTTACGCCGACTCCGAAAGGCTTAAGTTCTCAAGAAGCTTTTCATGGCTGTTTTTACTCTCTGAGGTTTGCCGTTGTCTGCAGAGAGGTGACGGCCGAACAGAAAAATTAATTCAAGTGAAAAAAATTTTCTGTGTTAGATGGAGGATTCGAACCTAGGTTCTCTGGCGTAAAAGTTACACACTCTACCCACTACGCCACGGCCGCCGAGAAAACCCCATCATCTGTGTTATTTTGCAGACCTATTAAACTTATTTTTATGCAAGAAAAACCTTCATTAATTCATAATGTAGAAATGGATTTAATGGAGCAAATAGAAAAACTTCTGCCATTTAAAACAGAAGTTATTGAATTTACCGTTAAAATTAATTTTAAATCGTATTTAACAATGGTTGATGGTGCAGTTGCAAAAGTTTTGGCAAATAATCGGCCATCAATGAATTGTTTTCTATGTGGAGCGACTCCTTCTGTAATGAATTATTTTCACTGCATGCAAAGAACTATAAACAAAAGACATCAACAATATGGATTATCCATTGCATGCATGGATTAAAACTTTTGAATGCCTAATTCATATTGCATACAGGATGCCTCTCAAATCTTGTCAGGTGCGCGACGAAGAAAACAAACGAAATTTTTTAAAGCAAAAAATTAAAATACTAAAAGATTTTAGAGATAAAATGGGTCTTATTATTGATAAAGTAAAAACAGGATGTGTCACTTCAAACGATGCGAATACTGCCAGAATGTTTTTTTCAAATATTGAAATGGTGTATGAAATAACAAACATAAATATTTGTTTACTAAAAAAATTTCAGTTTGATTCTGAGAACACTTTTAAAGGATACTTTTAAAATTTTTATGGATAATTATCCCTGGTATAATATGCCAATAACTGTCCACAAAATATTGATTCGTGGATGTGAAATAATTAAAAATCTTAATTTACCAATTGGACTTTTATCTGAAGACGCATTAGAATCTAGTCATAAGGAATCTAGAAAATATAGATTAGGTCACACTAGGAAAAATTCAAGTGAAAATTGCAATCGAGATATTATGGCTGCATTACTGATTTATTCGGATCCTCTCATTTCTTCGAACAGACATATTGCCAAGACAAAAGGAAATGATTATAAAGATTTATTGCCATACATTATAGAAGAAAGTACTAATGCAGATGTTCATAATATCTTCATTTCTGATATAAATTTTGAAGATTTTGTTTCAAGTGACACTTCGAATGAAACAGATTAACTACAGAAATTCGTATACATAATTTTTTTCTGTTAATTTTTTGGGCCAATTTTAGTTTCAATATATTTATTTAAGTTGAATGGAGTTGTTTGGCCATTTCTTTTTAATTGCAATTTTTAAATATAAAAATAAAAATTCAATTTTTTCCCGACGTTTCGTCACTTTCTTGGCGACATCTTCAGGGGAGGAAGATGTCGCCAAGAAAGTGACGAAACGTCGGGAAAAAATTGAATTTTTATTTTTATATTTAAAAATTGCAATTAAAAAGAAATGGAAATACATAAAAAAGAAAATAATAATGAAAGTTAAATTACAAATAAAAAAAAATTATTTAAGTTGAATGGAGTTGTTTGGCCATTTCTTTTTAATTGCAATTTTTAAATATAAAAATAAAAATTCAATTTTTTCCCGACGTTTCGTCACTTTCTTGGCGACATCTTCAGGGGAGGAAGATGTCGCCAAGAAAGTGACGAAACGTCGGGAAAAAATTGAATTTTTATTTTTATATTTAAAAATTGCAATTAAAAAGAAATGGGCAAACAACTCCATTCAACTTAAATAATTTTTTTTTATTTGTAATTTAACTTTCATTATTATTTTCTTTTTTATGTATCAATTGTATGAATATATTATATTTTTTAAAATTTTTTTAATAAATGATCTCAAATTGTTTTTTGTGTTGAAAATTTGGTGTTATGAAAATTTGGTTTATATTGGGGTGGCACAAAAGTAAGTTAGCATATTTTATAAGGAATCTTTGTTTGGAAAAATGCCTTTTTTATAAAATGTTAAAATAAAAGTGTTTCAAAAACGTGAGTTAATGGGGGGTATCCCAAACAATATATCAATTCAGGCTATTTTAAGCAAAGACTTAGTTGAGATAAAATAAAGTCCTCTATGTTATTTTGTTCAAATAAAGTGATTATGATAAAAGTACTACAAAAACTGGCCTGACCCAGCCCATTTTTAGTAAAGACCACTACTATAATACTGAAAATATTTGCGTGTGCTTATAATAAAATAAAGTATTTATTTTTAAAGATACGAGATATTTAAAATTCGGGTTATATGGAGGATACCCCGAATAATGGTCTAATTTTAGTTTTTTTTTTGTATGAACGGTTTTGAAATAATTTAAGACCAAACATGAAATTGTTTTTAAAAATATTCAAGGAGTCCAAAGATACATCGATTTTTAACTTTGTCTTATATGGGAGTTGGGCGTGGTCATTGTCCGATTTTTCCAATATATGGAAAATTTCTTAATCTTTATAAAAAAGTCGTCCACACTAAATTTCGTTGCTCTGCGGCAACATAGTTTTGGACACAGCTTATATGAAACGGTTACACTGTGCTGCACCGAAGTTGCAACAATAGACAAACATTTTTGTGCGATGGCCCATTCAAAAGAGAATCCAGTTTTTATGCTGTTCCAGACAACAAAAGGATTTTTTCAAACTTTTCGATCGCCAGCGGGAAAAAGTTATTTTAAATAAATTTTTAATAAATTACCTCTTAATACTAAAGAATATTTAAAACTTATGTGCTTTTATATTTTCAGGAAAATATTCGTTTAATTAATTTTAAAATAAAAACTATTTTATATCTGAAAATTTCAATATACATTCAATAAATATTTTTATAATTATTTATAAGACAGTCTTAAAGTTCCACTTTATCTTCACAAGCCACCACCAATGCTAAGTCTCACATCGTTGCAGAATACTTTTTTTGAAGACAGCATGCGCTCTCCATCTTTACGAATACGAATCTCCCCTAGTTACCTTAAAGAAGGGCAATGGCTATATCCTTAATGGTCACTTCAACCTCGTTCACGTGATCGACCTGGCACGATTCGAAAAGCTGACATCAGAGATAGACGAAGCGGCAAGGAACATATCTACTACAGACGATACGCTTTCACTTCTGCAGTATCACCTTACTCGAGTTCAGAAAAGTCTTCACGAATTAAAGGGTAGAAAACCAAGAGAAACTCGCTCCATAAATTGGATAGGATCAGCATGGAAATGGATAGCCGGAAGTCCAGACGCCGTGGATTGGGACTCAGTATTACGAAATGAGCAGTCTATTGTCGTAAACAATAACCAACAATACAAGATCAACAGAGAATTGTTCGAAGTAACGCACGAAGCCATCACCAAGTACAACAAACTGATTGAAATGCTACACAACGATTTGGATAATCGACTTATCAACAAACTGGAACAGAGCCTTTTAGAAAAATCTTTTATTCTGTGGGACCAGGTCCACGAAATCGTGCGAGTGTGCCAAATGGCTAGAAGCGGAATAATTAACACAAACCTATTGGACAGTGAGGAAATGAGCAAAGTGTTATCTGAAGTCGAGACCCTTCCTTATGAAAACGAGATAGAAGCTCTTGAGTTTGCCACCCCAACCATTTTTGCTAACGATACAATGCTTCTTTATATTGTCTCTTTACCAAAGGTTCAGCAGGAAAATTATAATCACATTCTTGCGCGAGCCGCCATACTCAACAACAGTCAGGTGGATATCCCATACAACGAGATGTTCGTAAGCCAGAAAGAAACATTCGGGATAAAAGAAGGATGTCTACCGATCAGAAATACAACAGTCTGTAATTCAGCATCACTAAGTAAAATTCCAGAGGACAGTTGTGTGGTAAGAATACTCAAGGGCGGTAACGCTAATTGCGCCTTCAAGACCAACACAGAAGAAATAGTTGAACTTGTTGGCGGGGAAACGATTTTCCTATCTAATTTCAGAGGATTCGTCAACGCCACTAATTTTTCGAGGCATCTGGATGGCACCTACATCGTGCAATTGGAAAATGAAACAATTTATATAAACGAAAGAATCTTCTCAACATCTACCGTAACCTGAGTCCAAGCCCTTCCACAGCTTCTCACCAACGTAACCAAGGGAACTGACAAAATCGACATAGCCTATCTACATGGAGCGACGTTGAACAACATCAAGCGATTGGGTAACCTGGCTAAAAAAGTAAACCTCTCTATGCTTTCAGACCTTGCAGCTATCCTTGGTATAATCCTTGTCGCAGCATCTTTTTGGTGGAGATCCAATCGACGCCTCAACCTACCAAAAATCGTGCCAGCCGTCATTCGGGTCGAAGAACCTCAACACCAACAAAACAAGATGGCCGAGGCATAATCTGCGGGACGCAGATTTTTAAGAGGGGAGGAGTCAACGACAGCCAGCGACGACTAAGCAGCAGACAACAGCCGAAATATGAGCGCCGTACGTGACAATATGGAATGTGGCCGGATGCGCGTGTGGAAACACTTAGCATGGTAACGGTGGGAAAATGCAATGTCTGCATTTTTGCTCTAAGCTAATTGCTTCTTCTTTTTATAAATCCTAAACTAATTGTATGCTTCTTCTTTGTATAAAATTAAGTATTTAAGATATGCAAAATGTTATTAGGTTTTAGTTCATTTTTGTACCTTGTAATAAAGTGTAGCATAAACGCATTCAGTGAGTTTTTAATTATTGGCCCGTTGGGCATTGGCTGGGCCAAGCCAGCCAATGCCGGCCAAAGTATTTTTTTATTGAATCGCGAAGGACTCGCGTTAACTTACATACATACATTTTTTCAGATAGATAGATGAGCAGAAAAAGTAGGCATGGCAACATTTATATATATTGTGACCGCCACTTGGTCCCATTGCACCTACATACCAAGTTTCACTATCAAAGCGTATACCGCTCAGAAATTACAATGATTTCTGAAAAGCCGGCGCAGATAAAGTGCGACACGCCCATTTTTTTAAGGGTTCTGGCAGTAACCATGTGAACTAATCTACAAAATTTTAGTCTTTTGCTAAGATATGGTGCGACCACGCCCATTTTTTTAACAGTTGCCGACAGTGACCATACGAACTAAATTACCAAATGTTAGTCTTCTATTGTAAAAGCCGTCTGATATAAAGCATTTTTAATGATTTGTGGGAGGTAAGAGTGGGCGTGACACCGTTTATATATACATAGTGACTGCCACTTGGGCCCATAGCACCTGCATACCAAGATTCGCTATCAAAACGTGTACAACTCAGGAATAAGCATGATTTCGATAAAGTGGAGTAGATATTGTGCGGCCATGGCCATTTTTTGTACATATGCCGACAGTAATCATATAAACTAAGTTACCAAATCTTAGTCTTCTACGGCAAAAGCCGTCTGATGTCAAGCATTTTTACTGATTTGTGGTCGGTAAAAGTGGGCGTGACAACATTTATATTTACATAGTGACTGCCACTTGGATCCATACCACCTGCATACCAAGATTCACTATCAAAACTTGAACATGTCAGAAATTACAATGATTTCTGAAAAGTGGGCGTAGATATAGTGTGACTACGCCCATTTTTTGTACAGTCACCGAAAGTAACCTTTTGAGCAATATAACCAAATTTTAGTTTTATACGATTAAAACCGTCTGATATATAGCATTTTTTTTTTGGTTTGTGGGCGATTTGGTTTGTATGAGAGGTACCACGCGCCCTTGTCCAATCAACACCAAATCACAGGAACACTCTCAGAATGTTGCTTTAGTATCGCTAAAAATTACATAAAGATTGGTTCGGCTGTTTTGGAGTCTATACGTGATATACACACATACCCACATCCATATTATTACTTATGACATATTACTTGTTATAATTTTTTAATGTCTGTTCACAACCTATTATGTTTCGTTATGGGTTTGGTTAATTTATCACTTTTGCATTGTATGTAAAAAAACAAAGAAATTAACTTGCGCAGGTGATGTTATGTGCATTTCATAATTTGCGATTAATCCAAATTACATGTTCTTGCCTTCGTTTTCACGTTGTTCGTAAGCGAAGAAATAAATTGAGTGATGGCTTGTTTAAAAACCTGCTACTTTTAAGATATAATACCATATCTTTAATTACATTAACCCCTTAATTTCACGAAAAAGCACACTAACGATGACCAAGACATTTCGTATCACATTTCATCATTTCGTATCACATCAGATCATTTCGTATCTCGAAAAGCACACGAACGATGACCAAGCCACAAGAATCAATAGATTTTTCAATGGAAAATAGTATTGTTTCTCGTGTCTTGCCTATCGTTGGTGTGCTTTTTTTGACACAACATGAAGCTGTTAGTCCCTTTCTAAAAATTTAAAAATATATACAAAAACATGTGAGTTTATGAAATATTTAATAAATTCTTCTATATAACTATAAGTAATTATAAAGGGTGGTTAAATTTTAAGGGTCGATGTTGAATGTGAACTACACCTAAACGTCAAGTTTTTTTCTGTATATCATTTGACATTTCTCAATTTCAGACTAACTCAATTTGAACCATGGAAAGATACACAATCGAGCAACGCGTTAAAGTTATGCAGGATTATTATGAAAATGGACGTTCAAATCAAAATGCATATCGTGCACTTCGTGATTATTTCGGCCAATTTAATCGTCCAAATGTGCGTACAATCGGAAAAATCGTGCAAAAATTTGAGCAAACTGGGTCTGTAGGAGATGTGAAAACAGCAGTGCATGCTCGTACTGCAGAGAATTTTGCTGCTGTTCGTGATAGTGTGGCTGAAGAGCCGTCAGCCAGTTACTGTGAATGGTGTTCGCTATAGTGAGATGATAACGAACTTTTTATGGCCCGAATTTGAAGATATGAATGTGGACGATATGTGGTTTCAACATGACGGTGCCACTTGCCACACAGCTAACGAAAAAATGGCTCTTTTGCGCGACAAATTCAATGGCCGTGTTATCTCACGTGGTGGCGAAGTCAATTGGCCGCCAAGATCATGTGATTTAACACCGTTGGACTACTTTCTTTGCGGTTATTTGAAAAGGTGTACGTCGATAAGCCAGCAACACTTCAAGAGCTAAAGGATGAGATAATTCGTTACATTAATGGCATAGAACCTCACTTATGCCTCAGCATCATCATGGACAATCGGATGGAGATGTGCCGCCGAGGTCGCGGCGGCCATTTGGCCGATATTTTGTTCCATACATAATTGAGTCATACCAATATTATCATAATAAAAAGAAATGACAATAATTTCTTAAATAATTTGTGCTTTATTCAAAATCAACATCGGCCCTTAAAATGTAACCACCCTTTATATGTATATCTTTATATGTTTATATGTTTATATGTATATCTCTTTATAAAAAAAAGAGAAATTTTGGGTTTTCGTACTCTGTGTTTCATTTTTTTCTTATTCTTACCAAAAATTTTAAATAGTAGTTAGTATCTGTTTACTCCAAGTTCAAGTAATAAGTAATAAAATATTATTATAAATAAATATTATATTATAATATTATTATAACTTAAACTATTATAATATTAATTATATATAAAATATAATAAATATTATATTGTACTTTCCAAAGTAATATGTCACAACCAGTATGGGCTGGTGAAAATCCTCTGACTGAATCTTCCCAGAGGGTGCCGGCTTGGCAATGGGCACTTCATGGCCCCGGGGTGCAGTGCGGAGCTCTTCCACTCTCTCCTGGAAGGATATCCTCATCTGCGCTCTCAGGTACTGCAGTGTCTAGCGGAGGTCTCAACTTGTACAGGTGGTGATTGCAGCGGGCACATCAGGCCTCGGGGCGAAATGCAGAGCTCTTCTAGGCACTAGAAAGTCACTGACACCTGTGCCCCCAGGCGGAGGTGTCTGGCAGTGATCTAAGCCTGTAGAGGCGGAGACCATGGTCAAAAGGTGCCCAGCGGCTAGGCATAAAACGATAGGGGATGATTCCCAGAAAATAATTAATCAAATGGAGTCGGATTAGGATTCAACTTGCATTGGGATGTCAACCCAAACGCCGTTGGCTGCTATCACCAGCGGGCATGGTGAGGAGCAATCTCCACTGCGTGCCGCCAGCGGTCAAAACTCCCCTATGGTGGGAGCAGGCCATAGTGGTTGTATTGCTACTGTCAAAAACATTATTTCATTTATATTCGTGAATGTATAAAATACAAATTTTATTGTTTTTGTTTTGTGCGCATTGGTTTACTTGTTTTTTTGTTTTTTTTTTAAAATTTGCTGTTCTAAGATATTCTGTTATTATAAAATAAATTTTACATCTAAATTGGTATATTTTCCACATTTATTCCAATTTATTGAAAATAAAACAAATTGGATTAAAAGGAACATTTTCTATTTTACCTAAAAAATTTTCTGTAGATAATACAGATATTGCAAAAAAGAAATATCATTTAATAATTCCTTTCAAATACCTAGAAGTTGCTGCAAAAGTTTTGAAACTTGTAAATATTTCATTGGTGAAATTGAAACAATGTGCTGAAAAAATTTCATTTATTCCAATTTATTCTAAATATAACAAATTTAAAAAATTCTATGCAAGCAAATGCAGCCAAAAAATGTACACATTGTGCTGAAAAAAAATTTAATTTATTTCAATTGATTTCAAAATATAATAAATTAGATTAAATGCCCTATTTTACCTAAAAACAATTTAATATCAATAGAAATTTTATAATATCATTTTAATAATATCATTAAAAATTTCCTGTTGATTAAAAACCTTTATAACTTGAAAATATCTAATAGATAAATTCAAATAAATCCAGCCATACTTAGTTTAATTAGATAACAAGATTAGAATAATTCGAGAAGAAATCCAGGTAACATACCAACAACAAGCACGGCGGACTACAACAACAAAACTTCGAAATTCATAAACTCCTAGCAGAAAGAAAAAAATCCTAGCCTACTATACCAACAACAAGCACAGCATACTACAAACACAACAAGAACACAACTTGATAAAATTCTAGCTTTCTATAGAATAGCAACAACAACAAACAGACAACCTTGTCTTATTGCCGAATTTTAGCATACAGCACGGCAGAACGCTGCTTGTTGCTTGGCAGCTAGAAAGCAAAATATAAAAAAATGCCTGCCAATTTACGTTATTCACCTGATCGAGCGATGCTTGCATGTTTTCTAATTGCTTGGCAGCTAGAAGTCATAATTTGAAAAGCAAACTTAATAAATAACTTTTCAAAAGAATCAACAAGCAGAATTCTTCCATTTCAGCTACCCACACACATGCATGCAAGCAAAAACAATGACAAACTTTATCAATGAATTTGTCTTTAGCGTTCCCACAAATTTGTTGTGGCAGATATGTATACTCTTTGTTCAACCGCTCTCGCAAATAAACATATCTTCAATGGTTGCATAAGTAGCTTGTCTCCTGTTACTTCTTTTGGAAGTCCGATGATAAATTTATTCCGCATTGCCGGTTCCAGAAAATCTCCAAATTCGCACGTTGAATCCAATGTCCGCACTCTTACATCCCAATCACTCACTGCTTCGGATGGTTGTTTGCAGGAGCTATAAAATGTAAACCTTTCTGCAGAACCCTGCAACTAGTGGCTTAAAATGTGTTTCCAGTGCATCTATACAATTTTCATATAACGTTGTTTCTGCTTCAGCCGCCTTAGGGCTAAGCAAATTTTGTAGCAGCAGGCAGTGTTGCCGTTTGGATACAAATGTATCCATTTGGTAACTTTTTCCTTTAAAATATTAATGGATGCTTTTTTTAAGCCTCAGTGTAAATTTGGATACATTTTTTTCAAAACATTTTGAACATGAATAAAAGTTTTTGCTTGCAAAAATATATTAAAGTATTCATGAAGAATGACAGCCCGTTGTCTTTGCTTGGTTTTGCTTTATTGTGATTATAGGCCTAAGCAAAATAGACGAAACGAGACGGTTGCAACTTGGCAAATGTCTGCACTCGCTACGACTGTTTTGACATTTAACCAAAATTAAACAAGCTCTTTAACTCGTCAACTTGATGGAAAGGATTTATCGTTTGTAAGAAGTATTATAAAACATTTCTTTATTGATCCTTGTCTTCTAATAAAAAAATAAAAAATATATGATTTCCAAAATGATATCACTTAACATATTCCATGTCTTGATCCAAAACAGTTTAATGAAACTAAAATTTTCACATTTCTAAATATTCTAGATAACTTTCCAATTTTATTAGAAGAAAATCAAAATGAAAGATTTGCGTAGTAGCAGTCCCTTAAGTTCCACAAAAACGTTAAAAACCGTTGCGCTGTCATTTTGTGGCAATATTAACTTATTGAAAAATGCGTTACAATAAGTCTTTACAAAGAACTTGAAATTTTTTGTAATGAATACTATAGTTTACGTTGCGGCTTTACTGTCGTTGGACCTATTTTTTCAGATGTAAAGCTTACCAAACACTATAAAAATTATAGACTTTCATTGGAAACAGTAAAAAAACGTTAAAAATGAATACTTTTAAAAATCTTATTTTCTTTAAATAAAACGGCGTTTAAATTTTGCAATTTCATTTATTCAAATTCTAGTCATTTTGGCCTTTATACTTAATACTGAATGACCTTACCAAATTTATGTTTTTAGTTCAATATTCAATTTTCATTAACTTCTTGTTGCATTACTCACGTTTTTAAATAAAATTTGCTTGCAAAACTTTTATGTAAGTCTTCAACTGAAATACATAAATATACAATTAAGACTTCAAAAAATTTGGTGTTTTTGTATTATCTTAATTCAATAAAATTCTGTTTGTTAGAAACCATGTTCATCTGTCATATTTTAGTAAAATTACTATTGTTATTTAGAATTTAGTATGCGGATACATTTTGTACTCTGGAGTGAATACATTTGAATAAATTTTTGACCTTTTCGTGGATACTTTTTTTATTATCGCCGTGGATATTTATTTTCTAACGCGAACTGCGTAAGGGGTACACAGCCGTAACTTTAAAGACATCGCGATAAAATTCAAAAAGTAAACTTAAAAATATCTTAATATCAACGTTGAAGTTTGAAAAAAAGATGTTAACACAAAAATAGTTTTAAAAGTTAATTTTTTTAATTGTACCATTGTGGGGCAATGTTGTCGATGTTTTTCGCTTCAAAAAAACGTTTGTTTTCGTCGCTTCGAATAATCACAACATATGTAAGAACTAAAACTGGAGGAGAGAGGCTCAGTAGTCTAGCTCTCTTAAATGTTCACAGGGATGTGAAAGTGAAAGCAGAAGGAAATTAAAGTTCAACTGCCGAAAAAAGTAAATTACCCTCATTTTAATATTATCCATTTATGAAAAGACATCATCCTGTAAAGTTTTTATATATTGTAAAGGGTGTCCAAAAGTTACTAGCGTTTTGATCGGCACTACTTATTTTGTGACAAACGAAGAGTACTAAGTCTATGATAGCTGCCAACAGCAAGCATGGAGGCTTAGTCATGGAGAAATTTACGGCCTAGCAACGCGTACAAATTGTTAAAATTCACTACAAAAATAGTAAACATTTTAAGGGAGACGGTTTGCAAAACCCACACTTCTTTGTCATCATAACGCGAGCACCATCTCTCACCACTGTGGTCAATTTAATCAATAAACTTTAACTTCGCCCGTTCGGACGAAAACAGAAATTCAAGTGGTCATTGCAGCAATTGATCCGGAATTATACCAGAATGTCATGGAGAATTTCTTGAAAACGGCTAACGTATGTAAGCGAGGTCGAGGCGGCCATTCGAAATGCGATTTATTTAAAAATTAAAATAGCAGTGACTTTTGCGACACCTTTTAGAAATAAATTTGAACAAATAAATAAATTTTTTAAAATAAAAATAAAAAACTTAAATAAAAAACTTAAAACCTCCCCCAACTGTTTTTGCTGGATGCGCCCCTAATACGTGAAGTTTCATCAAAAGAAAAGTCAAAGAACGTTTAGTGTTAATTAATATATGTATGTATATAAAAATAAAGCGTAAGCACTGAAATTGAAATTAGACTTGTTCTACAAAATTATTTAAAAATAAAAAAATATTTTCCAACTGATTTTGACCAAATTAGTCTTAAAATGTTTGCAATTAATAAAAACATTTTAATACAAAAATATAAAATTTTTTTTTATGATTTTAACCTTTTCCTGAAAAAAAGTAAGTTAAAAATTGATTTTTTTTTTTTATCACTTGAGCATTTTTTATTAGATCGATACGATCGATATACCAATGGAAAGGTAATTTAATTTATTTTCAGTTAGTTCATTAATATTGGACAAGTAATTTAAGATGCAAGTAAATTTGAATGAAATCATCTCTCGAGAAATACAAAAGTACCATTATATTAAAAACCCTACCACTGAAAAAATATAATATTTTTTGTGTTTTCGAGGCTCAAATTAACTCGCCCAGAAATGTGCCGTTCTTAGTATTCTCCAACTGTAAAGCAATATAATAAATGAAGACATATCTTATTGAAAAATATTTTTGTAAATTTTTTTGGCCCCGCATCGTCAGTTTTTTAAAAAATCATCAAAAAATTACTGCGTGCAGGATTACTGCCCTCAGTAAAGTTTGAAAAAAAAAGAAAAACGGGGCTCTAATCAGCATTAAAGCGGCCATGGAATGACCTATAAAAATAATGTGGTTGAAAAATAAGACAACGTTTTATCGAAAATTTACTTTTTTGCCTCCAAAAAATCTGTTGTAACTGAAAAACTTGTTGATTTTTTTCATTCGTAAGTCATTATTAGCATTAACATGTGTAGACTTATGTGCTTTAATTTCAGAACGATCAGATAAATATTTTTTTTTTTAATCATTCACGCCAACTTGAAAAACGTTGTTTTGAGAAAACCGCGTTTAAAGTTTGATATTCATTTGAATGTACCTTGACTCGCTTCGCTATATATGCTCAGAAATTTTTTTTTTAGAATTTCACTTTTTGTGTGAAAGAAAAAACTTAGTAGTTTTCTTTAAATGTTCATTTCTTGAAAATTTTTAGTTTCTGTTACCTTGTTTATCCGACGCTTCAAGTCGATTTCATGAAAATCGCAGCAAGCGGTTTTACTGAAAACGGTAATCAAAGCATTTTGAAATTTGAATTTTTGGTTTTTAAATAACAATGGGAAGCAATAATAATTTCAAATTATTTCTTTCTTTATTAATCAATTCTATTAAAATAAAAAAGAGTTCTGCATATAAAACAGCTATAAACTACTTAACCAACGCTAAAGCATATGATTTCCCAAACGTTTTAAAAGAACAGCCTGCTTATGCGCTATTTTAAATCGTCTTGAAAAATAAGAACCGAATTGAAATGAGGTTTTATTCAATCGGCTTGAAATTTTCGAAATCGTTTGATCGTTTGAAATTTGATTTATGCAAAGGTTTTAACCAAAACGATTTGAGTCGAACCGATTTAAAGCGTCGGATAAACAAGGTATATGTCCCCTTAAGCAAGTTTTGATTTATTTTTTAGTTATACTTATACTAATTAACTTGTTAGTTATACTTGGCTTTTTTTATATATTTTAATTTCTTTAAGAAAGTAGCCGTGAGTTTTAAATATTGTGAAGTCTTAAAAACAACACACAAAGCTAACGTCAACAATAATAACACATGAACACCTTTGCACAAGTTAAGTCTCCTGAACACATTGGACGCTACAGCAACATGACGAGACGAGGTTCAAATAAAGCTTTTATGTATGAGGACATAAATGCTTGCCAGAAATTAAAATTTTTTGGTCTGATTTTTATTTTTTTTTTTAATATATTTTTAAATTTTTTCAAAACTATTCAATTTAAAGAATAAAACAGAAGTTACTTTAAATTTTAAAATTTAAAATATACTTGCGGAACAGTTCGCACACACACTAAAATCACGATTTTCCTAACTTTTTCTTATAATCTTCAAATGATTCCGCCGAAGTAACTGGTTTGATAGATGCACAAAACATTCGTTCTAAGGTTTGCAAATTTTTTTTTTTCAAATCGATTAATGAATTCAAACTTATTTATATCAACTCCTGAGTGACGCCGGGTATTCAGCTAGTACACTCTAAACGATTTCTGTTGAATTTTGCAATAATCATCGGCAACGCTTTTCCTGAAAGTGTCTAAATTGACGCATGCACAGTCTTGAACATTTTATATTAAATAATACACAAAAAAAGTTTAACGACTTCCACAATTTGTGTGTAAAAGTTGAAACTCTCCTATGTTTATTTTTGCATGTGCAAGTTTAAATTACCTTATTTGGAAAAGCGATGCCGACGATTATTGAAGAAGTATGTATATATTTTTTTAAGATTTTCTTCTTTCTTACACTACATGTAAAAACAAAAAAAACTTTTTTGAGAAATTGTAAAATATTAGAACGGATTAAAAATCATTGTTGGTAAGAATCTGAGTAAAATTAGCGTTTTGATTGAATAGGCTATAACAAAGATTATTTTGAAATTATGTCAAAGTGCTATAATTGACACGTAAGAGCAAATTAAGTGGGAAAGTACTGAAATCATAGGAGTGTAATATTAAAACCACATTTTGAAATGATTAAATAAATTAATTTTACAAATCCAAAGGATTTAACAAATCCTTGCATACAGGTATATTCCCAACTTTTTGGAAATCTTGTCATCTTACGCCAATTTATAAAAATGGCAACAAGAGATCAGTTGAAAATTATAGGGGTATTGCAATATTGTCAGCAATTCCAAAGCTATTTGAAAAAATTATATGTTCCAAACTCACGAGCATAATTAATCCGTGTTTAAACGAGCAGCAACATGGTTTTCGTAAAGGACGATCAACAACCACAAATCTTGCAATCATGGCATCAGACATTCTTACTAAAATGGAAAAGGGCCACCAAATAGATGCAGTCTATACAGATTTTAGTAAAGCCTTTGACCGTGTTGATCACGAAATCCTAGCTAAGAAACTAAAAAAATTTGGTATATCAGGTACTGTGCTGAAATGGCTTAAGTCTTATCTCTGTGAAAGATCCCAATATGTAAAATTTCAGGGTACTTTGTCTAAAAACATTGTTGTCTCGTCGGGTGTACCTCAAGGTAGCCATCTTGGCCCACTTCTCTTCAACATATTTATTGCAGACATATCTGAAGTTTTGCATAATGTCCCCCATCTCTAATATGCAGATGACTTAAAATTATACTATAACATTAGATCAGAAGTGGATTCAGTATTCTTACAGAATAAGCTTTTTTCTCTGGAATAGTGGTGTAGTAAAAATAAACTTTATTTAAATATAAATAAGTGCTACGTTATAAGTTTTGCCCGTAAAAACGTAATCACATATAGCAGATACATGCTAAATAAGGTAGAACTTAAAAGGGTCAACCACATAGCAGATCTTGGAATAATTCTTGATAGTAAGATGCGCTTTAACCTTCACTACGATCATATCATATCCAGGGCAAACAAAATGCTCGGATTCATAAATAGACGTGCAAAAGAATTCAAAAACCTTTGGGTAACTAAAACCTTATACTGCACATTAGTACGACCAATCTTAGAATACTGTTGCATAATTTGAAACCCAGCTTTTGTAGTGCATAGTGAAAGGCTAGAATCTATTCAAAGACAATTCTTGCTTTTTGCATTGAGAGACCTATACGATCCTCGTGACTATACAAATTTACCACCATACGAGAGTAGAGTTAAAATCCTCAATTTAATGTCGCTGTCATCAAGGAGAATATTACTTTGCTCATGCTTTACATTCCATGTTATTACTGGTAACATCGATAGCGAATACATCTCGAGCAAGGTACTATTTAATGAACCAATAAGGCGAACAAGGTATACATTGAACGAGCCCTTGAATAGATGTTGTAAAATATTTAATAATATCAGCGAGCATTATACACCGCCAATATCGAAATTCAGATTCAAGCGTTCTCTTTGCAAATCACTTTTCTTTACATAACTACCCCCTTATTAAATACCAATTCACGTTCTATGCCCAATGGTACATATAAGTGAATCTTCTCCAATTCCTTTTCACCATTCTGATCCCTTTTCTATTTCCTTGATCTAGCATTTGTAGAAAAATTGTAAATTAAAAATGTTAATGTTAAATAAGTAAAACACCGCATTGTAATATTAACTCTATTCTCCCATATCCAAATGCCTCTTCTTACATTGCCGTCTACCACCCAAACCTAGACAAAATTTAATTGTTCTTCCATTTAGCTTTCCATCTTAATAATATTTTAGCATAGTATTGAAAATTAGTACATATTTTTACTATGTGTATAAAATCTGTTAGTATGTAAGCTTAGTATATAAGTTCCCCCTTCGTTCTTCTTATTGTCTTTTCTTTTTGACGTGTTTTTGAAAATGTGTCGATTCATGTGGGCGGATTACGCCCACTGAGAATTGCATATCTTCTACACCTAAAACAAGGAAATAGGAGAGAAAAACAAAAACTAAAAGAAAAAAATAAATACAACAACAACCTGTTAGAAAAATAAGTTAGAATAAGTATATTGCCTTGTTTGGCTAAATAAATAATTAATTTAATTGAGTACAGGCGCGGATTCGGGGGGCTTTTGGGGGTTTAAACTCCCCGAAATTATCGGAGAACCTGTATTTAAGTGTGATGTACTAGTGTTTATTATATGGTCTAAAAACAAAAACATTGATTTTTTAATAATTTATTTTAAATATTCACACCTGAGTTCTGTTCCTGTGATTTTATGTTCTTTGTGATACCGCGCCCTGCTGTAAACAGTCATACATCGGTGATTCCATGTCAAATCGGACGTTTTTGTCCAAAAAGTGATTTTGACTATACCGATTTTTTTAAAATTTTGCACGTCAAAAGTATCAAATGAGATCTTTTTCACATTTTATAAATGTGCAGTTTCTTACCAACACATTACAGAAAAATTTTAATTTTTCTGACCACTTTAAATTTCATTCACATTTTTTAAGGTCAGTACGACTATTTTTTTGGAGTTTTTAAAACATCATCGTGTTGAGGGACTCATTCTTAATGCATTCTCAAAATTGTGCGTCGAAGAATTAATGCTTACTTATTAAAATTATAGACACATTCATTTTTTAAGCCAAAATTAAATTTTTGAGTATTTTTTGTACATCTTATAGTATTTTATAATTTTTACGCTAGTAATATACCTCCGAAGGCTTTTAATTATGCTTCAAAGTAATATAATTTCTTATTTAGTTTTTAATTTATTTCTTTAATTCCTTGATAAAAGAAATGCCGTAGGAAGTATACTATCTGAAAAAATTAAAAAATACAGTACAAAAAATAATCCCACTTTTAGTTTGAAAGTGTTTGCATGAAAAAAATTGTGTATGGTGTTTTTGAAAAATTGGTTTGAAATAGTAAGCATTAATTTTTCAATAAACAATTTTAATATTCTCAAAATAATATTCTCTTGTAATGTTCTCAAAACACAAAAAAAAAATAGTGGTAAAAAAAAAAATGTAAATTAGTTTCCAAAAAATTAAATTTTTTATAAAAGTGTTTGTAAAAAAAAAGTGTTGGTGGTAACGTGCAAAAATGTAATCGGCACTATATCGAAAAAGCCAAGAAAAATGAATATCATTTTACAATTTGGATATTCATAGTTTAATCGTATATTAACAAAGCGTAATTATAGCATTTGTAACTGTGAGCACATCAGTGTGTGACTGCCGTATTCAATAATTTTGCAACGCTGTTTTATATGCTCTAGACAGGGCATAAAAATACGTGACACAAAAAACACGCCCAAGGGCAACTTTTATTTACGCGTGCCTGTATTTGCGTTTGCATGCAAAGCAACAACAAAGCAAAATACGCTTACGTAAATTGGTGTAAGAATAACAAATCGTAAATCAAACAGACCTTCGTACTTAAACTGTGAACACCCTTAATCTAAAACAGTTGATTTGATTTACTGATTACATATCTGATAAATATACTATGTATATCGTCGTTGGGCATGCAATACTGCGTATCAGGCACTTGCAATACCGCGTATATTGCAAAAAGGCCAATTTATAAATTTAGATTTTAAATCAATTTGATTTAATTAATATAGGGCGGATTTTCCATTAAATGCTAATTTAAGAACAAAGCAAGTATCTAATTTCAATAAATGTTTTTAGTTTAGTTGAAAATCCATCCAATAATTTTAAAGAAGCAGTTTTTCTCCTGTAGAATTTTACTAATACCGTGTATGTGTGTATGAGCAAGTGGCTGATACGCGGTATTGCACGCCCAAAAACGATACATATATAGCGTACATTAATATTTTTATAATCCCCCGATATATTTTCCTGGATCCGCCCCTGATTGAGTACAAAACAATTTTTAAAAACTTTTGTCTGATTATTTCCTTACTATTTTTGGCCTTACCAATAATCTTCTACCTTTCTCCGTTGTCTAATTGAGTCATTATTTCATGCCACAAACGCATGTTTTCATTGGATATCTTTTAATTGAAAAAGTTACATAATCTTTGCGAATCATGAAATTTTCTTGAAAATGGCATTCAATCGTTTTTGCATATATTACAACTATTTTTGGTTGCATATTTTAAACAGTTTCTTAAACTTTTTAATACATTCAAATAACTTTTTAATTTTTTCATTTGAAATTTATTTAAAAATTTACAATTTCTCTTTTATATTTGACACGACATCTATTGGTGGATAGAACTTTGCAGGTGGATAGAAATTGCAGAAATATTAAACTCTGTTCTTGAAAAAGTGTGCGTGTCAACTCCGACGCGCGACTAGAGTTGAGACCATGGAATTTGAGATGTATTTAAAAGGTAAAGGGGGTGAATAAAGCAACTCTTATATTACTAAATGGATTTTATACTTTTTAAATTTTAAAATATATTAACTACATGTATTATATAAATTCATTATAAGGTAAATCGATGATTATTAATAGTAACGTCATTATCAATTACTGCAATATTAGGTTTGTGGTAATCGTGAAAACATCGCATCAATGGTTATACCATATCTTGTCGTTCCCAGTGTTCTACCAGAAACATAATCTAAATCAACTTCTGCTTTCAAAATTGTATTAAGCGCAATCCTTATCTATATGATGAAACAATTAAAAAATTCCTTAAATTTTTCATAAATTTTTCTATTTGAGATAAATGTGTGGACATATTTTGTACTAAATGCCCCGTTATTTCATAGCAATAAAAATTCTAGCTAATTCTAAATGCAGCTAGTTTTATTTAAATGAAATCGGTTGAAAATTCGTCGAGTTATTCAATTTGAAGTATTTTTTCTTCACCACAAAATCACAAAAATAACTTTGTTTTGCTTATTCTTAATTGAGAAAAACACAGTTCAGGCAAAACAGTATGAAAAACAACGAGTTTGTTCTGTTTTTAACAGATTAATGCCTACAATTTAATATTAAATAACTCGACAAATTTTTAACTAATTTCGATGAAATACAACTTGTTGGATTAATAATTAACCAAGCTTTTATATTATAATATTATATTCAATTATAAAATTTAAATGTGGTTAAATTTTAAGGGCCGATGTTGATTTTGAATAAAACACAAATTGTTTAAGAAATTATTATCATTTATTTTTATTATGATAATATTGGTATGGTTCAATTATGCATGGAACAAAATATCGGCTAAATGGCCGCCGCGACTTCGGCGGTACACCTCCATCCGATTGTCCAAATTTTCGATGATGCTGAGGCATAAGTGAGGTTCTATGCCGTTAATGTGCCGAATTATCTCATCCTTTAGCTCTTGAATTGTTGCTGGCTTATCAACGTACACCTTTTCGTTGATAAACAGAAAGTAGTCAACGGTGTCAAATCGCATGATTTGGCGGCCAATTGACATCGCCACCACGTGAGATAACACGGCCATTGAATTTGTCGCACAAAAGAGGCATTTTTTCGTTAGCTGTGTGGCAAGCGGCACCGTCCTGTTGAAACCTCATATCGTCCACATCCATATCTTCCAATTCGGGCCATATAAAGTTCGTTATCATCTCACGATAGTGAACACCATTCACAGTAACTGCCTGACGGCTCTTCAGCCACACTATCACGAACAGCAGCAATATTTTCTGCAGTACGAGCTGTAAGAGCGTGCACTGGTGTTTTCACATCTCCTACATACCCGGTTTGCTCAAACTTTTGCACGATTTTTCCGACTGTACGCACATTTGGACGATTAAATTGACAAAAAAATCACGAAGTGCACGATATGCATTATGATTTGAACGTCCATTTTCATAATAAGCCTGAATAACTTTAACGCGTTGCTTGCTTGTGTGTATTTCCATAGTTCAAATTGAGTTAGTCTGAAATTGAGAAATGTCAAATGAAATGCAGAAAAAAACTTGACATTTAGGTGTGGTTCACATTCAACATCAGCCCTTAAAATTTAACCACCATTTAATACATAAATTTATCGCACTTTAATACAAACTACTCGTATGAGCAACGGCTACGATGCTAATGCGCATATATTCAAACACACACAATTTTTTGTTGTGCTGTGGCTAGCTGAAAATAAAAAGAGAAAATAGAGAGCAACATGGAATTTATTGAAACTCTCGCAAGCACAAGCTGGTGAAAAGAAAACGCCCAAGCAATGCGTGGCATCGGGGAGGATTTCATACAAATCTTTACATTTTAATTAAATATGCTTACTGTTAAATTTCGAAAGGAAAATGTGCTGTAGCACAAATATAATATTCTAAAACTTATTTTATTAAAATCGGCCGAATTCTTTTGGAGTTTATATGTGTTTTGTTGGCAGTATTGCCAGAAAATATTTGCTTACAGCATGCAGTTTTCATTCTAATTAGTGTAATTAATGAGTTCGCAATGTATGAATTTTTTTATTTTTTTTTTTTCGTTGTTATGAGTTATATACGTATTTTGTAAAACTCAAGCGATCACATTACTTGGAATTTTTTTGTCTGACAGTTCCATTTCCATATGGAGTAAAATAAACTCTCTTTCTCTCCCTGACATTTTTTAATGAAATTTGTTGGCAGACAAAAAACCCCAAGTAAGGTGATCGCTTGCGTTTTACAAAATGCGCCTATAAAACTCAAAAAATCGAGAAAAAAAAATAAAAATAGGCACAAGCGAATTAATTCATTACTTTCTTGCTTAGATGGCGAATTCATTAATTACACTGGTTAAAAAAAGAAAGTCCTTGTATAGCTACAATATTTTCCTTATGGACTATAAGGTTTTCGAGATATGAATTTTGGAATTTTTCTTGGCTTTTTTTGAAGGTAGCTGTACATATCAGACCATATCTCGAGTGAGAGTCTTGGAGTTGTACAAGATGCCGTTATAAAGGTAACTAAATTTTCAACAATCATTTAAAATACTATTTTCCAATCCATTTCCAAAATATATGAAAAACTTGAACTTTTTGGCTAAAACAATATCTATAATTCATTCTATTACTTAACAAAAATAGTAAAAAACGTATTAAAAATTAAATAAAAAAATTAAAAATATAACGAAGCAAATGAGTTTTTGATGTAGAAAATCAACGGATAAATTAATACCGGAGTTATGAGCAATTGGGTGATTTTATCAAAATTCGATTTTTACTTTGTTTACATACATTGAAGTTAACTAATGTCTCTTCTTCTGAAGAAGAAGAATCATGATTATTATTATTACAGTTATATATACCTGTTTTTGTCTTAAGTTTAAAGAGATCACTCGTTATTGGGAAATCGTGGCAGTATCTCCTTAAACTTTTAAGGCCCCTCCTTATGGTAAGCACAGTGAGTCCTTTCCATTTTCGAATAACTCTGCCGCCATAACAATAAGAAATTAAACTTTTGTAATAATCGATTAAGTATCGCTCAGGTTTCCATTGATAACTATTATCGTTTTGTTAACTTGAGTTTCCTATTGGCAACTATAACAGCCAAAAAATAATAGCCAAAAAAAAAAAAAACATAAAAACATACATTTCTATTTGTGTATATACTAAATAGTTCCAAGTATATATACGAACCTATTTGGTTTTAAATATTAAATAAAAATATGTTAACAAACTATTGCAGCATATTTTAGAAGTATATAAAGCATATACACTGCCGTCATAAGGAAGAGTGCGACATCTACAATTTTCAAAAATCCAAGCAAAACGCCTCACAGTAAAAAGACAATATATTATAAAAAAGGGGTAAAATAATTATGAAAATTTTATTCTTCAAAAAAGAGAAGCCCAGGACAATGTAAAGTGTAAGGTTATTTAAGAGAATGAACCAATAATTCAAAAACTTTGACATAACACACTGTACCTGCCACTTTTTTTTCTTGTTTGTTCCCCGATTTCATCAATTCAAAACATTGAGAAAAGTCGTATTTGCATAATTTTTTGCATCTATAAAGAAAATAATTTGCTTATTTTAATCTTAAATATCATCTAAGCCATCTTACCGATATATATGATCTATATTAATAGGATTAAAGCGGAGATATCTTCTAGATATATATAAAATTGTAAAAAAAAAATCTGTACATGAAGTATTGTTTTGAAATTCTTTTTGCGATGGACATTTTGAATGACGCTGACTCCAAATATCGCATTTTTAAAAATTTTGTCTGTCTGTTAAAGCATCACGCGAAAACCACTGGATGGATTTAAATGCAACTTGGCATCTAGGGTCCTTCTATCCACGGTCAACATATAGGATACTTTTTATCCAGTAAAAAAGGTTGGACCCGGCAGGGGGCTCTGCGATCGAACTCCAGGCATTCGTTTTTTCAGCTTATCTCCGAAACCGTTCATCCGATTTCCATGAAAATTTGTATGTAGAGGTTCTCGGATACGCTGCGTTTTTTTTTATTTATCTACTCTCTTCCATCTCGAACACCAGAGGGCGCTGTACTACAAATATTTTGAAAAACCTCGACAAACTCCTTAGAATATAGGGGTTTTCTGATACGGTGAGTGTTTTGGATTTATCTTTTTTGTGCTATCTTGAACACCAGAGGGCGCTGTAGTACAAATTTTTTAAATAACTTCGAAAAACTCCTAAGCCAGTTATCTGATTTACATGAAAATTGGTGTATAGAGGTTTTCGGATACGGTGAGTTTTCATGACTCTGTTCTGTCTTGAACACCAGAGGGCGCTGTAGCACAAATATTTTAAAAATATTTTAAAAAAGTCGGAAAAGTCTAAAACTGCTCATCCGATTTGCATGAAATTTTGTATGTAGAGGTTCTCGGACACGCTGAGTTTTTTGACCTATCTACTCTATTCTCTCTCGAACAGCAGAGGGCGCAGTAGTACAAATATAATGAACAACCTCGGAAAACTCCTAAGCCGTGCATCCGAATTGATGTAAATTGAGAAATAGGGGTTTTCTGATACGATGAGTGTTTTGGACTTTTTTTTTTTTCCTATCTTGAAATACAGAGGGCGCTTTTTTACAAATATTAGGAAATCTTGAAAAACCCCAAAACTGCTCATCCGATTTGGATGAAAATTTATAAATAGCGATTTTCGAGTACGGCAAGGGTTCTGGTGCTATCTTTTTTGCTCTGTCTCAAAAAGTAGAGGGCGCTGTTGGACAATTTGTACGTGTGTATGTTATTAAACTGTTCCTAAACGGCTGATGAAATCTTGATGAAATTTTTTGTGTGTGTTTAAGTGGATCCCTGGATGGTTCAGATTCGCAATTGGACCCGGGAGGTGGCGCTGCTATCGGGTTCCATGACTTTTGTTATTATAGTTTATCTCCGAAACCAATAATTCGATTTACATGAAAATTTGTGTTTAGGGGTTTTCGGCTACAGTAGTTTTTATGACTTTTGTTCTGTATTGAACACCAGAGGGCACTGGAGTACAAATGTTTAAAACATCTCGAAAAACTCCTAACTGTACTTCCGATTTGGGTGAAAATTTTTGCATAGGAGTTTTCGGATACGGTGGGTATCTTGGACTTTTTTTTCTGCGCTATCTTAGACACCAGATGGTGCTGCAGTACAAATCACTTAAAAAATCGTAAAACACTTAAAAACACTTAAAACCCGCTCATCCGATTTAGATGAAAATTTGTATATCGGATATATAGGATTTAATTATCGAGTATCGAGCTTTGGCGTTATTTTTTTATTCTGTCTCGAAAATCAGAGGGCGTTGTTGTACAAATACCACAAAAAAGCTCAAAACAACTCACCCGATTAGTATGATTTTTAAAAGTGGTTTTCGGGTGCGGTGAGTCTTTTGGCGCTATGTATTTTGCTATATCTTGAACCCCAGAGAGCGCTGTACTACAAAATACAGTAAGGCGTAACAAAGCGCGAAGGGTGGAAAATATTATTTTTTCTTCTCTATGTGTATTTCTTTCTTTTTTCGCAAATCAGGACAGCTGATACCGAATTCTGTGGTATTTGAGTACGCATCAACATATGCGCAAGTCAGTTGCGTCATACTTTGGCGTAGTTTTGACATTTCGTTTTTGCTCTGATTTGTTTTCAAAAATGTGCAATCTATCGAATACAATATAAAACTTGAAATATATTTTTGCAAGCGATTGGCGGAACGCACACACAAATCACGATTTCCCTAACTTTTTCCTATAATTTTCAGATGTTGAAGCTACATTTGGCTCATTTCGCCGAAGTTACCAGTTTGAAAGATGCACACAGAATTCCTTCTAAATTTTGTGAAAAGTTTTTTCAAATCGACGAATGAAATCGAAAATTATTTATATCAACTCCCGAGTTAAGCCGGGTATTCAGCTAGTTCAACAATAAAATACAGAATACACAAAAGAAAAATAGCAAAAAACTATTTGATAATATAATTTTATATGTGATGTTGTAATCTTATTCGTTCATTTTGGGGGTAAGTGTTTAACCCCCAAAACCTCTCCTGTGTTCTTCCTTGGTTCGCAAAGTAACAATTTGTGAGATACTCTGTCGAACGCTTTGATAAAATCAGTGTAAATCACGTTAACTTGATACCCAAGTTCAACAGATGATACACAGTACTCTAAGAAGATAGCTAAATTTGAAACCATGGAGCTCCACATCGCAAAACTATGTTGTTCATGCATGTCAAATATAACTTTTTACTAAAACACTTAATTTCATTTTAATAATACATTCAACGAAATTAGAAAAATTTGATACTTAAAAGGTTGACCTGTATTTTGCTACATTGCTTTTAGCTCCGTATTTAAAAAAATTCAATTATTAGTATAATAAGTGTTTCCTTAATAGAATTGTTGTCGTTGTTACAAAAACAACGCAATTAATATTCGTTGCCTCTTATGCGGAAATAGTATGTGTACGTATATGTAAGTGCAAACAGAAGGTAGGCTTACTTATCAAAATCGACCGATAAAAAACAAATTGCTCTCGTAAAATACAATTAAACATATTGTATCACTGTACTAATTCAAAGAATTGTGTTGGAAATAAATTAATATCATTTTTCTAAGCAACTGTATATAAAAACCGTCTAAAAATACGTTTATTTAACATAATTACGTTTATAACAATGTCGAAATCAAATTTTAAATGCATGTACATTACTAGGTTACCAGGGAATACGAACTGAAAATATGAATAATTCATTCAAGAATAATAATTTTTTTAAATATTTCGCAAAACTGTTTGCTTGGCCTTCTCGCCTGTTACGTATTCCATCAAATGACTTTCCATTACCTTTTCAATGAAATTATGCGTGTTTTCAATATTTCCAATTTTTTTATTTCTATTTGCAAGAATGCATATTTATAAGCCACACTTAAAGAACTCATTGGATTGCGTAGATGACCGAGAATGCGTGGTGAGCCTAACCCATAAATAATTCCGCGTGCGGTAATCGTGTGGATATTTCGCGGCACGATTCTGTTGCAACTCATTACTATCACATTATCAAATCTAGTTTTACTGCACAAGCATTGAAAAGAATTGGAAACATTATACACTAAATCAGCAAGCCAGCAAAATCATATGATGTTAGGAGCTTAAGACTTATTTCTCAATGTAAGTGCAAATAATATTCAATTCTGACCTCACAATTGATATTTCAGAAATGATAAGAGGAAGAAGTGAAGTTATACTGTGACTTTTTTTTAAAGCAGATTATATTTTCAATGTACATATTTATTTGTTACGCACACTGAGGGAAATATGTGTTAAAATTAAATGAAATTGTGTTCATATTTATCGAATATGTTTTTGAAATAGACCTTTAAACAATTTCATTTGAGTTAAACACAAATGTTTGTAAGTAAAATTTAAAACAAAAGCTTTTACTTTCAAAACGATGTTTTTAAGTATACTTTTAAAGTAAACATTTTCACTTTAAAAACATTTATTTAAAAAAAAATTTGAAAAAAAATTTTTATATTGTAAACTAATATTTTAACCCCCATTTTTTCGATGCCATTTTTTTTATTTTTGCACGTTTTTTACGTCAGATTCGTGTTCAGCGACCACTGGGGCCCCTCGAATACTAAATGTAAAGTCCACGCGATGAAGTTTGTTTGTTTTAAGTATTAAAATATGGCTTAAAATATAGAAATAATTTATATATTAAAATAATTAATTAGTTTTTACTTCATCTTACCCTCAAATTTTGTAAGTCCAATTAAATAATATTTTCAAACAATCAAATGTTATTTCTCAGCTTGGGCTCAATTCTTTGCTCAATAATTCTACTACACATTAGTTTTTAATTCAATCTCAGATAGCGACGTATTTTTTGTTGTTAGAAATAAATAATAAAAGAAAATTATACAAAAAAAAAATTAGCTTTATATGAGAATGAGAGAGAATATGAAATGAGAATTATAAAATAAAAAAAATTAACACGCTTGTCTTAAGTTTTGTTTTGTAGAAATACAATCAAAATTATATTAAATTTATATTTTAAAATGTTTTGTTTAATTTTAAAGTATGTTTTTTTTTCAGTGTAGCAGTTTTTCAATTTATGATAATAATAACATAGTGTTCAACAAATTTAGGACTCCCATCACGAATCTGCTACCCAAATATTTTTGTCACGTCAGGATTTGGGAAACTCAATTCGAAATTCAAGATCAAATAATTTCCGCAATGCAAATTTGCTTTCAGGGTCGAAACTGAAAGTAGTCCGCATTTTTTGTCCAAGACAAAGATTTTGTTATAAATAGAAAAAAATTTCTTTCACACTTCAATACCCCTTTTCATTCTTTTTTCCATGTTGTTCAAAAATGCATTTTTGGGCATCACTTTATTCAGTAAGCCATTGAGAAACTGTAATTGTTTATTTTTAAGCAAAAACATATGCAAATTTCAAAAGCACACAAAAAAAAATTGTCGAATTACTACACCAAAATGTGTTATGTTGAGCTCAAAATGTGTAAAAATTTAATATATAACAAAAAATTTTTTTTATTTTAAGATGTGCAAAAATATACAAAAATGTGTAATGGCAAACTTAACATGTGCAAAAATTGCAATCATGGCAAATGCTTTTGAAATTTGAAATCCTTATCACTACTTATTGACTAAAAAATAATGTTTCACATGGAAACTTTAAACTCATTCTTAATAACAGAAATATAATTTTCTACCCAATTTTCGATTACCCGGAATCGAAATCAGTTGAAATGACCTTTTGAAGCGATGAAAAAGCACTTTGTATGCATTAATAGCATTAATTTTTTTCTTTTACATCCTCAAACTCCTTTATTTCTGTTTTTAATATTTATTTAAAAAATATTTATTTATCAAAATATCAAATTCAATTTTCATTACAGAACCATCAAAATGTATTCATTATTTTAATTAATCTTTTTGCTATTCGATTTCATTCTCTGCCATTATTATATTTTAAGCTAGCAGGACCCAGGTTGTTCCAACAACCATTCTTTTTTATTTGTGGGTGGTAAAAGGGGGTGTAGCAAACATTTTTTTCCCGGTAAACCATCTTGTGCTCGAACACAATTTGCTTCCAAAATTTCACGGCAATCGGCCCAGAAGTTTTAGAGTCTTAATGATTTTTTTAAAGTGGGAGTAATTATAGTGCCGTCAAGCCTATTTGTAGTACAGTTACCGACGGTAAGCATACAAACTTAATTACCAAATTTCAGTCTTCAACGACCAAAACCGTCTTAAATATAGCATTTTCATTGATTTGTGGGCAGTAAAAGTGGGCGTGCAAGCCCAGTTTTGGTAAAATTGCGGAACGTAACCATACAAACTAAATTACCAAATTTTAGTCTCAAACAATCGAAATAGTTTGAAATATTGTATTTTTATTGATTTGTGGGCGATAAGAGGGGGCGTGGTAAGAACTAAGTATGCAAAAACCTAATCTAGGACGTAAGTAATACACGTTTAAGTTTGATTTGCATAAAAGTCAAACAAACAAACAAACAAACAAACAAATAAACAGAAAATAATTTTTATTAATATACATATTGAATACTCAAAAGACTTCAAAAGAGTTCGCAAAGTTACGAATTTGTAATGAGTTATAAGTTAAGCCAAATAAAACATAAACATGAAAAAAAAATTAATCACTTGATGTTTTAACTTAAAAATCTTATTAAATACTATTTTTTTTATAAACTGATTCCTGAACTGATGTTTTAATAGTATATGCATGTATAAGTTAAGTTCAATACTGCCGTCATAAGAAAGAGTGCGACATCTACACTTTTCAAAATTCTCAGGAAAATGACTAAAAATAAAAGGTTAATATGTTATGAACAAGGGATGGAATAATTATAAAAATTAAGTCTGTCAGAATAGATAAACCCAGCAAAATATTTATTACATAGCTATTTTAACGAATTTACCAATAATGCAAAAATCGTAGTTACCGCTTTTTTCTTGTTTTTTCTTCGAATTCAGGCAATTGGAAAAATTTAAAAAAGCCTTATCTGCATTATTTTTTGCATCTATTTGCAAAAAAGTGAGAAAAGTTTGCATATTTTTATTTAAAATGTCATCAAACCATTTTACCGATGTAAAGGATCCATATTATTAGGGTAAAAAAAAATGTTTAATATATATTTGTATGGCCGAATGTTTAATATTTATTTGTATGGCGAAAAAAAAATTGTATTTGTGAAAAAAAAAAAACAAAAAACGAAGGCAAAGTGTGGCATCTACATGTAGATACGGCTTTTTTGACTCTGTTTCTGTAGATCCTGGCTTTTCCTGGATCCGTTTTATCCTGGAATGATACCTAAATTTTGTGTAGATGCGACAATTAAGCTCAAACTATTTAGACTTAAGGCCAAAAATTCGTTATTATATTTTATATTCTTAAATCTTATTTTATTTTATATTTTATAATCTTAAAGAGGTTATAATCCTATGACGGCAGAAGACTACTAAATATAAGACTATAGACTACTAGAAATATAGACTACTACTTATATATATATAAGAAAATATAACAAAACAAAAAACATTCTCTATGTTATTTATTATCTCGGTTTATATTCACAATAAAGTAATGAATAGACACGGATTTTCAGAAACTAAAAACTCACAAATATGCGCATATTATGCAAACTTGAAATTCAAAATCATGCAACAAAAATACACTTTAACCACTAAAATATGCGGTAAAAATATTTTCATATTAAAAAAAAATTATCATAAAAAAATTACTGTAATTATCGCAATTATGAGATCAACATTGAGTTATCGCCTTATTGGCATAAGCAATCAAACTTTGTTTGAAGTTTTCAAAAATAAAGGTTTTCCGATTGGGTTTGAAAAAATGTTTATACATTATCACTCTACGTCAACAGATGAAATAGGAGCATATATGAATAAAATCAGTTCGCTCACAGAATAGTGTGGAAAACAATTATCTTCATTGAAGTTCAATATTACTTGAAATTTTCCTCATTTCCTAGAAGCCTTTTTATGAGTTTATTGGAGTTTACTGCTTTAGAATCGATTTCATATAGTGCCCGCGGTATGAAAATTTATTGCGACTAAAATCGAGCGATATCTAAAATATCAAATGTTACCAGTGTTACCGTTTTGGCTATTTATAGACAAAATTGGCTATTTTATTTTCCACGGTCAGTTTTTGGCTATTTGGCGATTTTATTTTTTATTTGGCTATTTTTTTACTCGAGTATTTTTTTTTTATTTTGACGAAAATAAATTTTTTTCCTAATCTAAACGATTTAAAATTTTTTCACTATGGTGAATTTTCCCTTCGTGTGTACACGACATACCAAAAATGTCAATCGTGCAGCACAACTCAATATGGCTGTGTTTAAAATTGCACCTAAAGCTGCGTTTTTTTTTCATAAGAGATCAGGGTCATAACATCGAATTTGCAAGCTAATGTCGTGGTTATGCTAGCCAAACAAGATTGCCGAACATTTTTTGTTGTTATTGTTTCTCGTGTAAAGTGAGAAATTAACTTTTTCTCAAATTTATTCTCTCGCTCTCAGACCGAACATTTTTGATTGCTGATTGAAACAGCAAACATGCCGAACTTTCCGGTGTTGCCTGCAGTCATTTTCCATAAAAGCATCAAAAAAGAAGCAAAAAGTAGTAAAAATTTAAATAAGTTATAAAGCAACTTATTATAAATAACAAGCAACCTTAAAAACAAAGAACAGACATTAAGAAAAAGTCGAACAACATGTGTTGAGCAAAAATTTTCAATATTTATTGTCGCTTCAAATAAACATTAAAAATGTTGTGCCTTCACAAGTTTACTAAAAAAAATAGTCTTAAATCAAATTGCAGATTAATTTCAATCAATTCGTGTTGTTGTGTTGTATACATAAATTTAATATATTTCATGTAGGAATGGCATTTATTTGGAGTCGCAGTTTGACCGAAGTGTAAAAAAAGTGTATTAAAAAGTGTATACATAAAAATAAGGGTTGTTTAATTTGTGTTTTGAAATATTATAATATTGATGCAACTGTGCAGCAAACAGAAGCACAACCACCAAACAAACATTTCAGCGAAGAGAATAAATAAACGAAAATGAACACCAAATGTTCGGCAATCATGTTCGGCTAGCATAACCACGGCATAAGTAACAACAACACATGATCCAGCAAATGAGCTGGATCATTTCAATTGATCCAATTCTATGTGTGTAAGTGTTGAGGCAGCAAGTGTAAAAGTAGGCAACACTTTACCGTTTGTTGATGGCGCTGCGACTGAAAAAATGGGAAGCACTGAATTCTTTGACATCAGATGTTTAAAGAAAAAACTTATCTCTCAGCTTAAAAAGAACGTCAGCTGTTCATCTGTATACAGAAAATAGCGCCATATGTCTGTGAGTGAAAAACATCGCAAAAATTGATCTGTAGCGTTTTTTCATCAATGATCTGATCCCTTATGAAAAAACGCAGCTTAATTCAGAAACACTGCACAAAAATATCTGGCTACAGTGACCTCACTAAGCCGACTTTCTTTGATATTTGTAGTGAGGCCAGTGTGAACAGCTCTTTTTGCGCATTGGTGCTGAATTAGCTGCAATTTTGAACACAGCCGGGCATACAATAATTCTATGAAGTCTGTTTTATCGGACTTAGAAATACGCATCCTTAATGTCAATTCAAAAACGGAATTGAAGAATTTCCATATAAGGAGCTTTCAGATTTTGTAATAAACTTATTATCATTTCCTCACAGCTCTGCTGCTGCAGAACGGCAGTTTTCTCAACTATCTCTTGTTAAAACAAATCACAGAACCAAACTAGAAATCAATATTATAAATAGCATAATGCTTGCAAAAGAGCTCTTACCAAAGAACCGAGACCATAAATTTGTTTTGTCATTCAAATAATTTTAAACAAAAATAATATATTTATTTTATATGTACAGTCAAATGTTAAAGTTTAAATACAGCTTTCAGTTTGACTTTAGTCTGACTGCATTGCCGTCATAAGGATGAGTGCGGCATCTAGCATGAAAATCAAAATTAATTTTATTGTATTTTCATTATTATTCATTCATCCTCTTTAAGATTGTAAAATAAAAACCCCGAATTTTTGGTATCAAACCTAAATATTTTAACCTAAATTGTCATATCTACACAAAATATAGATATCATTCCAGGATAAAACGCAGCATCTACATAAAGCGATGCCGCACTTTTTGTTTGCTTTTTATGTTTTACATACACAATTTTTTTTTCAGTCATAAAAAATTGAATTTGAGTCATTTGGATTTTTTCATTACGTGTCGTACATATTTATTACTAGCTGAATACCCGGCTTAACTCGGGAGTTGGTATAAATAATTTTCGATTTCATTCGTCGATTTGAAAAAACTTTTCACAAAATTTAGAATTAATTCTGTGTGCATCTATCAAACTGGTAACTTCGGCGAAATGAGCCAAATGTAGCTTCAACATCTGAAAATTATGGGAAAAAGTTAGGGAAATCGTGATTTGTGTGTGCGTTCCGCCAATCGCTTGCAAAAATATATTTCAAGTTTTATATTGTATTCGATAGATTGCACATTTTTGAAAACAAATCAGAGCAAAAACGAAATGTCAAAACTACGCCAAAGTATGACGCAACTGACTTGCGCATATGTTGATGCGTACTCAAATACCACAGAATTCGGTATCAGCTGTCCTGATTTGCGAAAAAAGAAAGAAATACACATAGAGAAGAAAAAATAATATTTGCCACCCTTCGCGCTTTGTTACGCCTTACTGTATTTTGTAGTACAGCGCTCTCTGGGGTTCAAGATATAGCAAAATACATAGCGCCAAAAGACTCACCGCACCCGAAAACCACTTTTAAAAATCATACTAATCGGGTGAGTTGTTTTGAGCTTTTTTGCGGTATTTGTACAACAGCGCCCTCTGATTTTCGAGACAGAATAAAAAAATAACGCCAAAGCTCGATACTCGATAATTAAATCCTATATATCCGATATACAAATTTTCATCTAAATCGGATGAGCGGGTTTTAAGTGTTTTTAAGTGTTTCACGATTTTTTAAGTGATTTGTACTGCAGCACCATCTGGTGTCTAAGATAGCGCAGAAAAAAAAGTCCAAGATACCCACCGTATCCGAAAACTCCTATGCAAAAATTTTCACCCAAATCGGAAGTACAGTTAGGAGTTTTTCGAGATGTTTTAAACATTTGTACTCCAGTGCCCTCTGGTGTTCAAAACAGAACAAAAGTCATAAAAACTACTGTAGCCGAAAACCCCTAAATACAAATTTTCATGTAAATCGAATTAATGGTTTCGAAGATAAACTATAATAACAAAAGTCATGGAACCCGATCGCAGCGCCACCTCCCGGGTCCAATTGCGAATCTGAACCATTCAGGGATCCACTTAAACACACACAAAAAATTTCATCAAGATACGTACAAATTGTCCAACAGCGCCCTCTACTTTTCGAGACAGAGCAAAAAAGATAGCACCAGAACCCTTGCCGTACTCGAAAATCGCTATTTATAAATTTTCATCCAAATCGGATGAGCAGTTTTGGGGCTTTTCAAGATTTCCTTATATTTGTAAAAAAGCGCCCTCTGGATTTCAAGATAGGAAAAAAAAGATAAGTCCAAAACACTCATCGTATCAGAAAACCCCTATTTCTCAATTTACATCAATTCGGATGCACGGCTTAGAAGTTTTTCGAGGTTGTTCAATATATTTGTACTACAGCGCCCTCTGCTGTTCGAGAGAGAATAGAGTAGATAGGTCATAAAACTCAGCGTGTCCGAGAACCTCTACATACAAAATTTCATGCAAATCGGATGAGCAGTTTTAGACTTTTCCGACTTTTTTAAAATATTTGTACTACAGCGCCCTCTTGTGTTCAAGATAGAACCTAGTTTATAAGTCATACAAACTCACCGCTTCCGAAAACCCCTATATACCAACTTTCATGCAAATCGTATAACAGACTTGGAAGTTTTTTGACATTTTTTAAAATATTTGTGCTACAGCGCCCTCTGGTGTTCAAGATAGAACAGAGTAGATAAGTCATGAAAACTCACCGTATCCGAAAACCTCTATACATCAATTTCCATGTTAATCGGATAAATATCTTAGGAGTTTTTCGACGTTTCTTAAAAAATTTGTACTATAGCGCCCTCTGGTGTTCAAGATAGCACAAAAAAGATAAATCCAAAACACTCACAGTATCATAAAACCCCTATATTTCAATTTTCATGCAAATCGGATGCACGGCTTAGGAGTTTGTCGAGGTTTTTCATAATATTTCTGCTATAGCGCCCTCTGGTGTTCGAGATGGAAGAGATTAGATAAGTCAAAAAAACTCAGCGTACTCGGGAACCTCTACATACAAATTTTCATGCATCAGATTTTCGGTTTCGGAGATAAGCTGAAAAAAGAATGCCTGGAATTCGATCGCAGAGCCCCCTGCCGTGTGCTACCTTTTTTACTGGATAAAAAGTAGCCTTTATATTGACCGGGGATATAAGGAACCTAGATGCCAAGTTTCATTTAAATTCATCCAGTGGTTTTCGCGTGATGCTTTAACAGACAGACAGACAGACAGAAATTTTAAAAATGAGATTTTTAGACTCAGCGTCGTTCAAGATGTACATCGCAAAAAGAATTTCAAAACAATATTTCATGTACAGATTTTTTACAATTTTATATATATATAGGTATAGGTAAGATAAGCATAAGCATGCTTCATTTCAGTAGTTGCTTGCTAACAAGCGAAAACTGTTCAAACAACAACTATTAGTATCAAACAATGCATGAACTCATATCCTTGTTAGTCAGTGGGGCGAAGGTGAAAATTTTATTGGTTGAACAATTAATTGTAGTCGCCATTCTCACCAAAAAATTTAAGCCAAAAGTCACTAACGCACAAAAAATGCACAATTTTAACAAAAAACCAGTAAGACCAAAATCATTATTATTTACCCCACATTTTTCAATATATTTTAAACGATAGTCCAAAAATAAGTTCTTATATTTACCAGTATAAATATATAAAAACTTAGATTTTAAATATTTTATTTATAAATTGTTGTCTTCAATTTTTTAAATTACATTGTTTTACTTATATAAGAACGCAAAAGTAAGCCATCGTTATCCTTAAAATCGCAAACTAGTTGTTTCACACATGGTTTTTTCTTAAAAATATTATCTGCAAAAAAAAGCAAATAATTATCTTCAAAACAGGTTGTTATAATAGATATTATATAATTAAAGTTTATTTGCATAAATCAGTGGCGTGGATAGCTTTTGGTTCTGGGGGGAATTGTCCGGAAAAAATAATAACAACAACTAATTTTCTTTTGAATACCTGATTACCTGGGTGTTTTGTAACGCCGAATATCATGTTTCACAGCCTAACTTTGCACGATTTTGGAATAACACGTTTCACCAATAAATTTTTTACACCAATTTTTCGGCCTTACACGATTAAAAAAAACTTGTTTTTCACCAACAATTTTCATAAATAATGATAGAAATAAATAATGAATAATTTATTTGCACATTTGAGCAGGGGCTTCTAGATCATATTTGGAGCTTCTATACCGGATTCAAAGACGTGCAATATATTTGATAGGTGATGGAAATATTTCATCTTCTCTCAACTCTCTTGGGCATCGTTGCAATGTTGGTTGCCTAAGCCTTCTGTACAGGTACTACCATTGGAAGTCTTCAAGGGAGATACATGGCCTGACGCCACCAGCTCGTGTGTTTCCTAGGTCCACTCGGGAAGCTGTCCAAGCCCATCCCTTTACCATTGCAACTTTGCCCAATAGAACATCGCATTACCGAGATAATTCGTTCTTCGTTCGCTCAGTAAAATTGTGGAACAATCTCCCTGCGAGCGTGTTTCCCGGTAGTTTCAATCTGTGTAAATTTAAATCAAATCTTCACCGACACTACTCCATCTTTCCACCCTCCAACTAACTATCACCCGTCTTCCGAATCAACACAATGATTTCGCATTTATAGGGCATCCCCTGAGTGCTGGTTAACTCTAAAAAAAAAAAGCCACCTCTGATGGATCCAACTCGACAGAAGTGCAAGAAATTTGTAATAAACGTGCACGCTTGTGAAAAGTTTTGAAATTGATTCCTCATTTCATTTTAGATTTTCGTTGTTCACTTTTTTTTTTCTTTTTACTGAACTCTTATTTTTTTTCTTTTGGTTTTCAAAAACAAAAAGGTAAACTTATTATTAAGCAAAAAGGTAAACTATTTTCGTTTAATATAATTGTACTCGTATGTTATATTGAAATCGTGAATTTTTTCCGGTTTTGTTGACAAAAATTTAAAAGTTTTTCAACTTACATGATATTTTAAAGTTTTGAAACACATCCCTAAATTTACACTTTGCCGCTTGTATTGTTTTACATGAATTTTTTCTTACACGTTTTACTTAGAATGGTATCTACCGTGAAGAAAAAGAGTGAAGTGTATATATTTCGGGAGCCGTTGAAAAAAAAAGGAAAAGTTTTCTTCAGTATATCTTATGTCAAGTTAAGTATGTTATGTTTAGTATGTACGTATACGTATTGCTGTCGGATTTGTTCATATTTTGTTCGCTTTAAAACAAGAGAGGCAATGGTGCGATGGTAGCATATGGAACTTGTAGCCGTATGGTGTGCGGTTCAATGCGAGCACGGAGCGGGAGAAGGCAATTGATTCATGACAGTTTATTTGACAATTTTCTCTTTTAAATATTTGTAAATTGTAAATAATTAAAAAAAATAAAACAGTTCAAGCCTTTTAATAACCAACTGACCACGAAAGAGAAAACAAATTTCAACATTTTTTTTAGACTTATAGCCTGATTGACAATTGTAAATTTATTGTAAATATAAAACTGTAAAAATTTCTTACTTAAAAACGTAATCAAAAGCTCATAATATAACAAAACTGTCAACACCATGAGAAAAATATTCAGAACGAATCATTTTACGAAACATTTTAAAAACTATTAACTCCTTGAACCAAACAATATAATATAAAAAACTAGCTTGTCAATGAATTTACAATTGTCAATCTTCAGAACACGGCTATAAACCAGTATTCAAGGGATGCCCTCTATAAATTCGAAAGCATTGTATTGATTCGGAAGACCGGTAACAATTACTTGGAGAAAAGATGGAGTACTGTAGGTACATGACTTTCGTTATTATTGTCAGAGCTGGGTTGTAATGATTCCTTTTGGAATTAACTCCATCTCAATTCCAATTGCTTTGAATTAGGAATCTCAATTCCGCAGGAATGTAATTGGAAAAATTCGTCAATTCGTCAATTCCTCAGGAATGTAATTGGAAAAATTCGTCAATTATATTTCTGAGTAATTTGTCCAATTATCACAAGACACAAGATCTTATCATTAATTTTTGTAGTTGATATATTTTTAATATATTTTTGGAAATAAAAACTGTACATCTTTTTTAGAGCTTATTTCTTTCATATTGTATTAAGACACTTAAGAAAACCAAAACTGTTTCGCGTAAAATTTTGTAAAACTAATTACGTCTTAAATGAGCCAATAACTAGGGTTGTGACACCCTTTAATGAGTATGAATATCTCTTGTCTTTGATGTTTTTGTTCCTAAACAAATTTTCAAAAACTTTGTTAATTGTGTTTTCATAACATAGCATTAAGATTATTCTTATTATTGATATTTATAAATTTGTTATTTAATATGTACTCCATTTGAATTAAGTCTGTAAGGACTTTGTATGCAAGGACTTTTTAATAAACTAAACTAAACTAGTGCTTAAATTGCGCTGTCATAGGAATTGGGAGATTCCAGATTCAAGACCCACCTGATATATGAAATGTTTTTTAGTTGAAATTAAATTGTTTGATCGCCTGGAATGACGGTTAATAGAAAACCCCAGAGAGTTAATAATATGTGTTTAGCATTCTGAGAAGGTTGCAAGTCCAGTTCTCAATCATTTGTGCACAAAAATTTAATAACATAACAGTCATTTGAAGATCTCTAAAAGTCCTTTTAAGAACTAAATTGTCCAACTCCTTTTTTCCTTAGTAGTTAATGTTTAAAAATCCTTATTTCTTGCACCGTTATGAATATCTACAAGTTAAAACCAAATTGGTTAGAAAAATCCTTTTCCTTACTCTCCTCGTGGATGAAGGCAGGTAATAACCACTAGAGTGATCAAAAGAATGGTAGTTAGCTGAAGCTGACGTCCAGTTTCTAGTTCTTCAGCTATCAGAAAGAGGTCTGAGCTAAATCAAGGCAGCGACCCATAAAAAATATCCAAGTCGCGAACGAGTCCTATCTGATATTTGGCCGCCCCAGAGTGGCTAGTGCGCTGTGGACATTTTTTGTCTCTCTTTAATTTTAGCAACCATACTGGCAGACTCTGTACCTAAGGCCAGGTTGGATCGGGGATCTACAAGAAGATACCTATAATCTCGGCTTTTGGATATGACTCCAATGCTTCCGTTCAACTTTCCTCTTCCAATGGGGAACAGGTAGTCTTAGGAATACGATGAGCACAAAAAAAAAAAATATTCCACCACGAACGGTAGAAGTGATACTTAGACCCAAAAATTAAATTCTGGGATGATTACTAATTTATTTTATTAACATCCCCTACATCAGTGCAACCAAATAGTTAAAAAGCAGTCTGCCTTCATACCATTAGTAGTTCAAGAACTGTCTTTTTTCATAAAGCCAACTAGTATTTTCAACATGGTGATATTATGGAAAATATCAATTGTTCCTTTTGTTTATGGACGCACTCAGGGAATCATAGCCCTTTAATAGCCCTACTAGAGTTATTATATTCCAAAGAAATTTGCCTTGGCCGAAAGTTTATTCCGGGAACCTTATGACTGAACCTTAAGCTGCAACGATCAAAAAAAAAAAAAAAAACCAAATGTTTGGTTTTAAATAATATTCTTAATCTCTTTGGAAATAAGAGCTGTGGTTACAGTTGTGATACATTCAGTATTGTGGTTACTACAACTCTTGCGTCTAGAGTAGCTTCAATTCGGCTATTGAATCCTCAATACGGTTTTCACACTTTCGCGCGGTTACTTAAACTACAAAGAAAGAAATAACTTCATATAAATTTTGACATCGCAGCGTTTTTATTGAAAAAATTTAAAAATATCTGAAATTATTATTATTTTCAATTTTATAAAACGAAGTGGAATTGGAAAAAACTCATTAAGTACAAATAAAATTCGATAATCTTTGTTTAATTGGGAGACATATCGTTCAAAGAATAAGTTTAAAGAATATGTTAAAAAAAATTATAAGAAAGCAGAATGTAAACAAAGTGAAATAAAATTGCTTTCGTAGTATTTCTATTGCAAATTAATAAAAGTTGTGCCCTGTGAACTTTTTTAACTTCTTTTAAAACATCCACAATTCGGCTGTCAAAACCCAATCCCTCTCACAAGTGAAAGTTTCAACTTTCGATGCACAGTGTAATAATTGCGGCCAAAACTAACTTGTATTTTTTTTTATTATGACTTATTATATATCAATCGACAGATAATTCTTCAACTAAGAGAAATCTGCATAAATTTTGAAAATACGTGAAGATTTGGACACACAGCATGAGCTGAAAATTGATTATTTTTTCTGTGAATTTACCAATTTTCGCCTTTGCTATACCTTCTACAGATAAAATATCATTACTCTCGAACGAAATGTTCAAAGTAAATAAAAATGTATATTTTTGAAAATATAGAATATAATACTTTTGATGGTATCTTTTTAAAGAAATCCTTTAATTAGATCAGATATAAAATTACTTTGAAAAATATAATTTTTCTAAAAATTATTAAAAGAATTGAAAATTTCAGCAGTGAAGAGGAAAAAAAACCAATTTTTTGATTTTGCTTAAACTTTAAAAAAGTGATCTTTTATTTAAGGAAAAATGAAGAAAAAAAGATATGGGTGCGATTTTGCGTTTTTGTCTTTAATTCAATTATATGTGATTGCAGTTTTTCGCCTAAAATTAAAATTTGTAAATTGAGTCATTTATACTTACTTTGTGAGTCTGTTGTGGGATAAATTTTAAAGAGAAATTAATCATGTTTGATAGTTTAAGAAATTTCTGAATAATAATATTTTCAATTAATTTTATTTAGATTTTATTATTTAAATCTAGTCTTTATTTCAAAAGTTATTCAACATTAAACATTGCGTTTTTAGTGATGTTAAATTTACTGAAATTGAAAAACCGGAAATTATTTTTCAACTTTGAGAGTGAATAGCTCCAAAAACCTTTTTTTTTCTTCCTTTAAGTTTTGTATGTTACTTATCAACTTATTTAAAAAATATGTTGAAGAATTAGTGGTGCGATTTTGCGGTGTTTTATTTTTACGTAATTTTTCATAAAGTGTATTTTTGGGTAATTTTTGGTAAAATTTACATAGAAAATCACGTTATTTCATTTGGGAAAAATTGTTTTAAGCTTAAAGGGGTAATGCTTATATAGAAATAAGTATTTTTTTAAAATTTTTAATTCCTTGGGATTTAACGCAAGAAAAAAAGTTTTCCTAGAACGTAACATTTCACCTGAAAAGATGTGGTCCGTAAGCGTAGAATTATCGGAAGGAGTTGAGATAATTACATGAAACTTGGTACACATGTTCATATGCACCCAAATTCCTGGACAAATTATAAATTTTTTTTTTTTAAACAGTTAAAAGGATTAAAACAAACGAACACGCCCACCTCCCATACAACCCACAACAGTTTAAATATTATAAAATGGCTTATAATTGAGGTACATACATAAGATTTGGTATGTGTGAAAGTTGCATCGAAATTGCGAAATATGCAAAAAATAGGCGTAGTCCGCCCACAAATACGACCACTTTCAATACAACCCTCAACGTTTAATATGAGTTAGAGAGAGAACATTTTAAATGAGAGTATATGTGATCGAATCAAGTTTCTTACCAAATAATCCGCTCACTTAAAACATGCGTAAAGTTGGGTTCAGTTATTTCTAAGTTGGTCTAACCCGTATTTATTTTTCCAAAATAGAGCCCCTTAAAATAGAATACATCATTGCATACTTATAGGGATGCGTTTAAACTAGCGTCATTCGAATATTTTTGTTGAGTGAGTAGTTTCAGTAAAACGAAAAAAGCTTCTACGGGGGGATCGTGGGGGTGTAAAAGTATATATCGGACAAAAAAGGAGACTTTCACATTTAACTGAATGCTGTAATTTTTTTGATCCGTTTTGATCCTTAGAAGTTCTATTTCACTTAATTTAAAATTTATACAATAATTTAATGATAATAGTCCAACCAACCTAACAAAGAAATTAAACCCTCTATTGATTATAGTTTGCGAGCAATGGCCATTCATTTTTGATAAAAAAATAAAAAACTCACCTTTTTCTGAAATTAGCAAAAACAGTTGTGTGTAACTGCATGCCACGCCCACAATTTTAGATATTTTTATCTAAATTTTGGCTACCTAACTTTGGATATATTTACTACAAAATGGCGCAAAAGTCTTATAAACCAGTTACCACAAAAAATGGGTATTTTGGCCAATGGATTTAATTCTTCAGCAACAGTGCGGCGGCCGTCGCATGCTGGTTAACGTGCGTGACTTGTATGCATAGAACCCAGGTTGAAATGCCATCTGACACACAATGTTTTTTCAATTGAATTCATTTTTCTGTTCGGCCGTCACCTCTCTGTAGACAATGGCAAAGCTCAAAGTAAAAACTACAATCAAAAGCTTCGTTAGAACATAAGCCATTCGGATTCGGCATAAGGCTTGTAGGTTCAGTTCTCGATCACTTTGTATCCAAAACTTTCACAACACGCACAACACAATTGATCATGAGAAACTCGGTCAAAGTCCTTTCAAGGGCTGAAATGGCAATTTCGCTTTTTTTTTTATATAACGACCATCTTAGTGTATATACTATGAGGTGAGCTTTCACGAAGTTTAAAGGAAGTTTAAAGGATCTTCCAAACGAAGCAAATATTAGTAGTAGTAGTTGAGAAATTTATGACTGAAAGTGTTCTGTTCTCTATGAAAAAAAAATGTTTTTAAAGTTGCAAGATATCACGTCTTGAACACAAGGATGTACATTTTTTTTTAAATATGAAGAAACTATTTCGTACGCATTCTTTATATGTCAGATTTAAGGGCAAAATGTAATTAATATTATAGTTCTCGACGCGGCATTTTATGTATAAATATATTTGAAAGAGGAAGAAGAAACAATTTTTTGAAAGCAGTTCTGAGATTTAAATACATTAGACAACTCTTAATAAATATATCAACTTTTTTGAAAATGGTCTAGTATTGGATGGTACCAGTATTGGATCAATTGATTTTGACTGACTCGGCTGTATATACTAAAGTAGAATTTTTTTCTACTTTATAAAGTACGCGGCAAAATATTGGCGATGTCTCCAAGCAGCGCCGCTTCCGAGAGAGTATTTTCACAAGTTAGACATCGGTTTCAAAAAAAGGAACATTATTGGTTCCATTGTCTATAATATATTATACTATATAATTAATTAATCATTCAGAATAATCATTTGACTATAATTAATCAAATCATGTTTCTAAATGCCCATATTGATAAGACTGATGTAAGCAATGAGTTACAAGTTATAATTTAATGAAATTTTCTTTGGTTTCTCGTTTGCCTTTATATTATTTTTATTTTAAAATATAAAAATCAAAAGGAAAAAGTAAAAAATAAAATATATTCTGAAAACTACACATTTATGTATCACCAACGTTGTAAATAATTTCAATTCCATGATTAAAACTACAAGCCTTACATTCTTTTCAATTCCTATTACTGCACCCAGTGCACCCTCTGCATTGCACCAAAGAAATTCAAATAATTTATATTAGTGTGCACGCTATTATGGGTAGACAGCACGGATGATATTGGCGTAGTTGCAAAAGGGCCAAAATTCATAAAAAAATGGGACATTTTTGACAAGAATGGGGCCTTTAGTATGATTGCCAGATCCTCAAAGGCTGTTGTCGGGACAAGTCAAGAAAATTCCGGGATTTCTTATAAGCCGTCGGGACATAAAGAAAAATTACATTTGTTTGTATTTACAAAACATAAAACTAAAGCATAAGCAAAATAAACATAAACTGAATCTAAATAAAATCAATACGATCATAAATTGTTTTTTTTTAAATTTTACAGAAGAGGGAAAATATAAAATAATTTCGTAGATTTTGTTCCGTCACACGTTTTAAGACTACGCTTAAAGGAGTTTACAAAAAAAAAAAAAAAAAAGAAATGGCCATTTCACCCCATCAAAAGAGTTTGGCTGAGCTTCTTGTGATCAATTGTGTTGTGCGTTTTGTCATTCAGCCATGACCACCAATATCCAAACAGATTTCGAATTAACTGTTTCGGAAAATCTATTTTAACCTAAGCATGGAAGTTTTTTATTTGTCACAAAAATAGCACTCTTTAGTTTAAACTCAGAATCAAAAAATGTAGGTTTAATTGTTTCTTTTAAATAGGTCTTATTTCATACATAGAGGTCCCATTGCACTTTAGAAAAAAAGGATTGTATATTGATTTCAAAAGTCAAAGATATGCCAAAATCTAATCAATATAGTAATTTAAAAAGTTAATAATACAAATAGAAATAGCGAAGCGTTTCTACAGAAAACCGCATGTCGGATCGAAATATTCATCGTTTAAGAGCCTTAGGAGTATACTTTCGAGTCTTTGGTACTCATACGATAATAGCAGAAAAAAATCAGTCCTACCAAAAAATATATATTCAGGACTGGCTGAATTTAATAAAGAATAATTTTATAAATGTTATACAATTTTTAAATATGTATAGAGTTTTGAACAACAAGTTTAAGTTAAACTACATCGAATAAAGTGACAAAAAATGTTCTATCACAGTTTCTGCAGTACCCAGTTTTTAAAAAGCTTAAAGTTTTTAAGTAAAAACTTTCTGAAATTGAAAAATTTCCATTTCGAGTGACGTTTTGGGACCGCTATGTTGAACTTTACCAGATCCTACATTTCTTAAAAGTTATGACTCGGAAACACTTTTCTATTCCAAAAAGGATCTGTATATAACAGATTTCATATAAAAAACTTAGATTTAAAAATTTTTTGATTGGAAAAATCCCATTTTATGCAAATAATTATTTATAACTTGTTAAGCATTAGTTTAAGATAAAATCTGACGCCATAGTCTGAAAAGCATGACATTTTATTTAGGACATCATGTCAGAATTTTTTTTTTTGCTGCAGATAAAATAAAAAAAATGGATGAAATTTCATCGAAAATTGACTTCATCGGTTAAGCGTACTTAAGACTTCGATGTAGCCTTTAGGGTTCGCTCATTTCATCTATATGAATGATAAGATAATGTAAGGAATGTATCATGCATGAAGCTGTCCACCTCAAAATTCCGTTCTTAAACTTTTAAAATTACTTAGGGATAATACTATTTAAACATTTAAAAAATTTAAACATTCTTTTGTAGGGTGTGCAGGAATCTTCATACTTCCTCCAGCATAGTAGATACTAAATGTTTGTAAGCATTTATCCTGTAGATGTCAATCAATAATGCAAAAATTGTGGTTATGCTACTTAATATTAACATGGTGACTTTATACAAAATATATGAAAGTCAGTTTTTGAAAAGTTTCCTTCAGTTTGATTTGATTTTTACGAGTTAACTATTTCTGTAGTCAATCAAAAACGTACCTGCGTAGGCTTAGATAGCTTAAACAAAA
>OU612045.1:75999234-76030981 GCA_914767935.1 Coremacera marginata
TTTGCGACCTCGCGAATCTTATTATTTCAAAAAGATAATTTGGTTCCTTAGTTTAAATTAAAATTTAGAGCATTAATATTCAACGAGGAACTTATTATCTGATTTGTAAAGACGGAGACGTGAGTTTGTCTGTTTAAATATGAATCTGTTTGTCTGTTTAAATATGAAGTTAAATATGAATTTTGCGCAACTATTGTAGGCTACCGTTAGTTTATGGTTTGACTCCTGGTCCATATTCGAAAAGAGCTCACAGCTATACATAATTATTGGCAAAATTAAGGACTTCATGAGTCTAAGCTTTACTTCGTTAGACAGATACTTAGACGTAGGACTAAGACCACGCAGAGCACCATAAACTTTTCCAACTACTCTGTTGGTGTGAGTGTCCCACGTAAAATTATTATTTAACCCTTTCAATACCGGCATTCTTAAAACTTGTTAGAATTGATTCAATTTTTCATCACTGGTTAGTTATTAAATGGAAATAGGAAAATTAATCAAAATTTGGAGATATCATCCAAAGGACACTTAGAACAGGATTGGTTGGCACTGAAACGAGTAAAAAAAAAATTTTAATAAATTTTTATTATTTTGATAAAACGAGCTTGTTCTTACAAATTGAATAAAGAAAGGGATTTAAAGAAATTTTATTAATTAAGGCAAGTGAAATGTTTTGAAACAAGTCTTTCCTGAAGAAACGCAGAGGTAAACATTGCATTTTTCGCATCTTGTGCGTGTTCGACTCGAACAATCTTCCATGCGACACATTCGCGCGCTTTTAAGTTTATCAACCACTGGCCAGTGACCAGTTAAATCAAACCTCTTACTTTGTCCAGGCAAAGGAGCGCATTTCCGAGGGAGAACAAAATCTTGATCTTCGTCTTCATCAGACGATGTATCAACGGCATCTCTTAATCTTTTTAAGCTGGCCAGAAGGGCTTCTGCGATGTCCATTCGAAAATTAAGCAAATCTTTAATGGACTTCCGTGAAATATTTTTCGATTTGCAGTCTTCTTTGTATTCCATCCAGCTATTTACAACAGCGAGGTCAATGAAATGAAGTGCTACTTTTAATGTCCATTTTTTCGATTTCATGAAAGTTCTGTAATACTCCATCATCTGATCGCACACATCGACTCCGCCCATATACATATTATATTCTTTTACAACGAGTGGGCACGTAACAGCTACCCTACGCTTTTGTTCCTTGGACCACCTTTCGACAGATGTTGTTGGGTCTTTTCCAAAAGCAGTAGATGCCATGGTAACGCTCTTATTATCTTTCCATTTAACAATGGCCAACCTGTTATCAGCTCTTACTTTTTGGTCCGATTCCCCGCGTTGCATTGATCTGTCACTTTTCAGCATTACCTTATTAATTCTATTCACCTGAATAGTTCCTGTACCGTAAATGTCCATGTCCTTCAACCGATCTAGCAAAGGTATTGTGGTAAAGTATCTATCAAAGAACAAAAATTAGTTTGGTGGCAAAGTCCTTGCCAATCGTAAAACTACACTTGGACCCAGTCCCAAAGTTCGATCGCCTAGAGAAGTTGAGGGCCCTTGATAAATCTCGAAATCCAAAACAGTTCCTGAAAAAAAACTTCAATATAGTTTTTCGATTTCCGTTAGGAGTTCTTTACCTGTTGAAGAAGTAATCACGAAGTTTTTTAGTCCAACTGGGCGAGGTTTATTGCGTACATACTGTCTCAAACCATTTGGGCATCTTCCGAGAAAAGGAATCATTTGCTCATCGACTGAGTAGTTCTGATAGGTTCGAGGAATTTCAAGGCAACGATTTCTTACACAATCTATAATTGGCTGAACTTTCCACAACGCGTTATTTTGTGCACTATTTGGTAGGACTTGAGTATCAACGAAATGTAGGGATTTGCGCAGAAGAAAAAGTCGGTTGCGTCCTATCTGCGATGTTACCAATTCATTCTGAAATCCACGATGCCAGTACATGTTCATTCTTGGTAACGGAATACAGCCAAAATACAAATGTGCGCCATAAAACTTTTTTATTTCTGCAGCGTTGGTGTTAATTTGTTTACCCATAGTAGATAGCGCATACATGTTTGTAAATTTGGCAGCAGTTTGAAAGTGGTAGTCCTTAAAATACCGCTGAAAGTATTGAATTGGCAGAAGGATTTCATTTGTTGGCAGCTCAGATTCAAGGGTTTCCTTTTCAATAGCTTGAAAAGGTGAAGATTTCCAAAGCATTCTCCTCCGATTTTCCAAGGTTATATTTTCTTCATGCTTACATTCAGTTTGCAGTTCTTTCTGGTTCATATCTTCTTCGTCATCTTCATTATTTGTTATTGTCGAATCTCGATTTGGAAGGGGCTCCTCCTTCTTTGAATCATCTTCGTCTGAAACACCTTCAACATCTGATCCTTCCGCCAGAATTCTTAAAATGTTTTCGATATCATCGTCGTTGTTCAAACTAAAAGTTTTGCCTGAAATGTTGCATGAAATAACTGCTTTAAATACCAACCCACACAAATGTGTTACTCTATTTTTTGCAAGCAGATATTTCCGTGATCGTTAAAATTTATCTTTGAAAATATTTCAAACACACATTCTTTAATTCAATCACTTTTTAAATTCACCAATTTTTATAATTTTTTTTTTTTTTTTTATTGACAAAAAATCAACTTACGATATGCACGTGGCTGCTGCTCTGACATGACGTCTTTTCGATGTTAATATAAACGCGACAATAAAAGAGAAATGAAAATCAAGTGCACACAACAAAAGAGAACAGTTTGAATAACGGTAAAATAACTGAATTGTAGGAAGCAAACGATCATACATGTGAAAGAAAAACGCGTGAATATAGCAGAAATTTACCCGCACATATGTGTTAGTGGGTGCTGAAAGGGTTAAATATACTCCGATATTTTCAAAGTTTTCGACAAGCTCAAAAGAGAAGTAATTGAGAAAAGTAGAGGGCGTTACTCGAAGATTTTGCGCCTAGTAATAAACATAGCCTTGGTTTTTATTGTATTAAGACTTAGTCCATTTTCTGTTGACCATTGAAAAATTCTGTTTAAGACTAGGTTAACTTAATTTGCTGCTGAGATCGTAGCTGATTTAGGAAAGAGCTTATACAATTGGATATCATAAGCATATATATGATGTTCACATGAGGAGCAACAATCAACAATATCATTAATGAACGTCGATAGCAGAGGACCTAAAACGGAGCCTTGGGAAACACCAGACAAGACATTCAGGCTTGACGAAAATTTATTTTTAAGGTAGAAGAATTGTTTTCGATCACTAAGGTATGAAGTCATAAGTGCACACAGTGTGTCTAAATTTAAAGAAGAAAAATAAGCCAAAAAGTATTCTAAAATTTCGAAATAATGTTAAGTTACTGAATCTTGACTTGTGGTGGCCGTGGCATACTGGTTAAGAGCGTGCTGGTATGTGAAAGAACCCAGGTTCGAATACCAGCTGACACAGAATGTTTTTTCAATTGGATTAATTTTTCTGTTCCGTCGTCACCTTCCTGCAGACAATGGCAAACCTCAGAGAGACAAAACTGCCATGTAAAGCTTCTTGAGAACATAAGCCGTTCGGAGTCGGCATAAAGCTTGTAGGTCTAGTTCTCGATCATTTCTGTACGAACATTCCCCAACACAATTGATCAGAATAAGGCTCGGTTAAAGTCCTCTCAAGGGCTGAATTGGCAATTTCGTTTATGTTCATTAATATGGAAATTTCGCAAAGATTTTTAAGCAAATCAATATGTAACAATGTTTTTTTTTAATTCAATTTTATTCTATATTTCCATCATTAACGTATTTACAAAATTGTATGCTACAATGCCTATAGGCAATTAAGGAGCGTACCAATCTGGTTTAACTATACATTTGTTGAATTAAAAACTAAATGATTTAATCTAATTGTAATGAGATCGTTTTTTACATATAGTATTATATACATATTTATAAAATATTACACTAAGCTCTGCACTTGAATATATTGCTTTAGTTTGACTTTAAATGAACTAATTGGAACTTCGTTTCTTATGTTCGCTGGCAAATTGTTATAGGCCTTCGGTCCTGCATACAAATATCGTTGTTTCGTCACCTCTCGCTTGCATCTCGCCACAACTAAGTCGTTTTTATTTCTGGCCCCAAAACCGTTAGTATGCTGATTCAGCTGTGTAGTGTTATAGCTGACATTCCTTATATTTCTGTAAACTGCCATTAGGAGTTGGTATTGGTAGAGCATGTTTAGGGGAAAAATGTTTTTAAATTCTTGTTCGTAGAGTCGATGTCTCGAGTATTGGTTGGATAGTCCGAAAACTGCTTTCACGCATTTGTTTTGCATTCGTTGTAATTTGTTATTTCAATTGTATTTTTATAAGTCCAACACATCGTCATATATGTTATATGTGAATAGACTAGAGACATATATATCAAGTACTTGGTATCAGCTACCAGTTTATTTTTTAATTTGTATATAAGACTCAAGCCTTGTGATATTTGCAGTCGTATATTTGCTATATGAGCATTCCAAGTTAGGTTATTGCTTAGGGTGAGGCCAAGGAACTTGACTTCATTTACTGCACGACTTCAGTATCTTTTATCATAAATTTAAATCTTTCTGCCGCATTATGCTGGCGTGAGATAATTATAAATTTAGGTTTTTCTTCATTTAGTGCAATTTTGTTAAAACGAAAAAACTCTTTTAAAGTTGCCACATCGTATTCAAGCTTCGCCCTCAGTACTAATATTGACATACTTGGGTAAAAAATTGCTATGTCGTCCGCAAATAGAAATAGTTTGCTGCTTAGCGTGATCTTTTTTATATCATTAATAACAACATTAATAGCATTAATAACACCCCATAACACCTTCTCTGGTATACTCCCGGTTTTTCCATTGAATACAATTTGCTCTCTGTCGCTTAGGTAGTTGCTCTTCAACTGGAGATTCATATCAATAAATCCAGTAAAATCAAGTTTTTTTTTTGCGAGGATATCATGGCTTACGCATTCAAAAGTTTTTTGAAGATCAAGAAATACCCATTCAGCCTCCCCACTCACTCATTGCAGCCTCCATCCATATAGGCGCAAATATCATCATACTGGTGGATGTATAAGAGTTCTATTTCTTCCAAGTGTTTAATTATTTGCTGTTTTATTAGTTTCTTCACTACATTATTCAGCACAGGAAAGATTGCGATAGGGCTATAATTTTGGGTTTTACCTTTATCCGCACCTTTGTATATTGGGAAGATTTTTTGGTGTTTAAATTTGGCCGTATAGATTCCGGTTTTAATTATTGATGCGAATAAGCTGGGTATTATTTCTGCAACAACTTCGGCTGAATTTTTTACAACACACGGTGGTATTTCGTCTATTCCAAACGTCTTGTTACTATCAAACTGCATTAGGACCTCTTTTACATCGTCTGAAGATACCTCTTCAAATGTAAGCCTCTTGTGTGCCTCCCTTAAGGTTCTGAACGCATTGATATCGTCATATTCCTCAGTTTCTATTGCTGCTACTATATCAACTGCTCGACTCACAAAAAATCTATTTAAACAGTTTGCTACTTCATCACTGTCAGATATCATAATTTCATCAGCGTTTTCCAACTTTTCAATTACGTTCGGTCATGCTGTACGATTAAAGAATCCATTTAGCTTCTTCCAGGTTGCCTTCATATCACCTTTACCTTCTGTTAATTTTTGTGTATAATAATTATCAATAAGAATTTTTCTCATATTTGTAATAGCTTTGTTAATGCCATTAAGTCGTAATCTTAAGTCGTATTTATGTTGCTGGTGCTTAAGCTTTTTATATTAGTTGTTTTTGATATTTATCAATGTTTTGAACTCAGTATTGACCCAAGGCGACATAAGATTTTCAGTTCGATTTTCGAAGTTTGTTTTCAGCAATAGCTCTGTTTTGTTTTCAGCAATAGCTTCAAGATTCCACTAATTATATTTAATGTTAGGTTTGCGTTTATTGCGTTTGCAATCTTTTCATAGTTGTATACCGTTTTAAAAATTGTTTTATACTTATCAGACATATATTATACATTAACTATACAACTCACCATATTGTGGTCACTGTGCGCATATTATATTGAACTAACATTTACGTGTTCATATTGAATATGGGCATTTCCGTGGTGGCGCATGTGACGATCGTACGACTTTAATAAATGAAAAATTAATGAAAAATTTAACTTTCAAGTTCCTTATTTTGATTTTCGAATAGCTTACTAAGCATACTATACAAGGTGAAAAACCTAAGAGTTGCCAAAAGTTCGGCTCTTAGATAGCAGCCACTAAAAATGATACTTTACGTGACAAAAAATTGAAGTGGTTTTTGACTTGGATCACAAAATTAGTAAAATTCTGTAAATTGGCAAGAGCTTTTGTATAAAACTTTTTTTAGAGGGATTTGAAATAGTATAAGTTTATTTTCAAAGTAATCAAATTTAAAAACCTTTTCTCGTTTTTTTTATTGTGCTTAGTATGAAACGTTACGTGACATGACGTTACGTGACATTTTTTTCATTGTAATTCATTTGGGTAATTAAGTAATTAGGTAATTATGTGATTTAGTTATTAAAAAACAAATTTAATATATTCTGCCTCTCCTTGCCTCAACCATTTTTCATTATTTTTACTCAATGCCTTCCATTTTTACTAAAACAGAAACGTTTACGAAACATTTACAAAACATTAACTAAAAAGAAAAATTACATTTGTGAAACAGTGCAGACGATTTGATCATCATGGTAAATGCATTTATATATAAATTGCTTAAATCAAAAAAATAAAAATGTTTCCCTAAGATAATATCATTAAATAATAATTTTAATTTTCGTGTCACGGTGGACTTTTCGGCGGAAATGCCCATATTTGTAAATACATTATCTATAGAAGTCTTCGACGCCGGCCTAGTAATTAGTTCACGACACAAGCACAAGCAGTATGCGTTCAACAATGTGATTATAGAGTGTGTATCTGAAGTTTGAGCCAAAGTGTCTATATTTGAGTCACCAGCGGTTATGCAGCGTAAGCACGTATTTGTTGAAATTGATTCTCTAGAAGGTTTAAAAACAAATCTGTTGGGCATCGCGGTGATCGATAAAATCCTATTATCATTAACGTCTTATTGTATATTTTTATTGATGGTATCGATATTCGTTTGAAATGGCAGCTAGATTCATTGTATACCTCTTCTAGTACAATCGGCAACTTATTACATACATAGAAAGATAAACCACCATACTTGTCTCCTCTACAGCAGTGCATGCTCTGATAACCCTGGTTATATCACAATTATCGATAATTTCTGTTGAAAATCATGTTTCCTGGTCGCAAATAATTTCTGGCAGTTGATCAAAATTTTTTAGCTCAGTTCTGAAATAATAAAATTTGTTGACTGGAGCAATACTTCTTGCATTTAAATATATAAAATTGATGAAACTTGCAACTTGATGAAAATTGATGAAATTGATTTGGTTGCTTTTTTGTATAATTAGTGGCGACGTTTAGTGGCGACGAAAAAGTTTTATTAGCATCATCATTGTAAATTCTATTTACGATGTATTGGTTTAAGTCAAACAAATATTTTAACAGCTCCACTTTTATTTTATTAATTTCAATATATATGAGAAAACGCTTTCAAAATTATTTGTCGACTTGCTGCGCTTAGAGTTAAAAACGTAGTGTCGGCTTAAAAAATATAAAAATTGACCGTAGCTTTTTTCATAAGATACAGTTAAGTAAATAAAGAAATTTTTATGTATACAACAAATGAGAGTTGAATATTAAATATAGTATAAATGAATATGTATGAGCGTATTGAGAACATTTCATGTGTTTAAATTCATGTACATGATGGTTTAATATTATTAAGCAGTTAGTTTTGGATTTATAAGTGGAAGTTATACTTTATTATAAAACGGCGGCAACATTTACCCCCCTTGTAAGCGAGTAGTGTAGCGACAAGCTTGCATTAATGATTTTGGCCGACGTCTAGAACAGCTATCTTTGCGGTCGGCCGCTGTATTATACCATGTTGTGTTTTTACAGTTGCCCTTCGAACTTGTCCATCTTTGGCCACTTCGGTATCGGTAATTATTCCTTTAGGCCAATAATTTCGTGGCAGATTTTCGTCTGCTATTATTACCACGTCGCCGATAGATATAGGAGGTACTTTCTCAAACCACTTGCTTCTTTGAGTTAGGATTGGCACGTACTCCTTAAGCCATCGTTGCCAAAAGCGATCTGCAAATAGTTGTGTTTGTTGCCAGCGTGTGCGTAAATCCGCTCCTTCATTGTTGATTGGTTTGTAGCCGCCTGACGATCCCAGTAACAGATGATTTGGCGTGATGGCTTCGTCATCACAAGACTCCAAAGATACGAAGGTGAGTGGACGAGAATTAATGATAAACTCGATCTCACATAAAGCGCTCTTCAAAGTTTCATCGTTAAAATTCATAGTTGGGTAAATACTCTTCAATACGGTTTTAACCGATCTCACAAGCCTCTCCCAGGCTCCCTCCATATGAGGAGCTGCATGTGGTTTGAATTTCCATTTTATGTCTTCAAAGTGAGAATAAATTTTTTCAAAATCGACATTTTTAAAATCGTCCACAACTTCGCTGTGGCTTTAAAATTGGTACCGTTGTCCGTGTAGATTTCCCTCGGTGATCCTCTTCTGGACATAAAATTGCGGATGCACATAACACATGAGCCAGTATCAAGACTGTGCGCTATTTCAATATGTATTGCCCGAACAGTCAGACATGTGAACAATAATCCCCATCTCTTTTCTCTTCTTCTGCCTACAGCAACGTGTAACGGACCGAAATAGTCGATACTAATGAAGGTGAAAGGACGTTCAAAGCTTGCTAGCCGTGCTGTTGGTAATGGTGCCATTTGAGGAATCTGAGGCATAGAATTATTGTTCTTGCACCGTTGGCAAAGACGACGTACAGTTTTATAAAGAACTCGTAAGCGTGATATGTTATATTGGCTTCTGATTTTATTAATGGCCGTTTCGTGTGATACGTGGTGTAAGCTCTCATGAAAAAATCGAACTAGTAGAAAAGTAACGTGGTGTTTATTGGGCAGAACTATTGGATCCACACAATTTAAGTGCTCTGCTCTACCACGAGCTCTCGAGCTCTCTCGTTTTCATCTATATAAACAATTAAATAAATTAGTTTGCTGTGTTTTGCTATACACTTACCGCTTCTCAAGCTGCAAATTTCTTCAACATATTCGCTTTGTTGTGCCTTTTTAATTAAAATACGTCTTGCCTTCTGAATCATTTCGAATGATAATTGATTTGAACACGCCGACTTCTTAGCAGCTGATTTTAGTTTTTCGAGGTACAGTAGAAATGTGGCAACAGCACGATACAACCGTTTCCAATCGGAAAAGTATTCAAGGTTCATTGGAACGCTTCTAAAAGTGCCCTTATCGGTATGCAACACATGACGCCTAAGTTCGGTGCTATCAGCTTGGCCTAAATCTTCGCAGCCTGGCCACTCGTTCATATCTGATAGCAGGAAAGCTGGTCCCGAAAACCACGTATCTGCATCCCATTGCGACCGAACCTTAGTGGCAAAGTCAGCTGTATTCATTTTCGAAGGAACCCATTTCCATTGCGTTATGTTTGTGTTCTCTAAGATTTCGCCAACGCGATGCATCACGAATTGTTGGAAATTTTTAGGATCCATCAGTAGCCATTGCAGCACTGTCTTAGAGTCTGTCCAGTAGAATTGAGAGTTTATAGGTATCCTTCGAGCATTTAGTATTTTTCCTGCGAGCCTGACACCGACAATGGCAGCCTGTAGTTTAAGCCGAGGGATGGAGAGTGGCTTAAGAGGGGCGACTTTCGATTTTGCAGCAACAATGGAAACTACGACCTGATCGATAAATTGTGTACGCAGGTAGCATACCGCAGCGTAAGCATGCGTAAGCATTTAATGTCGGTGCGTAGCAGCGCTGAATTTTGACAACCGATATCAGTGGTATGACTGTCTTCCAATGAAACCATTTGTGACGTAGAGCTTCGGGTAGTTCGTCATCCCAGTTGATGCCGGACCGCCAAATCTCCTGGAGGAGTATCTTAAGGCCTGTTGTGAAGCACGAAAGAAAGCCTAAGGGATCAAATATGGACATAAGGACCTGAAGTGTTTCTTGCTTGGTTGGAATTGTATCCTCAATAAAAACATCGCGACGCAGCCTAGCGAATCTGCAAATATATCTGAAATTATCTTTATTGGGGTCCCAATACATACCAAGTATTTTTGTCAGTGTGGCCCAACTCTACAGGTGTTTGGTTACTTGTTGTAGTGTCACAAAGTTCTTAAGAACTTCTGCAGAGTTTGAGGCCCAATTGCGAATATTAAAACCAGCAGCAGCGTGTATTGTCTTTACTTGCAGAGCCAGCTCGAGTGCTTCTTGTTCACCATCAACACTGTCAATGAAGTCGTCCATGTAATGAGCATTTTGAATTGCTTCTACGGCTCGAGGATACTCTGTTTTGAATTGTGCACCGTTTTTGTCTCGAACGAAGTGCGCTATGCAAGGGGCACAGCAGATTCCGAAAGTTAAAGCACGCATTACATAGGTACTGGGCTGATGAACATCGTCACTCTTATCCCACCAAAGAAATCTTTGAGCGTGAATACCGTTACTTCGAACATTAATTTAGTGAAACATTTCTGCGATGTCGCCGCAAATTGCTACCTGACCAACTCTAAATCCCAGCAGTATATCAATAAGTGACTTCAGTAAATCTGGCCCGGTAAGCAGGAAATCATTCAGAGCGACGCCATTGGATTTGGCTGATGCGTCCCACACTAAACGCACCTTTCCAGGTTTGTTGGGATTCGATGTTATAAAAATTGGAAGATACCAGGTCAAATCAGGCTGAACAGCAGCTTCTGCAACTGAAAGCTTCCTAGCGTAAGTTATCTATTTGACTTTGAAGACTGTTCTTTAATCCAGGATCCTTGTTGAATTTCTTTCGAAGACACATCAAACGTTTTACCGCTGTCGAGTAACTTCCAGGAAGCTTTGTGTCTGCATTTCGCCATAGAAGTCCAACTTCGAATCGGCCGTTAATCTTTAATTTTTAATCTCACACTTTGTATTCAAAATATTAAGCGCTCTCATGTCATCTACAGATGTTAATGATGTAGTCGTCGGTGCTTCCAAGTTAAAATACTCCTTAAAAGTCTTGTGCAGTTCATTATAGTTTCTTACGCATTCGCAAGTATGTATATTCAGATGATGAACCAGCGCCCGATCAGAGCTGCAACCTTGAATGGTCCATCCCAAGCGAGACTTTGCTGCGATGGGTTGGTTACGTGAGCCTTCGGGTATTTTTAAGGGAACGGGATCTCACGCTTGGATCTCTTCGACTAATTGTTGCACGGTCTGCATGCATGTCATACCTGTGTAGAAGGGGATGATGTCTTGATTTACAGTTGTCGATCTCACATTCTTTATTTGCAAAGCATCTTCGTCGGTGAGCGTTGAGGCATTGACGGCACAATTTGTTGTGTTTAACCAGATCCCACCTACCTTCCAATGTTAACTTTTTGAATGCGTCACATTGTGACACCTTGTGGCTATTATTTTCACAAACAACACATTTCAATTTTGCAGAAAGATTATCAACGTGCGTGTGTGTGTTGACCGCTCCATTTTTTGGATTACACACCGCTGGCACAACGGAGCTTGCAGCCTCTGCAATTTGAAGCAACCAATCGCTAATTATTTTGACGATAGGAATGCTCTCGTTTTTTTAATACATCGCCCAATTTAATTTGTACTGACTGGATAGCTTGTCTATCAATTCTTTAACCAACATCGGATTGTTCAGGTGCGCATTCAAATTACAAGCTTCCATCGTAGAGCAAATATTATTCCTGACGCATAACGCAAACTCGATGATCGCTTCTAATTTCTCTTTTGGCGGTGGCAATTTTCGAGCTTTGTCAACCATTCGCTCAAGAATATTTTCAGGTCTGCCGAAGCACATCCGCAACGTCTGAATTATTTCGGGCACCATCGCAGGTAACATCAGTTTGCTCTTGACCGTATCGCGAGCCCTACCCTTTAGGCAGAACTGAAGACGAGCTAAGTTTTCTGCGTTTGTATAACCAGCCATAGAGGTGCTGTTCTGGAAACTGCTAAAGAAAAGTGACCACTCTTCTGGGTCACCGCTGAACTGTGGAAGTTCCTTCGGAATCGCCTGCCTGGCTGCCAGCTGAGCTGCTGTTGGCCGTAAGGTGTATGGTACGTGATAGCCGGTGTTGTTTTCTGAAAAATTTTCTTGGAATGTAGCAGGATTTAATTGAGAGATAATTTCATATTTTCTTTTTAAATAATCTTGTTGTATTTTATGTTCTTCCTCCAACATTTGCAATTGTATGTTACGCTGTCTTGAATAATCTGTTACTTGAGTTTGCTTAATTTGCAAATTTTCATATCTAACAGCTGATTGACTTTTTGACTTCTGTGAAGATAGCCCAAAATCTTCAGCCCAACTTTTTGCTCAATTCGCCGCAAAACATATCTGTATTTTGAATTCGCCGCAAATACAAGAAAAGATTTAAATAAAATTTTAACTTAAAAAACTAAATATATATGCTAAATTTGTTCATTCCTAAATTAACTATCAATCGTATATCCTACAGTTAACGACCTAGAAGTGAAATACTCGCTTTAGCAAAATTTGTTTTTTTCAGTAAAAACAAAAGAAAAGTATAGAAGATGAAAAGTTCTCATCCTGAATTTTTGCCTAAAAATCAACAATTATGCAGAAAATCGACTGGAGGTATTCAAAAGCTCCGGTCTATCGTCCTTGATACCGAAATCTTTTGCCCGAAACTGACCCCAAAACGAATCTTTTCATCTTCTATCCTTTTCTTTTGGTTTTTATTGAAAAAAACAAATTTTGCTGAACAGAGTATTTCACTTCTAGGTCGTTTTACGGTATGAAGGACGATTGATAGCAATTTGGGGAAGAAGACACAAAATCATCCTTTTGGCATCAGCTATCACATGCCAAAAATCCAGGATGAGAACTTTCGTTTTGGGGTCAGTTTCGGGGTTTGGAATTCTGATTTTCATACAAGAATACCATTTTTTTTGCACTTCGGTCTGAATTTCGGTACCAAGGACGATAGACCCGGGCTTGAACATACCCCCAGTCGATTTTCCATATAAAGATTGATTTTTAAACAAAAATCCAGGATGAGAACTTTTGTTTTGGGGTATGATTTTTGGTGTTGATTTCTGATTTTCATACGAAAATCCCTTTTTTTCGCAGTTTGGCCCAAAATTCGGTACCAAGGACGATAGACCTGGGCTTGAGCACACCACCAGTCGATTTTCCAAATAAAGATTGATTTTTGAGCAAAAATTCAGGATGAGAACTTTTGTTTTGGGGTAAGTTTTGGGGTGTGGAAATCTGATTTTCATATAAAAATCACATTTTTTCGCAATTCGGCTAAGATAGACGATAGACCGGAGCTTTTGAATACCTCCAGTCGATTTTCTACACAATTGTTGATTTTAAGGCAAAAATTCAGGATGAGAACTTTTCATCTTCTATCCTTTTCTTTTGGTTTTTACTGAAAAAAAACCAATTTTGCTGAACCGAGTATTTCACTTCTAGGTCGTTTTACGGTATGAAGGACGATTGATAGCAATTAGGGAAGAAGACACAAAATCATTCTTTTGGCATCAGCTATCACATGCCAAAAATACAGGATGAGAACTTTCGTTTTGGGGTCAGTTTCGGGGTTTGGAATTCTGATTTTCATACGAGAATACCATTTTTTTGCACTTCGGTCTGAATTTCGGTACCAAGGACGATAGACCCGGGCTTGAGCATACCACCAGTCGATTTTCCCAATAAAGATTGATTTTTGAGCAAAAATTCAGGATGAGAACTATTGTTTTGGGGTAAGTTTTGGGGTGTGGAAATCTGATTTTCATATAAAAATCACATATTTTCGCAATTCGGCTAAGATTTCGGTATCAAGGACGATAGACCGGAGCTTTTGAATACCTTCAGTCGATTTTCTGCATAATTGTTGATTTTTGGCAAAAATTCAGGATGAAAAATTATCATCTTCTATCCTCGATTTTATTGTAAAAATTTGGAAAGTGTTATAACTTTTGGCCATTTTACCGTATGAAGGATATTTGATTGAAGAATTTGGCGAAGAATGATAATTTTAATTGTTTATTTTTGGAAATATCCTCATAAAAACTCTATGCACTTTCAAAGCACAGCAGTTTTATATTTTCTTATATTATGCTGCGTGTTAAGTTTTTTATCATGGAACGTACATATTTATATAAATTCATTCATATATTTTAAGGATTATTGTAAATATCTATTAAAAGAACATTTTTTTGTTGTTTTTTTCCATTTTTAACATTTGCGGCGAATTGAAGCTTTTTGGATTACATTTTACGGCGAATTCAAAAGTTGGGCTGAGTTAAAAACTTGGGATGAAGATTTTGGGCTAACTTCACACCGGTGACTTTTTGCGCTCTCGTCACTTGCCGATGGTATTGCCATTTGCGCTAAATTTGGTATTGGAAATGAGATAGGATCAGCGTAGTTTGTATACATGTTGTGCAACATTGGCAGAGATTGTGTATAAACATTTGATGAAAATGCAGCGTTGTTCGATGCTGCAACCTTTGCTGAGGAAACTAATCGTGGCTCTGCCAACATTGCCGTATTTGTATAGAGATTTGGAGGCGCATAATTTTTCATTGAATATCGCGATTCTAGTGGAATACTTGCGGGCAAACATAGTTGAGGCAACAATAATTCGGTCGTTGAAGATGTATCCGTCGAGGTTGCTTTTATTTTCGCCTTTGCGATGTTTGTTGACGATGGTCCAGGCACATCTGTCTGTGAATAAAGCGTTTGTGATGAAAGAAAATGTACCTTTTGATTTGCGTGTGCAGTAACGCTGTTGAGCAACGTGGTCACTGGTGACGATGACGCTTGTGGTAGCGATAGTGATTTCGGCGGAGCTTCGTGAGGTCGCTGCGCTATTAGAGAAGCTGCCGCGCTCGCAGTGGAAGAAACTAATGGGAGTTGATAACAAAACTCACAATTCCAGCTTATGTTAGAGATTCCACTGTCGACTCCAACGCAGGCGAAGTGAAACCAAGAATCACATGAGGCACATTGGACCATGTGGTCGTTGTCTTTTTCGCTACATTTTTTGCAATTATATTCGCTACCCGAACATTCATTTTCTGCCATTTTTCGCGTTTTAGCCAAAATAATTTTTAAAGAAATGTAAATTCAATTTACGATGTATTGGTTTAAGTCAAACAAATATTTTAACAGCTCCACTTTTATTTTATTAATTTCAATATATATGAGAAAACGCTTTCAAAATTATTTGTCGACTTGCTGCGCTTAGAGTTAAAAACGTAGTGTCGGCTTAAAAAATATAAAAATTGACCGTAGCTTTTTTCATAAGATACAGTTAAGTAAATAAAGAAATTTTTATGTATACAACAAATGAGAGTTGAATATTAAATATAGTATAAATGAATATGTATGAGCGTATTGAGAACATTTCATGTGTTTAAATTCATGTACATGATGGTTTAATATTATTAAGCAGTTAGTTTTGGATTTATAAGTGGAAGTTATACGTTATTATAAAACAGCGGCAACAATCATCATCTATATATATAAAAATGAATGTATGTATGTGGGTATGTGGGTATGTGGGTATGTGGGTATGTGGATATGTGTGTATATCACGTATAGACTCCAAAACCACCGAACCAAACTCTATGAAATTTTGAGATATACTGAAGCAACATTCGGGAAGTGTTCCTGTGAAGTTTGGTGTTGATTGGGCAAGGGGGCGTGGTACCTCCCATACAACCCAAATTGGCTCTATCGCCCACAAACCAAAAAAATTGCTATATATCAGACGGTTTTAATCATATAAAACTTAAATTTGGTTATTTTGTTCAGATGGTTACTTTCGGTGACTGTACAAGAAATGGGCGTGGTCACACTATATCTACGCCCACTTTTCAGCAATTATTTTAATTCCTAAAATGTTCAAGTTTTGATAGTGAATCTTGATATGCAGGTGCTATGCATACAAGTGGCAGTCACTATGTAAATATAAACGTTGTCACGCCCACTTTTACCGCCCACAAATAAGTAAAAATGCTTTATATCAGACGGCTCTTGCCATAGAAGGCTAAGATTTGATAATTTAGTTAATATAATTATTCTCCGCCAATATACAAAAAATGGGCGTGGCCGAACTATATCTACGCCCACTTTATCGGAATCATGCTTATTCTTGAGTTGTACACGTTTTGATAGTGAATCTTAGTATGCAAGTGCTATGGATCTAAGTGGCAGTCACTATGTAAGTATAAACGTTGTCACGCCCACTTTTACCGCCCACAAATCAGTAAAAATGCTTTATATCAGACGGATTTTGCCGTAGAAGACTACGATTTGGTAATTTAGGTCGTATGGTTACTGTCGGCCAATGTATAAAAAATGGGCATGGCCGCACTATATCTACGCCCACTTTATCGAAATCATGCTTATTCCTGAGTTGTACACGTTTTCATAGCCAATCTTGGTATGCAGGTGCTCTGGGTGCAACTGGCAGTCATTATGTAAATAAAAATGTTGTCACGCCCCCTTTTACAGCCCACAAATCAGTAAAAATGGTTTATATCAGACGGCTCTTGCCGTAGATGACTAAGATTTGGTAATTTAGTTCATATGGTTACTGTCGGTCAATGTATAAAAAATGGGCATGGCCGCACTATATCTACGCCCACTTTAGCCTACATAGCCAATCTTCGTATGCAGGTGCTAAGGGTGCAAGTGGCAGTCACTTTGTAAATATAAACGTTGTCACGCCTACTTTTACCGCCCACAAATCAGTAAAAATGCTTTATATCAGACGGCTTTTGCCGTAGAAGACTAAGATTTGGTAATTTAGTTCATATGGTCACTGTCGGCAACTGTTTAAAAATGGGCGTAGTCGCACCATATCTACGCCAACTTTTTCGAAATCATGCTTATTCCTGAGTTGCACACGTTTGATAGTAGCACTTGATATGCAGGTGCTCTAAGTGGCAGTCAATATATATATATAAAATTTGCCACGCCCACTTGTACCACCCACAAAAAAAACAAAACGAAATGGCCAATTTCAGTCCTTGAAAGTACTTTAACCGAGCTTCTTATGATCAATTGTGTTGTGAGTGTTGTGGAATGTTTGAACACAATTGATCGAGAACTGGACCTACATGTTTTATGCCGACTCCGAACGGCTTACGTTCTCAAGAAGCTTTTCATGGCAGTTTTTATTCTCTGAGGTTTGCCATTGTCTGCAGAGAGATGACGGCCGAACAGAAAAATTAATTCAATCGAAAAACTTTCCGTGTCAGGTGGGATTCGGACCAGGGTTCCCTCGCGTATGGGCCACACACTCTACCCGCTACGCCACGGCCGCCACTTGGTTTCTTTTTACCCACAAATTAATAGAACTTCTATAAATCAGACGATTCTCATCGTTAAATACTAAAATATGGTTATTAATTTCATACGCTTACTCTCGACAGCCTTGCAAAAATTGTGCATGGTAGGACTATATCTGTGCCCACTTTTCAGAAATAATTTTATTTAATTTATTTATTTACTTATGTATTAATGTACTATAGTTCATTACAATTTAAAAATTATAACTAAGTTAGCTGCCTGGGCTATCGGTTAGAAATAATTTTAATTCCTGAGATGTGAACGTTTTGATAGACAAACTTGGTATGTAGGTGCTATGGGTCAAATTGGCGTTCACTTTATATATAAATGTTGCTACGCCTACTTTCAATGCCCACAAATCCATAAAAAGGATATATATCAGACTTTTTTTACAGTAAAAGACTAAAACTTGGTAGATTAGTTCATATGGATACTGCCAGAACTCTTAAAAAATGGGCGTGTCACACTTTATTTAAGACGACTTTTCAAAAATCATTGTAATTTCTGAGCTGTACGCGTTTTGATAGTGGAACTTGGTATATAGGTGCAATGGGACCAAGTGGCGGTCACTTTATATATAAATGTTGCCATACCTACTTTTTCTGCTCATCTATCTATCTGTAAAAAATGTATGTATGTATACTAAGGCTGCTCACAAAAAAAGGTGTTCGGGTCGGTTCCTCAAAATAATGCTTTATGTTATGATGATTCCCCAAATATTTCGACTGTAGCGATAGTCATCCGTGAGCTGGAATGGTTTGAAATAAAAAAAAAAAAAACAAAAAGGAAATGGCCATTTCAGACTTTGACCGAGCTTCTTATGCGTGCGTGTTGTGAAATGTTTGAACACAAATGATCGAGAACTGGATCTACAAGGCTTATGCCGACTCCGAACGGCTTATGTTCTCAAGAAGCTTTTCATGCCACATTTTACTCTCTGAGGTTTGCCATTGTCTGCATAGAGATGGCGGCCGAACAGAAAAATTAATTCAATTGAAAAAACTTTCTGTGTCAGATAGAATTCGAACCTGGGTTCTATGGTATACAAGCCTCGCACGTCAACCAGTATGCCACGGAATGGTTTGAAAAATTCTGTAAAAATCGAGTTTTTTATAAAAATATTTACTGGCGCGGTAGTTAAAAATAACAAACGGTCAGAAATAATAGTAATTAAAAAGTTCTTCCAATCTGCACTAATAAATTTTAAATTTTTACTCTACTCTATAAATTTAAATTTTTTAACTTTTTTTTTTGTATTATTTTCACTAAAATGCAAATTAAATTTTTTTTTTGTTTTGCCATTTTACTTTTAGTCAAATAAATTATCTATGGATGATAAAATAAAGTGTAAAGTGAATTGCTAAATTGAATGAAATTACAAAAAAATGTACACATTTTTTACATTGTACAATTTATTTGACTAAAATTAGTTTAGGAAAAGATTCGTTTGAATTTTAGTGAAAATAATATGAAAAAAGTTAAAACAATCCAAAAAATCCGCATTATGTTTGGTCCAACGGAAATATAAGATTTTTTGATGCAAAATTTTTTCCATTACTCTTATTTCTGACCGTTTGTTTTTTTCTAACTGCCATACCAGCCAATATTTTTAGTCGCAATATTTTGTGGATCATCATAACATAAGCCATGGATTATTTTGAAGAACGAGACTGAACAAATTTTTTTCTAAAGAGCGTGAGGCGACTTAATGTATATACGTATGTGGGTATATGTGTATATCACGTAAAGACTTCGAAACCGCTAAGCCAATTTTTATACCAAAGCGTTGAGAGGGTTCCTGTGAAGTCTGTTGCCGATCGTAAATACACCTAAAATTTTCGATTTCGAACAGTTTTGTAATTATAGGTCGCAAAGCCTCGGAATTCAGTATTCGACCTCAATTTACACATGCCGTTGCACAGGTAACATTTTATGGGTGTTGGACGAGGGGCGTGGTACTTTTTCCGCACCCAAAATTTTCGGTATAGCTTTCGAAATAAGTCACACATTAATAAACTCGGTAAGAACTTACTATAAAAGCATGGCTTCACTAAAGCTACGCCCTCTTTTAGGGGATAAGCGCTGAGCGCAGCGAAGCGCGCCGGGTATAAGCTAGTCAGCTATATTATTGGAGCCGTCATTCAGTATTGCATCAGCTGTTCGACATCCTCTTCGCTTGTTGGTTGTTGCTGCTAGTAGAAGCTTATCCACATCCTCGTATGCACGAATTTTTAATGCCCGCGTACCCTCTGTCTTCATTGCAAATATATGATTTCCTCTAGTATAAACGAATTTATATCCAAACTTCTTTAATGATTTTGCATGTCCAAACAACTGGAGCGTCTCCTTATTTAGGTAGTCATTTATATATACCTTGTTTTTTAAATTCGGATCACTTCCCTCTTTTTTGGCTGCCAAGAATGCCACTTTTGCCTCATAGTTGGAAAATTTAACTGATATTGTTTTTTGGTTGTTGCTTACAGTAGCATTAGCTTGACTATGATTTTTAAAGAAACTTGCATTCCGTATATCGTTGTTAGTGACCGGAACTTTAAGTTGTTATGTCAGATCAACGATGAGATCTGTTGCAGATTTTAAAATGGAAGCGTCCCTCAACCCACGCACTATGCAGTCGTTTCGCACCTTCTCATCAATCAGAATTTTTACCGAGCTTATTAATTAAATTACTTCCGCCTGCAGCCTCGAATTCTCCTTTACAACTAAATCCACCTTTTTATTAGTTTGATGCACGGTGACAAGTAGTTCATCATACTGGCGTGACATACAATCTACTGATGATGTTAATTGGCTCGCCGTAAGCTTGTCAGCACTCTCCGAATTTGCACTACCTTTATACCCTGGACAAGCATATTCAGCGTCATCTTGTTCCGTAGCATCTTCATACTCCTGTGTGTTCACCAACTGCACAAAGAATGAATACATTTTGAGCATTTGTCGCTTTGTATGCCGTCTCCCTCGATGCGCCTCTTGCAGCACCCAAAGTTTACCTTTATGTTGGCAGTTTGTCTCGGCGGCATTCTTTTCGTTTCAAATCGCCTCAAACTGAATAAACTAATTCACTCTGAACTTTTAGAGGAATTTAAATTTTATGAATAATAGAAAATTAGTTAATTATTAACAAATTTATTTCGCGAGTTTTAGTATTTACGTGTTTGACAGTTGCCAAGCATTGCCAGACTCCAGAATTTATTATTCCAGATATTATTTTTAAATGGATTAGCAAAAGAAGTAAAATTTAATCAATTCTCCCCAGAAATTTACTCATTCCCTCACTAACCCATCGGGTATAGTTTCCCCCTAATGGGGGAACTCCCCCCTAGTTGTCAGCTCAGCCTGTGATAATACAAATGTACATCATTACGCTTTGACTCCACTGTTTATTTGTTCATATCAATATATTTGATACAAATCCATATTATTTTATTCAGTGTAATAAGTTCTCACCTCGACTAAAATGCTTTTTTAATTGAAAGCTGTAGTATCCGCCCATGGGCGGCCTTTCGCGCACTCCGGATTTAATGCTTAATTTTGTAAAAAAGTCAAAAAACATGTCATAAATAATGAAAACAATTGATTTTTACTGCAGTTGTACACTTATTCGGTACATATTTATAAGCACTTTGAGGTGGGTCCAACTAGTGCACCTATTCGTCAAAATCATGATTTTTTCATTCATCATTTTGAAAATTTGATGTGCTAAATATAACGTATGCGGAATAAAATATGAACAAATTTAAAAACTGTATTAAAAAAAAACTAAAGTTTATTATTTGGTAAATTTTATTTTAAATGAAACTTATAAATGTATAGTTAATGCAGAAAAAAATTGCGTCCAATGCGTGCGGCCTTGCGGCAATGTAGAGATACTTTTGCCATTGGATCTGTAAATACCGATGTTGGCACTTTGATAAGCTCAGTTTTTATTTTGGCTATCAAATTTTTCGTAGTTTTGCGCAGAAATTTATTATATATTGTCGTAAGAATATATGCCGGACGAAGTTACGGCAAGTTGGGAGGTGTATTCTTCTTATGTGCATAAGGTATCGGAGCCTATCCATAGCTTCTAAGCTCTGTTGACAGTAATTTCTTGATGCAAGGCCAGGCCAAAATACTATATTTTTATTGTTGTGTTTGCTTCTTATAAATTCAGCTGCTTTTATCAAACAGACGTTGACATACCGTTCACCATTGACGGCTAAGTCCGACTCAAAAAAAACTGGCTCAGACATTCCCAAAGCACTTCTTGCGAGTCACAATAAGACTTTTTTTCGTAACTTACAACGTTCCAAATATTTCACATAGTCTTCTACGTGCTTGTTGCGGTCAAAAAAATGCTGTCCTTGCCACTCATTACCTTTGAATGTGAAATATGACTCGTCATCCATAAAGCAAAAAAATATTTTTAATGTAATTTATCAAACGTACTTTTTTGATACATTTTAGAGCTTCCGACACCATTGGCTTACTTTTTCAAGACGTTTTTTGGATTCCCATTGATAGAAGGTACTTCGTCACTGCTTTGCCATCACATTGAAATTTTTTCTTCAACTCTCTGTACGATTTTGCCACTTTTCCATCAGTTACTCGCCTTAGCTTAGACCTTGTCGCAGAATCATTTAATGTGAATCTTTTACCAGAGCCAGCTTTTTTCCATGTGGTCTTTCTGAAAGTATACGTTGCCAAGATGTTGTAGATGGTTGGGCGATTGATTCTTTCTTCAACAATATAAGAAAAAATATCCGCTTTTTTCCAATCAGAATAAGATTAAAAAAAATTACAAATTCTCTCACGACGTTGCTTTTCTTTTTTCGACATTTTGAATGCACCTAAGAAGTTACCAGCATACAATTTTAAATGCTAGTTATCGATAAATACGTATCATTTCAGTTAATGATGTTTTTACAAGGTTCAAAAAGTTGTCCAGATTTCATTCCGCGTACGTTATTTTAAGATATTGCAGGAATATAACAACAATTGTAATACTGAATTAAGCTAATGTTATCAGCTTAAGAATGGCTTATTCATTATTTATATGTCAAATCTTCAAATACCTACGGAACTATTACTAATATAATTGCTTCGTGTTAAAAATTCAATTTGGGTTAAAATTAGAAAGCTTAGTGGTGAAAAAAAAGAGGTAACATTTTTTATTTCTAACTTTTACTTTTTAATTAAAACAATAAGAAATTATTTTTCCGTTGTCTTTTTTATTTCACAGAGATACCCATTTACGGAAGTTTTTTAACGAAGGCACCTTATCGCACCTAACTGCTAATTCACATCAAATATTAAACTTATTTCCGTTATTAGTTTCTAAGTTTGTTGTCCACATAACTGGGTGACAAGTTTCGAGTTTTTGTACACTTAAAATAAAAACTTATTAAAAGCCAAATAGATCAATTTCTTCTAGTAGGTAAATTAAAACAAATTTTAATTTAATTTTGTATGTTATTTAATAGTAATCTAGTACTGCTTTCAAAGTTTAGTTTTGGTTAAATCAAAATCAGTAACTTACAGCTATATTGAAGGATTTTTGGTAGTGGCACTCTCTTCATGATAATTTCTAGAAGCCATCAAAAGTGAACTCTTAAGGCAGGCAATACATTTCGAGGCATCCCAGAATCAACTTTTTTTTTCATTTTAAATGACTTAACAACATCTCAAAAATATTTAAAAAAAAAATTTATAAAGATATTTTGAATATTAAGAAAGTTACAAGCTTGAAAAGAGACTCGTGCGTGAGTTCGATATAATATTAAAATAATTTTACTACAGGTGCTATTTTATTATATCACTTATTTTATCTGCTCAAACTGGTATATTTGAGAAGGGGAACATTCCAAAGAATGTTAAAAAAACTTTTGTGCGTGTATATACGAGTATAGTGATTTAGTTAAGTTTTGAACACTAACGCCTTCGAATTATTTGTTTCGTATAACTTTAAAGTCGTTTTTCTCAAAACAACGTTTTTCAAAACTGCGAGTAACCTAGCTCAAAAACTACTTGACATATCCTAACAATATTTCGAAGGACATTTTTGAATAACATTTTAACTAATCTGAATAAAATTGATTTTTAAAATAGCCTTTTAAAATCGTTTTATTCAGTATTTAAAACAAAAAATATGTACAAAATATGTAAACAACTTTTTTTATTCCAAGTATGTTTAAATTTTTAAAAACATTTTTTTAAAAATTCTGTCTCATTCAGATAGGAGATATTTTCATTACGTTTTCAAATATTAAAAATATTTTTTCGGTTCAGCCTAGGTGCCAGCAGAATGCCCGCAGTGCGACAAGAGGTCTTTTATAACAATTGTTGTAGCCAGCGCCATCTTTGTTTAAAAAAAAAAAAAAACATTTTTTTTAAACATAAATGTATATTTAACCAAATTTGAAAATTTTTAAACTCTAAACAAACTTCTTCTAATAAAAACCATCACCTCAATATTACTCTTTTTAACTCTCCTCTAAATTTATTGCCGGCCTTAAGGTATAAAACCCGGGTGAAAATGGAAACGCATCAACGCGTATTTGTTTTTTAATTTATTTACGAAAAACTGAAAGACTTTTTTATTTATTATTTTGTTCATTTAATAACGACGTATTTTCAAACCACTTTTTTCGACCTGGTACTTAGGCAGCATACAAAAAACTATGTTCATCTGATCGGCTTCATTTAAAATGGTTTTGTTGAAGAAACGTGTCATTTTTGACTTGCGAATCCGTTTTTTGGCTCATAATTTTCTTTTTTCAGCAATTTTCTCTGAAAAATTTCAGACCTTGTTTTTTAAAAAAAAGACGTAATTTTGAAATCGGCATTACCTAAAGATATTGCCGTACAATTGACAAAAAAACTTGTTTTTATTCCTTAAACCTCTGTTAATTGATTCACAATATTTGAAATAAATTCGTCTTTCGATTTTTCGTAGTAAAATTCTAAAATACAGCAATGGTTTTCCAAGTTTACCCTGGTGTACTGCCTTAAACTAAAAAGACGACGAATGGTGCGAAACAGAACGGAAAGTCACAATAAAAGTATACCAACAACATTCGCTAAAATAACGCTAAAGTGCAGAAATAATTAAACTTTATCCAATTAAACTTTATCTTCAAGCTTTAATTTACCGGTTTCATGCCTTGTCGCCTTTTTTGCCCGCATAATCCGCAATTCCTCTTAATGTTTCCTTGGTATCTTCGTTTTCAAACTTTGGAAAACTGCTTGGAGAAGTATGCGAAAGCAACTAGATGTGGTTGTTTCAATGCACTGGGCTGCGGTTCAAATACCTTAGAGCGTTTTTACTGAGCTTCAGTTTTCAGAAATCTGATTTCAATCCTAATTCGACAAACGTAGTCATAACCACAACAACAACAAGAACAACAACAATAACAACAACAACAACAACAACAACAACAACAACAACAACAACAACAACAACAACAACAACAACAACAACAACAACAACAACAACAACAACAACAACAACAACAACAACAACAACAACAAAAAGCAATTGCCATCTCTCTACAGATTGTTACAAATGCAAAACGTTCGCTCGTCAAGATAAACACTTTTCTTCAGGTGTCCGAGTCTTTAACTGTCGGAGTAAAGATAAATAATTGCTCAATCAAACGCTGAATTCAAACCTTTAGGAAGCAAACAAGCAAACAAATAAATACTTAAATTAACACACATGTTATGTTATGAACACACATGCTTCAGAAGCATTGAATTTATCATATTATTTTATTACATGAATCACTTTGCAGAGCCTACAGTTTACAAATTTCCATATGTATTTTTTAATAAATTTATAAATTTCCAATATATTTTCCGCTCACTACATAAATTAAACACGTCCGTTCTACAAATACGATTTTCCCCAGAAAAAAAAAGCAAAATTGAAATTAACAAGGCTATAACTTCAGCCCAATGCAATAACTTTGCTTCCTTGTAAATAACTATACCCAAAAGTCGGCCCACTTTTTTTTAAACTTTATGTTTCTTTTAATTTATTCAAAATGCATAAAATTTCTGCGCATTAGAAAAAATTAAAAAAAAAAGAAAAAATTTGAGTAGGTAAACAATCTGCAGCATAAAATGAATAGATATGTTCAAGCAATGAAAAATATCCAAATAAAAATTATTGTTTACAAATAAAAAATGAAAAAAAAAAATGTTAAGAGGCAGACGACGACTTCATGATATACAAAATTAACTTCAATTTATTTTAATCATTCGTACGGGCATCGTATCGACGTGTATCTATTAAATTTTTAATGCATCAATTGCAGGTGTAAATGAATAGTTGTGTGTAAACAATGTTGGCGTTTGTGATGCACTTTATGTATTTACATACAGTGGGGCAGGAGGAAAGAATGCATTAGAGCTTCATTTTTGATGATATACAAAAATGTATTGATAAAAAAGGAATAACGATCATTTAGGGTGATTTACACGTATCTGAATTTTCTTAAAAAACACACAATATGAGATCTTTTATAAGGGTAATAATTATTCTACTATTTATTTCTTTACACTGTTCTGTTTCTTAAAGTTTAAAAGAAAATTATATTGCAACTAAAAAAAAAAAAAAAGAATTCGTGACTTTATTGATCAATTTGTGCTGTGCGCAGCCTTACTTCATCGTCGTTTTGACGATTTGAGACCAAAATGACGATTAGAACACAAGTGACGATTTGAGACCATAAATGACTATTTATATGTGTTTATTGTTTTTTTTTGTGTTAATAGCACTTTTTTCAATTCAAGACTGAAGAAAATTGTGCCTACTTACACTGTTCAATATTTTTTTGTCTAAAAACACAGCAAGCTTAAATAGCTCGGGGCGAAAGACAGATTGGGGCACCATACATCGTCCCCTTCATGTCAAAAACGCCAAATAAATATATATCGGTTTTAAGTTTTTAATTGCATCTGATGCATTTTAATGCAAAGAGTCTTGCATTATCTGTGATCCTGTGCAAGATCTGACTTGTGTCTCTTAAAAAAATTAACTCAAGTATGAAAATGTTGATTATAAATCAAAAGGTTTTTATTATAAATAACGACAAGAAAGTTAAAATTTTGCCAATTTGTCTAGCTTTTAAATTAAATCAGTTCTCACATCATTATAATCCAGCGTTCTTGCTATTTCGTTTTCTATGGATATAATTGCTAAATCGCTAAGTCGATCTTGACCTCTTCTGTTTCTCAAATAAGTCTTAATCAGCTTAAGTTTAGAGAAAGATATTCTCTAAACTTGTAAAATTGTAGCAACACTTACAGGAATTGTCAACTGTAATGATTTAGGCTTCCATTTGAGTAACGTTCTTCTGTAAGTTCAGTCTCGTACAGAAACGAAAATATTTCGCTATGTTTCCAAAACGCTTCAAGTCTTTGTGCAATTATAGGCGTAGCAATTTCAATTATGACTTTATAAAAAAAATTTTTTAAATGATCTTCCGCACATGTTTGTATAGGTCTTCCACTCGTAGAGTTTCAAAAGTTGATGAGATTTCCATTTTTTCTGCGGTTTCTTTGATTCACCAATTGATTTTTTGTAGCCTGTGCATTTGTATGAGTCTAAAAACTGGCTTAATATCGCAAATAGGGTAAATTTATTTTGATGAATTGACACACATGATAAATATCTGTGATCGACAGCCAAATCATTTGGTGACTGTGGTGATCAAAGAGCACGCTTTCGCTTTTTCCCTCAATTTTTCATTTTGTATTAAAACAAAAGTTCGTGAGCGTGCCGTGCCTATGGCCACCACCATAACATAGCGCTGAAAGAAAGCAAGTGCAATATTGGTAAACGCCTTTGCGTCAAATCAGAAAGCGCGAGCACAGCAAAAATTTGGCGTTTTGCTAAAATTTTTTTGTTTTTTTGAATTTTTTTAATTTCTTTCGCGTCCTCGCAGAGTCGCGCTCCTGTTCATTGCACAAATTTGCACCAAGGCAAAAAAGTCGCTGCAAAGGGTATTCCCTCAAAAACAAGAAAATTCAATTTGGTTTGGTTTGTGATTACATATGTGATTAGAATCACATATGTGATTTTTTTCATGCCAAAAACGTTAATGCGCACATTTTTCTACACTAAAAACTGCCAAAATGAATAAAAAAGCTTTTTTAAATTTTTCTTCTGAGGATATGTTCAGAATAATTTTTTCCATCAAAGGTGAAGAAATTCCGTGGTCTTCCTCCTTCGTAGCGGTTGACAAATACCGACCCCCAAATCGAGATGAAGATCGCCAATTTATTAGAATACATTGCGCTCACTCTTCTTCAAAAATAGAAAAAAGAATCACTGATCAATCTTATCTGCATGGGGTGCAAGCTCACATTAAGTGAAACATGTACACATTGTACAGTGGTTCCCTGCATGTGACAACATTAAAATAATCTATGTTCAAAATTGTACAATCAATGATGCAAACTTAATCTTCTGATTTAAAATTGTTGTCCGCTAGCTTAAGTTTTATTTTAGTAACAGTTATTTTTAAATATTAGCATTGTAAGTGAGCGTACTTATCAGCATTATTAGTACATAGCCATAAGCCAGTTCGATAACAACATTCGGTGAAGAAGTGCAAATAAACAGCAAATAAAAAACAACTTTAATAGAATGGATATACAAAAACTTCATTTAATGTGTTAAAAAGTTATAAAAAAAAAATTTTCTGACTAAATTTTTGTGTGGTAAACGCGCGGCCTTTGCAATGTTTTGTGTTTGTTTCTTTTAATTTCACATAAAGATAAAGTGATGTTTCCCCCTTTGCCCCCAGCTGATTTTTGCTTTTATGAGTTGTGAAAGTTTTAGCTTTATATTGGTGTTCTCCGATGCTCCCCGATTTTCCCCCTTTTTGAGTAAATCGCTAAAGAGTTGCACCATGCCACTCTCTGTTGCTAATTTGGTATATTAAGAGATTACGTTTGTGTTTAATTCGTGTTGTGTACTGTGACCGAAAATATATACATAACATTTTGTATACACATAAATATATTTTGTTTCAGACACATTCTATCGTTGTAATTTTACCTGAATGTACATTTATGAAATTTATTGCACAAAACATGGCAAAAGCGCTACAAAAACACGAAAGGCTTATGAAGCTGTGGTGGAATCTATTAATATTCAAAAGAAGGATTTATCAAATGATTTACCAAAGTTATTCTAAAGCATTAAATATGTTTGTAAAAAAATTACGGAATTATTAAAAAAAAAAAATAATTACATGAAAACCAGATTTCTGGACAATAATGTTGATTGGCTAAGTACTCATGAAACAATTGATTTAAAAATCCAAGTACAATCCCAAACTTTAACTCAAAAACGTGGCCGTCCTTAAAAATAATTTGAAGAGGCTTCAAAACGGACAAAGCAACGAAGATAAGCTGAAATAACGCAAACGAACGAAGTTGCTGCATATGCTTTACGCAGTGTAAATGTAACTGAAGTTTTGTCTCTTATAATTGAAACAAACCTTAGAAAGCACCAATATTTGGTTATTAGAAATTTTATGAATACTAAGGTTTCTGCTAATAAGTTTCCAAGTTACAAGAAAATATTAAAGGCAAAATCAAATTGTTATTCAGATATAGCAACGACTACAGTAAGTGACTTCCACGCAGAAGTAGAATTACGGAATTTGTTAGACCACACAGCATCGCGAATATTACAGCTTCAAAACGAAGTTATTCAAGATATTTCTGACGAGTCTATAAATAATCTAATATTTATAGATAAATGGGGGTTTTATGGAAGTACTGGACACAAAGAATATAAGCAGAAATTTTCAAATAAAAATTTAGAAGATAATAGTTTATTTGTAACTTCGTATGTTCCTCTTCAGCTTATTACTAATGCTAAAGACTCGCAAAAAGCATTTGTCGATTGTCCAAAAATACACGTCCATTATTAATACGATTTTGTAGATCGATACGCTTTCAGTTTAAAAAAGAGACTAGAAGATCTATGGAAGAGGATAAATATTTTAAAAACAAAATGATCGCACTTAACCCAACAGAATATATAATTGGCAATAGAAAAATTTACGTGCAACATAATTTGGCTTTGGTGGACGGAAAAGTGTGTAGTGCAGTGTAGTGTAGTGTAGTGCATTAAGTGGAACCTCCTCTGCAAAGTGTTACGTATGCGAAGCCACACCAAGAGAGATGAACAATATCGAAAAATGTTTACAAAATCGGGTTTATAAAGAGCGTAATGCATTGGATTATCTCCATTGCATACTTGTATTCTATTTTTTGGGTATTTTATACATGTTTCTTACCGACCAGATCAATTCGGTAAAAAATCAATAGGGAAAACTAGGTCTGATCGTTGATAAGCTAAAAGTTGAAGGTAGTAAAACATCTAATGATGGCAATACGGCCAGAAAATTTTTTAGTAACTGAGATGTATCTGCTGAAATTACTGGTATAGATAGAGATCTCTTGGCAAGATGTTGCGCTTTATTGCAAGCCATGTCTTCGGGGTATAACATAAATGTAGAAAAATTTAGAGTTTTCGCGCTCGAAACCGTCATTAGCAAACATATACCCGTGGTCTTATCTTCCTCCTTCTATTCATAAAATTCTTATTCACAGACTAGACGTTTTAAAAAATGCTCTAGTATCGATTGGAGAGCTGTCTGAGGAAGCAGTTGAAGCAAAAAATAAAGATATAAAAATGTTCACTACGTTATACAAGAAAGATGTGCCGTGTAGTAACAAATACTGATTTATTGCATATTGTACTGTTAAGTTCAGACCCACTTTTTCGAGTACAACAAAAAATTATTGTAAAAAAAATCAACTACTTTAGAATTGTTAGCAGAAAAGGTATCATTCTTTTATGTATTCAGTAAAATTTTTTTTGTATTTTTAATTTTATAACTGTTAAGTTAACTGTTATGTCTTTTTTCTGAATAAATATATAATGTTTTTCCATAAATTCAATCCATTTTATTTTTTGGGTCAAGATGGCGTTTAAGTCCGACCACGCCCATTTTTCAGAAAATTATATTTCTCCCCCAAGGATCGTATAACCAAAATTTCAACTCAATATCTTTACTGTAACTATTTTTGTCACTCTCTCCCATACAAGAGGAACCACTGTGCATTGGCGTCTTTGGCATGAAAAAATTAACGACTCTGAAACTTTTGTGAATGCGACTCTGTAAAAACTTTGGTAATGAGGATAATCGCAAAATTCTGTTTGTAGTTTGTTTGTCAAAGTATTGTCAATTATATGTCTATGTCAATACGGAAAGAACTGAATAATATACCAGAAAAACGCAATTTTTGAGTTTGGTAAAAGAAACAAAAATTAAAAATTTGATTAACTTTATTGTTTGTCGGTTAAATTTATTTATTTATTGGCCGAAAAAGGCAATTTTAATTATTCTAACTTAATTTCATTTATTTTTAATTTTGTTTTATTTTCTGTGTTTTGGTGTTCGAAGATGTACGACTTGAAATGGGCGTAATCCGCCCACCTAAATGATATGATTTCACGAACACGTCAAAAAGGATAGGCAAAAAGAAAATTAAAAGTTATAGTTAAATGTACTTACATATTACATACTAGCAAGAGGAGAAGAAAAGAGAGAAGATCAAAGGCTGGGTTAACTAGGAAGAGAGAGGGACTTGGATAGTATCATAGTATAATGATTTACAAGGTAGAAGTGATAGTTCTATTGGCAAATTGGAGTTGTCAAAAACGCATTGAAAAAGAGAAAACTAATAAGCAGCAAAACAGATGAAAAGTTAAACTTTGTATTGATTTGACAACTCCCGATCGCCGCTCGTGAGAAAATAGGTAGTTGTCAAGGCTACTTGGTAATTATTTTATGAAGGATAGTACTAATATCCAAAAAATGTAGACGGCCTACTTAAATGTGGAATACATACGAGTAACTATATACATATAGTTTAACTTAAGCCTGAGTTAATTTTGGTTAACGAGGAACTTAGACAGGGTTTGCTTGAAAGAGGATTTGGACATGGAAGGTGAGAAGTATACGGAAACGTTATTGAATTCTCTACAGCATCGATTGATGGGTTCATTGTTTGCGAATGTAGTTTGGTGCTGATATTCAGTTAATAATCGAGTATGTCTAGTACGTCTTATTGGATCGTTGG